>OX387241.1:246581274-246896274 GCA_947561735.1 Cenchrus americanus
AGCATAAGCTTCTTTTTGCCGCAAAGGCACTTCATGTACCATGAAATGAATTAATCTTGAAAAGAAGTGTGTATTCTTGAAAAATGCTCCATCCATCATGTTTATGCTTAAAATGTCTTATCTTTCACATGGGTGCAAAACATGTTGCATGATGTTCACCAGTGGAGAAGTCTCCCCGAAGTGGACACATGGCTCATGAGCTTTAACATGACATGCTTTGCTTTATGGGTGTTTGCAATGATCTTTTGTTAAGAATTTGATATCCTTGTATGATCTTTGGATGATATGCATGTTTTTGGCTAGAATATGACATGGATAGGCCTTTAATTTTGAAGTGAGCCATCTTTTGATAAAATTACAAATTTGAAAATTTGCTTTGTCACATGCCTATATTTCCATATATTACTTGTGGCAATGCTTTGACTATGTTATGATCCATATGTGTGCTCTTTGTCTCACTTCTAGCCTTTGACACTAGATTTGGCCTACTTGAGAACCTCATGTAGATGTTTATATGCTTTGTCTTACATTCTTGCATTTTCACCTTGATTCATACATTGTCAACAAGGGGGAGAAGAGGTGAGCTTAATGAAAAATTCAGAAAAATGCATCTAAAATTTGGAACTTTGCATCCACATGTTCAGGGGGAGCTTGCATTTGTTCAGGGGGAGCTTTCTTGCCGTTCTCAGTATGGAGTTTGTGCTTTGCTCGGCTTGTGACCTTTCTTTGCCTTTCCTTGGTTTTGGGTCATGACATGAGCTTCTTTGTTTTTCTTTCTTCTTACTTTCTTTCTCTGAATTTCATTTCGTGTTGTGTGTTGTAAATGCACTCATCAAGGGGGAGATTGAGGATCAGGAGCGTCCCGGTGGTCAATGGATGACCGCTCCTCAGTGATGAGTGATTGACAACGGGTGTTGGACTGACTCTTGGCTCGGTGCGCGAGGTCTAGGCCGCGGCCTAGTTCGTGTTGTTGCGAGGGTGAAGAACGGGCGCGAAAGGTCTTCAGCTTTGAGGGGCCTCCGGGAGATGGAGAGACAAGTAGGCTCGGTTCGAGGGACACGGTGGACGGCGGGACTAGGTGCGGGCCACATGGTGGCGAGACGAGCAAGACAAAGTCATGGACGATCGAGCCGGTGCACGGTGGCGGTCGAGTCAAGAGGCTTGGCGGGGAGGCTGGGCCGAGCACGCGGGGTTTGGTGGTTTGCCCACAAAACCATCGGAGGACGGTTTCTTGGTTTGGGCCTCAAAACCAAGTCCGAAGGCCCAACACAACGGAGACGGGATCCGGCGTGTCGGGAAGCTTCGAAGCGGAGGACACGCGGTGGGATCGCATGGCTTGCGTCGGGAGGACGCGGGGGGTGCGGCAAAGGCGTGGCCGTCCGATGGCAAGACCCAGAAACATTACATAAATGCCCCTGCGTGGGTTGTATCGCCAGTAGTTGAGTTAGGGGTAGTGGAGTCATTTATCACACCGGCGGGACCCGATATATAAGCCATGAGTGTGAGTGGATGGCTCTCTCTCTCTCTCTCTCTCCGCGACTTAGGGTTTCATTTCCCCCCTCCCATTTCTCTTTTTCCCGAGACATTTTCTTCTCCATTTCTTGTCTAGGCTAGCTTGAGAGCTTCATGAGAGATTTGTTGAGAGGGATGGATGCTAGGGCGGCAAGCTAGACCTTGTGCATCTTTCCTGGTTTGTATAGAAGATTCGGCGTTGTTTTTCCCGTGGTCTTCTTCGTGCTTGTTTTTGGTGCCTTTGTTCTTGGTGTGATTCCGCGGATTTGAGTGGGTTTCTCCCCGGATTTCTTTGAGGGAAACATGGATGGATGTCTTGTGCATCTTTGTGATTGATCTTGTGCCCTCAAACGCCGGGAAACCACTTCGATTCAAGGATTTTTGGTCGGAGCTCTAGTTTTTGGTGGTGTTCAAAGGATCCGCGATTCCCGGTGATTTAGGGAGTTAGGAGGCAAAATTTTTGGGGTATAGCATCCTTGGTTGACGCATATCATGTCCCCAAACTGTTGTCTCAACAGCTTCTACCGTTTGGGAGATCCGGTGATGAGTTGGGGGAGTTGACCTTCGGGGTCGAGCAGTTTTTGCCTCTGTCCGTGAGGCGCGGACGGTCCGCGAGCTTGTGGCGGACGGTCCGCAGCTAGGGCTGTTCTTCATGTGTTCGTCGTGTTCTTGCTCGTCTTCGTTTTCGATCCGTTTTGTTTTCGAGTTTTGGTTGGACGAGGTTTCGGACAGTCTGCAGCAGAGGCGCGGACAGTCGGCGGGCAGGCGGACAGTCCGCGACCACCCCGCGGACAATCTGTTTTTCTAGGGGTCACTTCTGGAGGTTCTGTTAGCTTTTTCGAACAGTCCGCGGCTCAGGCCGGACAGTCTGCCGATTTTGGCCGGACAGTCCGTGTGGCCCGTGCGGATAGTCCGCCCCTCCTGGCCGGACAGTCCGCCAGAGCCTGGCAGCTTTGCTCCTTGGTTCGATTCCTCCCTCCTTTCTTTCGTGCTTCCGCGTGTGCTTCAAGGAATCGTTCCTAAGACTTGAGGTTGATCCATAACCTTGTTGTCTTGGCGTTTGGTGTGTGATTTGATCCATCGCTTGTGTGTGACCGGGATTTGTCTAGGGTATAGGCCAGGTTCTTTGAGAAGAATTTTTACCGGCTCCTATTCACTCCCCCCTCTCTAGTCGCCATCCGATCCTTCAAATTCCATGCAAACGAACTATTTTGTCCATGTAGAACTCTGCATATTGCTGTACTGAATAAGTGGTATGTATGGCAGTGAAATGAGCAGTCTTGGTGAGTCTGTCCACGATTACCCCAATAGAATCCTTCTTTCTAGCTGTCAGGGGTAAACCCACAATGAAGTCCATACTAATTTCATCCCACTTCCACATGGGTATTGATAGGGGTTGGAGTACGCCTGCCGACTTCAAATGTCTTGCTTTCGTTCGGTGGCAGGTATCACACTCGGCTACATACTTGGCTATATCAACTTTCATATTGGACCACCAGAAATTCTGCTTCTAATCTTGGTACATCTTGGTACTGTCAGGATGAATAGAGAATTTGGACATGTGCGCCTCATCGAGGATGATCTTCTTTATTTTCGGATCGACAGGAACCACAAGGCGTTTGCCAAACCAGATCACATCCTGGCGATCCTTCTGGAAACAAGTATACTTAGGATCTCCCTCGGCCAGTTTCTGTTTGATGATTTGTATGTCGTCGTCATTGCGTTGAGCAGTGACAATTCTATCATAAAGATTTGATTCTACAGCTAGGGCATAAAGATTTCCTTGTTGTACCACTTCTAAGTTGAGCCTTCTCATTTAATTTCTTCACATAATGGGTTACTAACTGGCTTCAATTCTAGATGATTGCAGCGAACCTTGCGTCTAAGAGCATCCGCAACAACATTCACTTTTCCGGGGTGATAGTGCACTTCTAGGTCATAACCCTTAATCAACTCAAGCCATCTCCTTTGCCTCATATTCAATTCTGACCGAGTAAAGATGTATTTGAGACTCTTGTGATCAGTGAAGATGTTACAACGATTACCGATCAGATAATGTCTCCATATCCTGAGAGCATGGACAAGAGTAGCTAGCTCAAGATCGTAGGTAGGATAATTGATTTCGTGAGGTCGAAGTGCCTGTGAAGCATAGGCAATGACTTGGACTTCTTGCATAAGGACACAGCCGAGACCCATGCCTGACGCGTCACAGAAAACTTCAAAAGGTTTGGAATTATCTGGTTGCACTAGCACTGGGGCTGAGGTTAAGTGTTGTCTCAAGGTGTGGAAGGCTTTCTCACATGCTTCGCTCCACACAAACTTCACTCCTTTCTTGACCAGTTCGGTCATAGGTTTCGCAATTCTAGAGAAGTCGGGAATGAATCGACGGTAGTATCCCGCCAACCCTAAGAAACTGCGGATCTGGTGTACGGACTTGGGTGGTTTCCAATCCATCACCTCTTGAACTTTGCTAGGATCTACGGAGCTACCATCTTGGGAAATGGTGTGCCCCAAGAACTTCACACTCTTCAACCAGAATTCGCATCTGGAGAACTTAGCATAAAGCTTATGATCTCGCAAACGCTGAAGGACAATTCGGAGATGTTTGGCATGTTCTTTCTCATTTTTGGAATAGATGAGGATATCATCGATAAAGACAACTACGAACTTGTCGAGCTCCGTCATATACATGGAGTTCATGAGGTACATGAAGTAGGTTGGGGCATTCGTGAGGCCAAAAGACATTACTAAGAATTTGTAGAGACCATATCGAGTGGAGAAACAGTTTTAGGAATGTCACAAGGTCGAATTTTGATTTGATGATAACTAGAACGAAGATCAATTTTGGAGAAAACTCTGGCTCCAGCCAATTGATAAAAAAGAACATCGATTCGGGGAAGAGGATATTTGTTCTTGATGGTTACTGCATTTAGCGGTCGGTAATCTACACACAGTCTCAAGCTACCATCTTTCTTTTTGACGAAAAGAGCGGGACAACCCCAAGGAGAAGAGATCGAGCGAATGTAACCCTTATCTAACAGCTCCTGGAGTTGATTTTTCAGTTCGGCTAGTTCTTTGGGAGGCATGCGATAAGGTCGTTTGGAAATGGGTGCAGTACCCGGTTGGAGTTCAATTACAAACTCAACATCTCTGGCTGGCGGCATACCGGGCAACTCATCAGGAAAGACATCCGGATACTCACACACTATTGGAATTTCCTCAAGAGGGGAGATAATGGTCACATAGGCACAAGAGTCGGTACCGTCCTTGAAAGGTAGGTACAAGGTAGTGTGCCCGACCGTAGGTGAATTTATCTCTACAACCCTATCTGATATATCTAGAACCACCTTATGCTGGGTCATCCAATCCATACCCAAGATAACATCCATACCTGCCAAGCTTATGGTGATAAGGTTTGTTGGAATGATTTTACTACCTAATCCCAAACATACTCCACGGATTAAGATATCAGAGGAGATTTTCCCTCCCGGAGTAATTATCTTGTAAGCGGAATTGGTATGAGAACCCTTTAAACCCATTTTGCTTATCAGTTTTTCACTTATGAAACTGTGGGTAGTTCCCGAATAAAACAAAATCTTAACAGGAGTATCGTTGATAGAGAATGTACCCGTGAGCACTGAAGCTCCCTCTGGAATGTCACTCATGGTGGTGAAGTTCAGCTTTCCTTGGCGTACTTGCACCATAAGCTTCTTAGCCGGAGTGGCAGGCTTGTTCCCTGCACCTTGATTCTGGGGGTTGGGCTTGATCTGCTTGGGTTTGGGGCAATCGCTGATGTAATGCCCGGGTTGACCACAGTTGGAGCAACGGCGATCTCTGATGTTGCGAGGAGGTGCATTAGGCTTTGGAGCCTGCTGAGGACCATGTGTGGTTTGAGGACCGGTGGATGGTCGCTTCCTTGTGTGATGAGTGATTGACAACGTTGTGTGGACTGATTCTTGGCTAAGTATTGCAGGTGCAGGTTGCGGCTTGACTCGTGTTGGTGAAGGTGAAGAACAAGCGCGAAAGGTCGTTGCCGGTGAGGCCTCCAGGTGTGGAGAAGACAAGTAGGCTTCGTTCGAGCGACCCGGTGGCCAGTGGGGTCAAGTGCGGGCCGCATGGTGGCATGAACAACAAGATGAAGTCGTGGACGGTTTCTTGGTAGAGCCTCAAAACCAAGGTCGAGCCGGGACTACGTGGGAGCCGAGTCATGAGTAGAGATTGGCGAAGGCTACACCGAGTTCGCGGGGTTTGCAGTGGTTCACTAGAAAACCACTTGGTTACTCGGTTGAGCCACAAAACCGAGGCCAAATACTCGACGAGGTGGAGCGGCCACCCAGGCCGGTTCAACCGACCAGGAGGGGCGACCAGATCGCCCGGGCCGGTCTAACCGCCCAGGGGGGGTCTGACCGCCCTGGTCGCTGGCGCCGAGATGCTTTGAAGCGGAGGACACATGTTGGGATCGCAAGGCTTGCGTCGAGGCTAAGTAGGTTGCGGTCACCGGGCATCCGTTTGATGAAGAAAATCTGAAGACTTCCAAATTCACCCTTGAGGGGCTTGTATCCCTAGTTAGTAAGTAAGGGTAGTTTATTCTTTTGGGTGCCTCCATATATACTCTTTGAGGGGATGGATGGCAGCCAACTCTTGGAACCCTAGCTCATTTTGTTTTTCCATTTTCTTTCTCTTTTTCCCTAGTTTTTCTTAGGACTAGCTTGAGAGCTTCATGTGAGATCTAGAGAAAGGGATGGATGTTTGGGTGGTAAGCTAGACCTTGTACGAACCTTCATGATATGTATAGATGGTTCGGCGTTGTTCCTCAAGGTGGTGAAGTGTTTTTCCCGTCCTTCTTTGTGGTGATTTTCGGAGCTCTTTGTTGGCGGTGTTTCGAGGACGATTTCTCGAGGTTTTTGGTGGGTGTCACGTATGAGGATCTTGTGCCTCTTTGGCTGGTGACTTTGCCCGCAAATCTCTCTTGAATCAGACTCGATTTGGTGGTTTTTCGAGTTGGCCGAGTTCCTGACCTAGAGAGGTGATTTCTTCGATTCATCTTGATTGTGAGCGATTCGGGTCAATTCCTTTGAGGTAGAGGTTGTCCAGGAGGTAACCCAGCTAATCCCGAAGTTTCGCTGCAATCCGTGGAGTGATTCGGGAGATCGGGCGTGAGAAAGTTGAGGTTTGACCCGCGGGTTGGTTTTCTGGAAGGGGCGGTCTAACCGCCTGGAGGGGGCGGTCTAACCGCCCTGGGCCTTCCAGGTCAAAGTTCTGTTTCGCCGGATTTTCCTCTGTGAGTTTGTTCGCTTTGATCAGAGGAGCGCCTAGGTGAAATTTCGGGTCGTTCTCGTGCCGTTTGCTAGGAGTTCTTGTTTGGAGTTCGTTGCTGGGTACAGGAGGTTAGACCGCCCCTGGTAGCCGGTCTAACCGCCCCTAGGCCCTTGGGTGGGGTTTTGGTTTTCGTTAAGATTTTCTGGTAGCTTGCATGGCCCTGACCAGAGATCTTTGTTGGTGAAAGCGGGGTGTGTTTTGGTGCTCGAAAGAGGTGTTTCGGAGGGTTTCTTGGTTGCCTGGTGGAGGCGGTCTAACCGCCCCCATACCCGGTCTAACCGCCCCCTCTGGACAGCCGGCTTTCGAGTTGTTTCCGCTGTCGTGGGTGCGTGTGTGTTGAGGTTGCTGGTAGTGTTTGCTCCTAGGACCAGTAGCACTCCAGTGGCTACGTGGTTTTGGCAAACGGAAGGTAGAAGTGCGGAGTGTGTGATTTTGGGGGTTCGACCGAGCAAGTTCATCTTGTTGGAGTTTCAATCTCCTTCGAGAAGAATTTTTATTGGCTCCCATTCACTCCCCCCCTCTCTGGTCGCCTGATCGGTCTTTCAAGTGGTATCAGAGCCGGTTCGGGTCTTTGTTGACTCTAACCAGTCTAAGATCCAAGGATGGCGTACCAGGAACGGGGTTCGGGTCCTCCACACTTCGATGGCAAGAACTACCAGATGTGGAGTAAGCGGATGGGAGCGTTCCTCCGCGGAAAGGGTCAGATCCTTTGGGATGTCACGGTGGACACAGGCTATGCCCAGCCGATGGACTTCCTCGCTCCAGGATGGAGGGACAGGTTCGACGCCAACAACAAGGCGGTCGACTACTTGTTTCGTGCTCATGTTGGGAATGCCCAGGTTCAGGCACGGATGTATGCGACCTACCGGAGAGAGTACGAGAACTTCACTCCTCTCCCCGGTGAGTCCATTGATGCCTTGTTTCAGAGGTTCACGGTGGTTGTGAACAACATGAGGGCCAATGTCGACGTGCTCCCGTACGATGATCATGATAGAGTCGTCAAGCTCTTACACTCTTTGGATCGTACAATATGGGGCGGAAAGTTCGAGGCCATTGTGGAGTCGGAGAAGTATGACACTCTGACGGTGAACGAGCTGTTCTCAAAGCTCAAGTCAGCTGAGGTGGATAGGGGCATGACTACCAAGCTCGAGGGTCCGACTGATTCCCATAGTCTTGCTCTCGTTGGTGGTTCGAAAGGAAAGGCTAACACTAACCCATCCACCAGGATGTTCTCTTTGTCCTCTTTGATGTCTATGCCAGATGAGGAGTTCGATGTGCTTGGAGAGGACGAGCTGGCGTTGCTGACGAGGAGGTTCGAGAGCCTGCACGAGAACTGGGTGAACATGAGGAGGAACACGAGGACATGCTTCAAGTGCGGCAAGGCTGGACACTATTTCGCCGAGTGTCCGAAGGTGAACAACCACGACAAGCACAAGTTCAAGAATAAGAGGAAGAAGTCCAAGAAGAAGGATCATGGACATGGGAAGAAGACACGGTCTCGAGAGAAGATGAAGAGATCAAGCGACATGGAGTCTGATTCCGAGGACATGTCTTCAAGCTCGAGTGATGAAGACGAAGAGGATGACAAGAAGAAGAAGAAGAAGAAGAAGAAGAAGAACCTCGGCAAGTATCTCAACACCCTTTGTGTGACGGGCCTAAGCCTCAAGGATGACTTCGTGGCCGAGCGACAAGAGAAGCCGAGAAGGATGCCTCGAACTTGGATTCCGAGGATGAGGTATGTGATGAGCTCTCTTCTTTTCACAAGGAGAATGAGGAGTTGGTTGACTTGCTTGATAATCGCGATCACATGCTTAGAGAGGCTAAGAAGCTTAGGAAGGAGCTTAGATCTTTGCTCGAGGATGCTAGGACTAGAGTGACTGAGCTAGAAACACAGGTTCTTGATAGCAAGCTTGAAATTGATTCTCTTAAGGCTAGCCCTGTTGTCTCTGATGAGAATGATTGTGCTGATTGCTTTGCTTTCCTTGCTGACTTGACTGATCTTAGGGAGAAGTATGCCTCCAAGTGTGAGGAACTAGATGTGCTTAGGGTTGAGTTGGCTGAGCTACAATCTAGACCCACTTTGCTTGGTGCTTGCACTTCTTGCCCTGGTTTGCATGAGAAAATTGTTGAGCTTCGTTCTCGCATTGTTTCGCTTGAGGCTGATTTGAAAGTACCTATTCCTACTTCTTGTTCTACATGTGAGTTGCATGCTATGAAGAATTTGGATCTTGCAAAATGTGTTGGTCGCTTGCAAGATGAGAATGATAAGTTGCGTGAAGCGCTGAGTTGGTTGTCGAGTCAAGAACCTCAGCTTGGTATGATGATTGCTAGTTGTAAGCGCTTTGATGGTTGGACTTTGGGATTGGATAAGGTTGGTGAGGGCAGTGGTGAGAGAGAAGGGAAATTTGGGAATGTTTCAGTTCCACCACAACCCACACCCAAAGACAAGTTTGCATCCAAGCCAAACCAACCAAGAGAAAAACCGAGTGAGAAGGCAAGTGAAAAGCCTAGTGAGAAACCAAGTGAGAAGCCTTGTGAAGAGCCTCATCCCAAGCCTAAGCCCAGATCAATCCGTTTCCATTGTGAGTTTTGCGGAAAAGATGGTCACAAGAGAGAGTTTTGCTTTAAGAGAAAGAGAGAGGCAAGAATGGCTAAGGAGTGGGCTAACAAGGACAAGTACCACCCTTCTCATGGTGTGCCTGAGCCTCTTATGCCACTACTAAGGGAAAGGACTTTGTGTGTAAGGTTCCGGCATGGGGAGATGAGAAATCCTGTAGCCGCGGTGGTGGTTTGGAGAGGGCGGTCAGACCGGCCTAGCTAGGCGGTCAGACCGGCCCTGCCCAGGGAAGGGCAGTCAGACCGGCCTGGCTAGGCGGTCAGACCGGCCCTCCCCAGATTTCTGGGCAGTTCTGTTTCCGAGTCGTGATGCTGGTGGTTTCAGTTCCCTTGGTCATGGTGCAGATGGTAGACACTTTGAGTCTAGTGGTGTTGAGTTTGCTGGACGTTCTCCACCTCGTGATCAATACGAGTTTGGGAGAGGTCGCAGCTTTGAGTCTCAGAGGGGCTACGGACCATGCTTTCCTTTTCATGGTACTCGTACTCCTCCAGTGAGACAAGAGTGGTTTTCCCATGGTGGTTCCAGGTTTGATAGGTTTGACAGGATGGATCACAGTTTTGATAGGCGCGGTAGGATGGATGTTGCTAATCCTACTTTTGAGGAAATGGCCCGACACTGGTTTCACACCTTTGAGACTAACCCCAGTGTTGAGTCATTTGCTTGTTCTCGTTCTTGGTTTTGAGTTGCAGGTGGGAGGCCCGAAGAACATTTGGCTGATATGGGGGGTGGTTCTCTGGCCTCATACCCCGGTGGTGACATGGAGGTACATCACTTTCGGGGATGGTGGACAAAGATAAGTGACTTCTGAAGAAATGATAAAGGTAAGTGAATTTGTGACCTTCAAGTGTGTGGCCTTGGTCAAGCCACTTGGTTCTTTTTGCTCTTTGCCCTATCTCATGTGTGGAAGGTGAGCTTTGTATGCTCTTTGGCCTTAATGCATGAGTTTAGGGGGAGCTTGTGAGTTTGCCGGTGGTGTCGAGCCCTTTTTGCCTCCCCTCGAGGAGCCGGTGGTTTGTGAGTTTTGTGTGGGAGCTCCTTTGTAGCATATGTTTAGCTTTCCTTTTACGCATTCTTGCATTTGGCATAGCATATGTAACATGATGTATAGGCATCTTTGTATCTTAGGTTCCATGCATTTTGCATCATATGCATTTGATAGGAAAAGCTTCTCCTATATACATTGTTCACCGTGATGGGCTATATGTGATTGTGTGAGCTAGTTTGGTATGCTATGGTTAGTTTGGCTTAGCTCTTGATGATCTTGATTTATATCCATGGTTGATGGCTATGTTTTTGAAAAATTATCACATGTATGCTCTCTCATGTGTAAATGCCCTTATATGATCTTGACATGTTTTAGTGGCTTGGTTATGCTTAATTTTTGGTTGGATAGCTAGTTTATTGATCATATGGGGCCAAAGGCTCATTTGCCATCATGAATGTTTAGCCCTCTTGCTTTATCTTGTGGAGGGGCCGAAGTTCCTTTTTTGTCGCAAAGACATTTCATGTACCAAATATGAATCTGAAAATGAAATGTAAAATGCTTGGAAAATGTGCTCCCATGTCATATGTGCTAAATTTAATTTGCTTTGGGTGCTAATTCGTTGCATGATGCCTACCAATGAGAAGTCTCATACATAGAAGTAGGCACATGGCTCGGTGGCTTTGACATGACATGAGGTGCTTGTGGGTGTTTGTGATGGTCTTATGATTAGAATGGTTGTCCTAGCATGAAGTTTGTGTGGCTTTGCCATTTTGACATGTTTTGCTCATGTTTAGGTTTTTGCTCATGAGAGGGTAAAGTTTCGCAAAATTACTCAAATCCTTTTTAGCCTTGTCCAATGGTTGTGAAACTTGGTGATCATGTAGTTAAGGTCATTACGAACCTATAGAGTATCTAACTTGCTCATTTGGACATGTGTAACATCTTGTGATGAATTTTGTATATTTGAGAAGCTATATGTTGCAACTTTTCGCATTTTGCCTTGATTCATGCATTGTCAACAAGGGGGAGAAGTTTGTGCATGATTTGGGCACCTAGGAGCTAATGGAAGGTGTCCAAAGTGGTTCGGCAATTTTCAGAGAAGTTTTTGCAGGGCGGCCACATGGGGTGGTCTAACCTCCCTGGGGGCGGTCACATGACCAGGGGCGGTTTGACCGGCCTATGCAGGCGGTTTAACCGCCCTATGCAGTGTGAGCTTGGTTTGCTCCTTGTCATGCATTTCCAAGTGACCTTCTTGCATGCATTGGTTCAGGGGGAGTTTGCATATGTGCAGGGGGAGCTCTTGTGTGATATTTTGGCTCGTGGCCTTGTGTGCTTTTGGTGGTATTTGCTCTTTGCTTGAGCATGTTTTGTCTTGGATGTGTCGAGCCGTTGCCCTTGCCTAAGGGGTCCGAGATTTGTTCTTCTTCAAGTGATCTTACTCTTTGCCTTTCTTTGGCTTTTGATCACTTGTTGGAGTTTTCTTTTATTAGTTTCTTTTCTTTTCTTTTTCTCTTTGGTTACAAATCATGTGTGTTGTCAATGCACTCATCAAGGGGGAGATTGAGGACCATGTGTGGTTCGAGGACCGGTGGATGGTCGCTTCCTTGTGTGATGAGTGATTGACAACATTGTGTGGACTGATTCTTGGCTAAGTGTTGCAGGTGCAGGTTGTGTCTTGACTCGTGTTGGTGCAGGTGAAGAACAAGAGCGAAAGGTCGTTGCCGGTGAGGCCTCCAGGTGTGGAGAAGACAAGTAGGCTTCGTTCGAGGGACCCGGTGGCCAGCGGGGTCAAGTGCGGGCCGCATGGTGGCATGAACAGCAAGATGAAGTCGTGGACGGTTTCTTGGTAGAGCCTCAAAACAACCAAGGTCGAGCCGGGACTACGTGGGAGCCGAGTCATGAGTGGAGATTGGCGGAGGCTACACCGAGTTCGCGGGGTTTGCAGTGGTTCACCAGAAAACCACTGGGTTACTCGGTTGAGCCACAAAACCGAGGCCGAAGACTCGACGAGGTGGAGCGGCCACCCAGGCCGGTTCAACCGACCAGGAGGGGCAATCAGACCGCCTGGGCCGGTTAGATCGCCCGGGCCGGTCTAACCGCCCAGGGGGGGTCTGACCGCCTTGGTCGCTGGCGCCGAGATGCTTCGAAGCGGAGGACACGCGTCGGGATCGCAAGGCTTGCGTCGAGGCTAAGCAGGTTGCGGTCGCCGGGCATCCGTCCGCTGAAGAAAATCTGAAGACTTCCAAATTCACCCTTGAGGGGCTTGTATCCCTAGTTAGTAAGTAAGGCTAGTTTAGTCTTTTGGGTGCCTCCATATATACTCTTTGAGGGGATGGATGGCAGCCAACTCTTGGAACCCTAGCTCATTTTGTTTTTCCATTTTCGTTCTCTTTTTCCCTAGTTTTTCTTAGGACTAGCTTGAGAGCTTCATGTGAGATCTAGATAAAGGGATGGATGTTTGGGTGGCAAGCTAGACCTTGTACGAACCTTCATGGTATGTATAGATGGTTCGGCGTTGTTCCTCAAGGTGGTGAAGTGTTTTTCCCGTCCTTCTTTGTGGTGATTTTCGGAGCTCTTTGTTGGCGGTGTTTTGAGGACGATTTCTCGGGGTTTTTGGTAGGTGTCACTTATGAGGATCTTGTGCCTCTTTGGCTGGTGACTTTGCCCCCAAATCTCTCTTGAATCGGACTCGATTTGGTGATTTTTCGAGTTGGCCGAGTTCTTGACCTAGAGAGGCGATTTCTTCGATTCCTCTTGATTGTGAGCGATTCGGGTCGATTACTTTGAGGTAGAGGTTGTCCAGGAGGTAACCCAGCTAATCCCAAAGTTTCGCTGCAATCCGTGGAGTTATTCGAGAGATCGGGCGTGAGGAAGTTGAGGTTTGACCCGCGGGTTGGTTTTCTAGAAGGGGCGGTCTAACCGCCTGGAGGGGGCGATCTGACCGCCCTGGGCCTTCCAGGTCGAAGTTCTGTTTCGCCAGATTTTCCTCTGTGAGTTTGTTCACCTTGATCAGAGGAGCGCCTAGGTGAAATTTCGGGTCGTTCTCGTGCCGTTTGCTAGGAGTTCTTGTTTGTAGTTCGTTCTTTCGGGTACGAAGGTTAGACCGCCCCCGGTAGCCGGTCTAACCGCCCCTAGGCCCCGACCGAGAGATCTCTCGTTGGTGAAACCGGTGTGTGTTTTGGTGCTCGAAAGAGGTGTTTCGGAGGGTTTCTTGGTTGCCGGTGGAGGCGGTCTAACCGCCCCCCGGGACAGGCCGGCTTTCGAGTTGTTTCCGTTGTCGTGGGTGCATGTGTGTTGAGGTTGCTTGGTAGTGTTTGCTCCTAGGACCAGTAGCACTCCAGTGGCTACGTGGTTTTGGCAAACGGAAGGTAGAAGTGCGGAGTGTGTGATTTTGGGGGTCCGACCGAGCAAGTTCATCTTGTTGGAGTTTCAATCTCTTTCGAGAAGAATTTTTATCGGCTCCCATTCACCCCCCCCCTCTCTGGTCGCCTGATTGGTCCTTCACCTGCTGCTCAGCATTTCAGAACTGGAAGTTCCCGGAGGGTTTGCTCTGGGATGGCTTCATCGTCCAGCGTCCAGTTGAAGATTGGTGAGATGAGTTTGGAACATTTTTTTCACAAAGCAAAACTTCTTATTTGTTCCGCTGCCCGGAGCAAAACCAGACAGCCTCTTCTTGTCCCTGTGGGCCTTTTTCATGGCATCCTCCTGGGAGATAGACTTGTTCACAAGCTCATGGAAATTTTCTGGCTCGAGCAGGTTCAGTCGCTCGTACATTTTGCCATCTAGCCCATCGCAGAATCTTTCCATCTTCTTCGCATCAGAGTCTACGTGATGCCCACCATATTGGCACAAGTTGTTAAACTTCTGGGCGTAACGGTACACCGTATCAGACCCCTGCCTGAGGTCCAACTAGGCCTGGGCGTTCGCGTTACCCGATTAGTTCGGTCGGGTAATTCGGGTTTTAAAAAATTCGGGTAATGAGAATTGTTACCCGAAATCAGCCCCAAAATAATATTACCCGAAAATTCGGGTACCCGTAATTTCGGGATCGGGTTCGGGTTAACCCGATTTACCCGAAATATATAAAATGACAGTGAACACTCAAAGAGCACAAAATTTTTTAAGAACTATAACTAGACATAATATTTAATAACTTATAAATTTAAGTTTTCAACAGTAGGTTCCAAACGTAACTATGACATCCACAAGACAGTAACATTCAGGACTTGAGGTACTGACTTGACACATTCCCTCAGGTTCAGATAGTAACATTCAAAAGTAGAGAGTAACAGCCACAGGTTCCATGTGCCACTGGGTCTGCCTTGATTTCACGGTGACAATATTTGCACTTTCCAGTTTTAAGAAACCCTTTTTCATCCTTGATCTTGATAAAATGTTGCCACATGTCAGACCTTGAAGCCATCTCCTTCCTCTCTACTCTCTCCTCCGTCTCTTCCACATCAATTAACACTGTTTTATTGTCATTAGTTTTGCCTTGCTGCCCTTGCACTTGCACCTGCACCTCAGTCTCTACTTCCACCATTGCCATGGAACGAGTCTCCTGCCTTTCAGACGGAGTGACAGTGCCAAGTGACTCGATATTATCCTCTGTTTATTGCATCTATGGAAATAAAAGGAGAGCATTATCTAATAGCAGGAGAGCATTATCTAATAGCAGATCGTAAGAACAAATCATATAATAAAAGGAGAGCATTATCTAATAGCAGGAGAGTATTATCTAATAGCAGATCGTAAGAACAAATCATATAAATAAATTACATATCCACAAAAATAAAAATTTAGAACAATAATCAATTAATCATTCACAAATAATAGATGATAAGAACAGATCATACAAATGAACCACATATCTCAAAAGATGCACTCATCGTCTCATCAGTCATCTTTCATTTACACAGATAGAAAACTAAGGGGAATAGTGTTAGGGATTCAGGTATACATACATTGCAATTGCAGGACGACCCTGATGTCCGACGTTCGGCGGCCGGGGTGGGTGAGGAGCAGAGGGCCGAGGCAGCCAGGCAGGTGAGGAGGAGAGCTGAGTAATGGCGGTGTCGAGTTCTCTCTGGACTCTAGGCTCTGACTCTCCTCGTCGTGGCGTCAGGCGCAGGCCATCACCATGTGCGGCCTCGCCAGCACCTACGCCTCGACTATAAATCATCGAGGGGAGCCGGGAGGTAAGGCGTCGCCGCGCGCCGCTCGCCGCTTGCCGCATCGGTAGAAGAGGTTGCTTAATTTCTTTGTTGACTTGATGCGCATCCACCGCCGGCACTCGAAGAGGCCGCGTTTGTTTGGGGGCGGCGGATGCGGGGATTGACGAACGGGCAAACGAAGTTATGATGTGTATACGGGTACATCGGGTACCGGGTGATGAAACCCGATTTACCCGAAATAATTTCGGGTTTTGACATTCACTACCCGAATTGGACTTCGGGGTTTACGGGTTCGGGTTGTTCGGGTTCGGATCCGGGTATTTCGGGTTCGGGGTTCGGGTATCGGGTTTTATGCCCAAGCCTAGGGCCAACAACTCCCTCATCTTTCTATCCATTAATCCCTTGGGGATGTGATGACTCTTGAAGGCTTGCTTGAAATCCTCCCAAGTTACAGCACGCCCTCGCTGCATTGACTTGAAGTGATCCCACCACATTAAAGCTTCTCCTCGCAGTTGCAGAGCTGCGAAGTTGGCTTTGTTCTCCTCCGTGCAAGGCAGCACAAAGGTAGAGAACTTTGCCTCGATGGCCTTGATCCAAGCCTCAGCTTCCAGGGGGTCTTTCGCCTTGGAGAAGGTCGGTGGCTTCATCCCGATGAACTGGGCGTACGTGGTGACCTGATTGGGCCCCTTGTGATTGGCCCCGTGTGGCGGCCCTCAGTTCATCTGCTGAGCGATCTGTTGCTGCGTCTGCAAGATCTAGCGCAGCACCTCGGTTTGCGTGGCCATGAAGGCCTCCGATGGCATCATGGGCGGTGGTGGCGGCAAGTCACCGCTACGGTTCGCTCCGAACCTGTTGGGAGAGCTCCGCGTGGTTCCCACCATCTGAAAGGCGATCCTTGTTAGACACATAACCAAAAGCTTACTCGGAAATGATGACAAGTGCAATCACAAATAACCACAGCTCATTTGCATTCATAAGGTGATGACAGCAACGGTTGAAAGATATCATGCAACCAAATTACGATTCATAAAATCATTCTTCAGTCATAGTTTGAAGATACGATGACTCGAGTCCCTCGAGCTAGCCTTCAATTTGGTGGCGAATTCTCTCATTTCACGCGTACGGAAAAGGTAACGTGCGAACAATCACCAAGTCGCTTTGGCCACTGACCGGCACTCACCAAAAATTTCGAAGTTCTCTCCTTATCATGAAAAATGCTTAATGTTGGCGAGCGCGGTTATGGTAACACTCGACACACTTGGTTTAACAACTCGCACAGATCTCAATAGCTCGGTTGAACCATGTCAAACTCAAGTCGAACACAAAGTGCTTAAACATTCTTTATTACAACACGATGGATAGGGGTCCAAGGACACTACAATACTCAAATCTGAAAACATCATGATACAACTGAGTTACAATGCAATCGCATTACACGACAACATACTCCTAAGCTGACTACCACAATCATCTCGTAGCTGACACCTAGGAGCACACTTCTTCTTGATGTCGTTCACTGGCATCCTAGTTACCCACTGAAGCACCACTGCACGCAGGTGAGTCTGGTGGAGTCGGTACGACGGTCCAGCCTGGCTCATCTGATCCAAACCGAACCGAGACCCCGCTTGCTCCTCCGGTGTGCTCGTCTGCGGAGGTAGCGGCTGTAAGGCCACTATAGCTTGTAGGGCTGCAACCTGCACCTCGGTCTCCTCCACCTGGTGCTGCATATCCACAATGTTCTGTAGCAGCGTCAACCTCTCAATCTCATACGCATCGGCATTTTCCTCCAGGGTGTGAACCTCCGCCTCCAGATCTACAATCCTCTGCAGGCGGTCGCCTCTCTCTAACTCTAACTGGAATCTTCTGACACGCAGCCTGCCATTCTCCTGCTGCATCTGAGTAAGTGTAAAGTTCAGCTGCTGGTGGGCTGCTGATAGCTATTGCCAATCCCGCCTAGCTGCCTCCAGACACTGCCCGATAATCGCTGCGGTATTGTAACGCAGCCCCTGAAGTGTGAAGATGATGTTAAGACAACAAGCCAACGTTTGAGTGACATACAGCGGCTCCGCTAGCAACAACAGCTCCCGTAGGTGATCCATACGGTCGAACCATGCCGGGACGTGAGGACTCACAGCAGGAAACAGCCCGAACGGAGAGAGAGCTACCACAGTGGGGTTGTGGTCACAGAAGTCCGTCAGCACTCGGAGAGCGGCTGACTCGACGGTCTCGTGGGTAATAAAACCCCAGTAGATAAAACTCAAGTCGAACCAGTCGGCATGGTCCGGGTGTGGTAGTACAGTGACAATCACCCTGCAACGGGGAACACCCAATCGCTCGAACTCGGACACCTCATAAGTCGGTGGAGTGGTGTAGCCTGCAGCGCTGAGTGCTTCCCACACAAGGCGTGGAAAACCCTCCCAGTGTAACCCGTTGGTACGGATCGTACCGTCAGTGTCGAACTCGTGAAACACGGGGAAAACCATCTGTACAAAAATGCAACACAGGTCAGGTCTCAAGGAGAGTGGCATGTCAAATGGTGAAGTTCTAGTAGCTGTGAATAAAAATTCATAACCAAAAATCCAAAACCCTATAAACTTTTCCCCGGGTTTTCTGTCTACTACAATGGTTCTTTTACACATTTTTGGCTATTCAAGGTTGAGCTAGATCAAAGGAAACAAGGTGGAAGGATGCAATGTCTAGATTCACTTAGAAAGGTGTAAACCAAGCCGAAAGAAGCTATGATCGAAATTTACGAACAAAAGCTAGACTAGTAAGGAGTAACTTGTTTTAGCATACTGGGTTAAATAATTCCTAGTACGTGGTATAAAACAAGATGAACAAGCTTTTACCAAAATTTTGGCAGCATGACACCTATGGACAACAGATACTTAACCTTTTTACAAAAGCTCACACTAGCAAAATCTTCCTTAGAGAGCATATGGAAATTCTGTTTTGCGTCCAGTTTAGTTTTTTCGCTTTTTAATATGCATGCAGGACGTCCTATTCGACCTCACGGGGCAATCAAGCCAAAATTGAAGTTAGTGCCGTTGGCAAGGCTTTTACTCATCTCTCCCTATAATACCTAGTCGAGGGCTATACAATACTCACCTAGCAATTAACGAAGCGCTGTTATGTACCTACAGAAAACGAACCATTCGTGGCAGCACGTCACAAAAGCGTCCCCATACATTACTGTTCACTATAGAAATGGTATCTATGCGTTAAGCCGCTGCATGGACAGCGTCCAACCTCGGACACTCTCCGTTTGAATGGAGTGTATCCTTGCCTCGCATGATCGACATGCGGAATGCACACGTATGAAACACGTGGCGACAACACAACTCACAACCAGACGCGAAGATGGGATCCGTGGAAAGGATCACTCCATCAACCCTCGCAATTCCCGTGATGCGGCACAGCACACGTATAAACCACGTGGCTCATCTAGTTTGGTTGTGCAAGAAAGTAAGTCTGACATAAAGTAATGTGCTGGGAGTTAGCAAAATACACCATATGTTATAAGCCACCTGAAATAACCCAAAAATTCCCTCTAGGGCCTCTCGGTCTAGTTTATCCTTAACGGACCAACGTATTTTGGAAAATCAAACAATCTTGGCAATTTTTATTCAAAAACCAGTGATTAAGGTTATTAATTAATCTCTGGTGCATATAATTGCTCTGATGCCAACTGCGACAACCCGCCCAGGAAAGTACCGTACTACCGCCTAAACCAATCCACTTTGGTCATTAAGCAGTAATAAAGTATCATCCTGTCGTTAGTCGTCGGGTTGACTGACAATTAGGGTTAATTAAAAACCTGGGGCGTCACGGGATGACCCCGACATGTTGCTCCAGTCGACTGCTGCACTGGCAACATCTACGCTCCATGAAGGCTCGGGCGATGGGTCTTCATCGGAGGAGACGCCAAGCTCCCCCGCCTTCCGCCTCTTATTGCGGTTGTCGTTACGATCGCGCTTGGCGATTTGGCGCTTCTTGTGCTGTGCCTTGCGCACAACGTGCCTCTCTCCGCCACGGCCTACTTCTGGTTGAAAATTGCCTCCTCCGGGAGAGGCGCCTTGGCCGGGACAAGGTGGGCGCACTTCAACTATGACGAGGAGAAAGCACGAAGGTCAGCTGAGGAAGACAAACTTCAAGAAGATCAACACCACAACAAAAGGCGAATGAAACATGTCGAGAAGATGAACAACTTACAAAGTTTTCTGTCCCCACATTGGGGAGCATCGGGATGGCGGCCACGAGTAGAATGACCTCCCGATCACCTGCGCCACGTTGCGCTGAACCTCGAGCGGCGACTGAGGCGATGGTGCGGTCACAGTCCCCACCCAGGGGGGCCTGTCAGCCGTCATGTCGCAGAGGCGAAGCGTCCGCCTCCGGAGCGGCACAACACCTCAGGCGTGGTATTGCCCGATCACTTCTGCCAGGGTAACTCCAGCATTTCAGAGGCGCCCCAGCACGGCCCAATGAAGCTTGAGCATCTTTTCCTGCTTCTTCTTGGCGGGGCCATCCGCCCAGTTCCTCTGCGACTTCGCGATGGAGCACCCGGTGTACGACAGGAGTGCGAACTCGGGGTCGTTCCGCAAGTATAACCATCCCTTGTGCCAGCCACTGTTCGATCTAGTCAACGCCACCGGGATGTAGTCGTCGCCGCAGCCTTGCTTCGTCCGGAGATTAGCACAGCCAATCGTCGCCGCACGGGAGCCATCCCTCAGGCAGGTGAACCTGAAGAAATGCTGGAACAGGGTCCAGTGGGCGTCAATGCCAAGATACCCCTCGCACATCACTTCTAATGCGGCCATCTGCTTGATGCTGTTCGGGTTGAGGTGCTGGAGTTGCAACCCGTACGCGAACAACACCCCGCGAATGAACCGGCCGGCAGGGACGGAGAAGCTGCGCTCATGGAAGGCCACGAACGACACCAAATACCCTGAGGGAGGGCGCAACACGGACTCGTCAGTGGGGATGATCCACTCGGCGACGTTGGTGAGGGGAGGAAGCTGGCCCGCCTTGACGAGACGGGGGAGCTGCTCATGGGAGACATTGGAGCGCGTCTAGTTCGACATCACGACGGTGAGGTCTTGGGCGAGCTGGAAGCGCAGACAGCAGCGGTGCTATGGATACAGAAGAACTCAGAGCGCAAAGGGCAAGCGCGAGAGGAAGAAGAAGCAGATGGGGAGGCAAAATCCCGATCCAGCGCTCAATGCGCGGTTTTAAAGGGGGCAGGTTTGACTCCCCACCTTCGAAGCCGGGACCGCCGTGTCAGCGAAAATTTCGCCCACACGCGCGTGCCCCCGCGAAACAACTGCCCACTAGCGTGATGCCTCGGTTCCCGCAGAATACAGACTTGCAGAGTCTGCGCGCAGTCATGATGGAGCGGTCACGTCGGTCATGGCAGCCGAGATGCCCACGCCCATAACTGCGCCCACATCACCACGACAGTCATAACTGCCTCGGCGAAACATCCCCAAGCTGCAACGGCTACAATTACAAATAAAAGCTCGCGAGCGAGTCTCCAACTCACTCACGAGCTCGGGGGCTACATCTGACGGACACGCTCACACGCACCCACCGAGAACTTGAAGAACACCATCAACAACAAGATCGACCGGCTGAGCCTGAGCGCGACTCCTCGACTCCCACTCATGCTCGGTGGCTATTGACGAGGACCCAGATTAGGGCCCCCTTCGACAGCGAGATTATCTCCCTTAAGACAGCAAGACCATTACCCTTCATTGGCGAGCAGCTTGAGGATGGACGTACCCTTGCCGACTACAACATCTGGAAGGAGTCCACCATTCACCTGGTGCTCCGCCTGCGTGGTGGTATGCAGATCTTCATCAAGACCCTCACTGGCAAGACGCCCAGCCTTTAGCCAGTTGGCTGCGTCTCTGACCAGATTCCCACTAGAGGAACCAGTCTCCGCCTCGCACAACAAGTTTGGCTCCGACTAGTGTGTGGGCCCGGACACACGGCGCGAGCATTGCCACCGACACATACAGAAGAGCGAATCTCCACGTCACGCGGGAACAACAGTTGGCGGTCATGCAGACGGCCCAACCCGCCATGAGCCTTAATGCTGGACTGACCGGCTGCACAACCATCACATCACCATCATCTCCCACTCTGCGACACGCAAGCTCAGCCCGAGGCACTCAAGCACCCTCTATGATGCGCGTGAGTCTAGACTTAGGCTCGGGCGTGGCAAGCTAGGCAAGTACTCTGGTAGACTAAGACGAGCTCAAACTACTCGGGGAGAAGGCCAAGCGCCCCGGAGTGAACAGTGCAACCCGGCCACGCGGCGGCTCCCCCGACAATGCATCGCGACTTGGCTTCAATGCACCCTGACAGATAGTGACGTATGACGGGATGTGCCAGCTGCCAAGTACTGTAACTCTTTTTTACTTCCCCTTAGGCCCCTCCCCTTGTGACAATAAAAGGGAGAGGAGGGCAACGGTTATATGGGTTAGACCTCCGTAGGATTGAACACCATCTCCCGAGACCTGTGAACGAACTCCCTCTCTCGACCAGCTTGTAACCCCTACTACGAGCACACCTGGCTCAGGAACATGGCTGCAACACACTAGACGTAGGGTATTACTCCTCATAGGCCCAAACCAGTATAAACCATGTTGTCTCCTGCACTAACCATCTGAGCCTGATGCACGATCGATAGAAATCTACTGCCGACGGCAGAGAACCCCGACGTGGCGCCTACATCCGGCGGATGCCGCGACTCCGACTCCCTCCCCGCGCCCCTGTTGTTGGGAAAGAGGTGGATTCAGACTGCGGGCAGATGGCGCTCCAGCCCGCCTACGCTCCAAACACTGTCGCGAGGTGGAGCTTTCTGCTTGCTGTGCTGCTGCAGCCTCGAGTAGCGCCTTCAATTGCTGGCACACTCGTCGCTCCTCAGAGGTTGCAGGCTCTGGAAAGCCGCGCAACAACATGGCTGCGGCAGCAAGGTTCTGGGACACCCACTGGAAGAGTGGTGGTGCGTCGGCGTCGGGGTTGGTGTTCGCGCCTACGTCGGCACGCCGATTGTTGTCGGGCTCCGGCGCGCACGCCGGTGGCGTAGGTGCGCGGCCGCGTGGCTGATCTATAGCCGATCAGCGCTCACACCGGTCGCCATTGCCCTCACGTGGCTCACCCTGCATATGAACGTCCTGCGCCGGGCGTCGATCGCCATTCCCAACATGGGCTTGGCCTTGCACCGGCGCACCCTGTGCAAGTTGTTGTTCGCGTGGCCCGGCTTCCACGCTGAGCTCTTGGTGTAGAAGGTCCAGCTCATCGTCTAGCTGGCGTCTCGCCTCCGCGAGCTCGTCAAGCGCGCATGCCGCTGGTCGTCGGCGCCGCGGTGGCGCGGAGCCGGGTCCGATTCGGATTTGCTCGACGTGGTGGCCACACAGACGTTGCACTCCCGCGCGGGGTCATGGCGTCACGTGGTCCGTGCCCTTCGAGTCGTCGTAGACCCATGGGCAGCGCCGGTCCTGCAGCGGCCGTTGATGTAGGCCATCACCGGGTTGTCCGGGAGGCCGGGCTGTTCACGGGGGCACATTGCGGTGTACCGCTCCATGAACTCCCCCCAGCCCAGCGGTCCGTCTTCGCTGGCCTGGAAAGCGAGGTCGGTGAAGTAGTAGGCGGCGAGCCTAAAACGCTCATGCGTTGGGTTTGGCCCCAACATGCCGACGATGACGTCGTCCTAGAAGCCTCGGACGAAGGCCTCGCGTCCCGCAGCCCGCGTGAGGACATTGGGGCGAGGCGGCCAGGCGAAAGTGCACCCGACGTGGGGCTCCACCGGCCCAGTGTAGACGAAGCTGAGGGAGTCGAAGCGCAGGGTGGTCCCAGGAGTCAGCATGACCCTGCGACCGTCCATCCGATCTACTGAGTTTGTCGAGACACACGATGTGCCCCTACCTGGCGCGCCAACTGTCGGGGTTCTCTACCGCCGGCAGTAAATTTCTATTGATCGTGCGTCGGGCTCGGATGGTTAGCACAGGAGATAACAGGGTTTATACCGGTTCGGGCCTCCAAGAAGTAATACCCTACGTCTAGTGTGTTGCAGCCGTGTTCCTGAGCCAGGTGTGCTCGTAGTAGGGGTTACAAGCTAGTCGGGAGAGGGAGTTCATTCCCAGGTCCCGGGAGATGGTGTTCGATCCTATGGAGGTCTAATCCTTGTAATCGGTGCCCTGCTCTCCCTTTTATAGTCACAAGGGGAGGGGCACAAGGGGGAGTAAAAAGAGTTATAGTGCTTGGCAGCTGGCACATCCTGTCGTACGTTGCTGTCCGTCAGGGTGCATTGAAGCCAAGTTGCAATGCCTTGTTGGGGGAGCCGCCGCGTGGTCGGGTTGGACTATTTACTTCGGGACGCTTGGCCTTCTCCCCGAGTAGTTTGAGCTCGTCTTAGTCTACCCGAGTACTTGCCTAGCTTGCCACGCCCGAGCCTAAGTCTAGGCTTGTGCGCGTCGTAGAGGGTGCTTGAGTGCCTCGAGCTGAGCTTGCGTGTGGCAGAGAGGGAGATGATGGTGATGTGATGGCCGCGTAGTCGGTCAGACCAGCATTAAGGCTCATGGCGGGGCGGGCTGCCTGCATGGCCGCCAACTATTGTCCCCGCGTGACATGGAGATTCGCTCCTTTGTACGCGTCGGTGGCGATGCTTGTGTCGTGTGTCCGGGCCCACGCACTAGTCAGAGCCGAACTTGTGAAGGATCAGATGGCGACTAGAGAGGGAGGGGAAGTGAATAGGAGCCGGTAAAAATTCTTCTCAAAGAACCTGGCCTATACCCTAGACAAATCCCGTTCACACACGAGCGATGAATCGTATCACACACCAATCGCCAAGACAACAAGGTTATGGATCAACCTCAAGTCTTAGGAACGATTCCTTGAAGCACACACGGAAGCACGAAAGAATGAGGAAGGTATCGAACCAAGAAACAAAGCTGCCAGGCCCTGGCGGACTGTCCAGCCAGGCGGGGCGGACTGTCCGCAAGGGCCGCACGAACTGTCCGGCAGGGTATCGCGGACTGTCCTCACCCTTGCCACAGACCGTCCGGCCTGAGCCGCGGACTGTCCGAAAAAGGCAATAGAACCTCCAGAGACGCACCGCGTATAACGGACCGTCCGCGGGGAGCACGCGGACTGTCCGCCAGGCACCCGCGGACTATCCGCCCGGCACACGCTGACCGTATGAAACTTCACCCAACCAAAACTCGAAAACACCGCGGATCGAAAGCGAAGCCGAGCAAGAACACGAACAACACGCGACGAACACGCACGGCGCAGACCGTCCGCCAGGTCCACGCCGACCGTCCGCGAGGCACGGACAGAGCAGAAAACGCCTCGACCTCGAAGGTCAACCCCTCCAATCCATCACCGGATCTCCCAAACGGTAGAAGCTGTTGAGACAAGAGTTTGGGGACATGAAAAGCGTCAACCAAGGATGCTATACCCCAAAAATTTCGCCTCCTAACTTCATAAATCATCGGGAATCGCGAATCCTTTGAACACCACCAAAAGCTAGAGCTCCGAACGAAAATCCTCGAATCGAAGAGGTTTCCCAGCGTTTGAGGGCACAAGATCAATCACAAAGATGCACTAGCCATCCATCCAAGTATCCCTCAAAGAAATCCGGGGAGAAACCCACTCAAATCCGCGGAATCACACCAAGAACAAAGGCACCAAAACAAGCACGAAAAAGACCACGAAAAACACAACGCTGAATCTTCTATACAAACCAGGAAAGATTCACAAGGTCTAGCATGCCGCCCTAGCATCCATCCCTCTCAACAAATCTCTCATGAAGCTCTCATGCTAGCCTAGACAAGAAATGGAGGAGAAAATGTCTTGGGAAAATGAGAAAGAGGAGGGGGGAAATGAAACCCCAAGTCGCGGAGAGAGAGAGAGCCATCCACACACACTCATGGCTTATATATCGGGTCCCGCCAGTGTGAGAAATGACTCGACTACCCCTAACTCAACTACTGGCGATACAACCCACGCAGGGGCATTTATGTAATGTTTGTGGGTCTTGCCATCGGACGGCCACACCTTCGCCGCACCCCGCGTCCTCCCGACGCAAGCCATGTGATCCCGCCGTGTGTCCTCTGCTTCGAAGCTTCCCGACACGCCCAGATCCCGTCTCCGTCGTGTTGGGCCTTCGGACTTGGTTTTGAGGCCCAAACCAAGAAACCGTCCTCCGATGGTTTTGTGGGCAAACCACCAAACCCCGCGTGCTCGCCCGGCCTCCCGCCAAGCCTCTTGACTCAACCGCCACCGTGCACCAGCTCGATTTTCCATGACTTCGTCTTGCTCGTCTCGCCACCATGTGGCCCGCACCTAGTCCCGCCATCCACCGGGTCCCTCGAACCGAGCCTACTTGTCTCTCCATCTCCCGGAGGCCCCTCAACGCCGAAGACCTTTCGCAACCGTTCTTCACCCGCAACAACACGAACTAGGCTACGGCCTACACCCGCGCACCGAGCCAAGAGTCGGTCCAACACCCGTTGTCAATCACTCATCACTGAGGAGCAGTCATCCATCGACCACCGGGACGCTCCTGGTCCTCAATCTCCCCCTTGATGAGTGCATTGACAACACACAACGCGAAATGAAATTCAGAGAAAGAAAGTAAGAAGAAAGAAAAACAAAGAAGCGCAACTCATGACCAAAACCAAAGAAAGGCAAAGAAAGGTCACAAGCCGAGCAAAGCACAAACTCCACACCGAAAACAGCAAAAAGGCTCCCCCTGAACAAATGCAAGATCCCCCTGAACATGTGGATGCAACCTTCCAAATTTTAGCTCACCTCTTCTGAATTTGCATTAAGCTCACCTCTTCTCCCCCTTGTTGACAATGTATGAATCAAGGTGAAAATGCAGGAATGTAAAACAAGGCATATAAACATCTACATGAGCTTCTCAAATAGGCCAAATTGAGTGTCAAAGGCTAGAAATGAGACAAAGAGCACATATATGGATCATAACATAGTAAAAGCATTGCCACAAGTAATATATGAAAATATAGGCATGTGACAAAGCAAATTTTCAGATTTGAGTAGTTTTTTCAAAGCATGGCTCACTTCAAATGTAAAGGCCTATCCATGTCATATTCGAGCCAAAAACATGCATATCATCCAGAGATCATACAAGGATATCCAATTCTCAACAAAAGATCATTGCAAACACCCATAAAGCAAAGCATGTCATGTTAAAGCTCATGAGCCATGTGTCCATTTCGGGGAGACTTCTCCACTGGTGAACATCATGCAACATGTTTTGCACCCATGTGTAAAAGATAAGACAGTTTAAACATAAACATGATGGATGGAGCATTTTTCAAGCATACACACTTCTTTTCAAGATTAATTCATTTCATGGTACATGAAGTGCCTTTGCGGCAAAAAGAAGCTTATGCTCCTCCATGAATGCAACATAGCTAAACATTCACAATGATATCGGCCTTTGGCCCAAATGCAAGAAAAAGACATCCAAGCACAATCTAAGCATAGAAAGCACATTTAGACCAAAACATGACATGGATACACTACTAAACATGAGTGGAGCACATTTCATCAAATTTAGTCAAGATTAGCATTTGCTTCAAAAAGGGCTATCTCACCACACATATATCTCAAATATTCCAAGAGCGTAGCCTCACATAGCCATTTCTCCACACACATGACCAATATCTCACAAGTAGCCAAAGAAACTCAAATAAGGCATATGAAAGAAGCTCATCATCCTAAAATGCAATATGATACAAATGCAACATGATATATGACAAGATGGCTATCCTACCATGGTTTATACATCAAGCAAAGCATGTATATACATCAAAGAAAACATGGTATGATACATATGGTACAAAAATAAAACCCCCAAGAATACACTAGAAAGGGCAACAAACCCCAAGTTTCTCCTGCAAGCGCACAAATGTAGCTTGGTCGAGAGGCTTTGTAAAGATGTCTGCAAGGTGATCTTGGGTAGGGACATGACTCAACACAATGGTCCCTTTCTCCACATTATCTCTCAAGAAATGGTACCTCACTTATGTGTTTGGTTCTGGAATGAAGCACTGGGTTTTTCGCTACACTTATGGCACTGGTGCTATCACAAAGAAGTGGGATCTGGGTGCACTCCTCACCAAAGTCTCTCAAGGTGTATGAGATTCACAACAGCTGGGAACAACAACTCACGGCTGCGACATACTCTGCCTCGGTGGTAGACTGAGCTACACTAGACTGCTTGCGGGAAGACCACGAAACCAACGAGGACCCAAGAAACTGACAAGAACCAGAAGTAGACTTCCTCTCGACTCGACAACCAGCAAAATCCGCATCAGAAAATCCATGAAGTGAAAGAGTCGAGGAGGAAGAATACCAAAGGCCAAGACCGAGGGGATCGTAGGTACCTGAAGATCCTCTTGACGGCCTGTCGATGTGATGTCGTCGGCGAAGCCTGAAATCGAGCGCACAGACACACACTGAACTGTATGTCTGGCCTCGTCGTCGTCAAGTAGAGAAGGGAGCCGATCATGCTCCGATACTTCCGCTGGTCCACTGGTTCTCCGTCCTCGTCCGCATCCAAAGTAGCTGTACTACCCATGGGCGTCGACATAGGCTTCACATCTTGCATCTGGAACTTCCTCAGCATGTCTTTCGTGTACTTGGTCTAATGTACAAATGTTCCGTCCTTCACTTGCTTGATCTGCAGCCCGAGAAAGTACTGCAACTCGCCCATCATGCTCATCTCGAATTCCCTGCTCATCTCATCTGCAAACTTGGCAACAAGGTTATGTGACGAGCCACCAAAGACAATATCATCCACGTATATCTGCACAACCAACAAGTCATTCCCATGCTTGAGGAGAAACAAAGTCCTATCCACGATACCCATCACAAACCCTCTGCTCAACAGAAAACCTCTCAATCTCCCATACCAAGCCCGGGGTGCCTGTTTCAACCCATACAGAGCCCTTTTCACCCTGTACACCCTGTGTGGATACCTTTCACTCTCAAACTCCGGTGGCTGCTTCACATACACCTCCTCCTCTATGACCCCATTCAGAAAAGCACTCTTCACATCCATTTGAAACAACTTGAACCCTTTAGCCACGTCAAAGGCTAGAAGGATTCGAATTGCCTCAAGACAAAGCCACGAGAGCAAAGGTCTCCTCATAGTCGATCCCCTCCTTCGACTATATCCCTGAGCAACAAGTCTGGACTTATTCCTCACAACCATCCCATTCTCACCCTCTTTGTTCTTCCAAACCCATTTGGTTCCTATAGGATGGCAATTTGGAGGTGGTTCAACTAACTCCCACACCCGGTTCCTCTCAAAGTTTTCCAACTCCTCATGCATAGAATTGACCCGGTTGCATCAGATAAAGCGTGTCCAATGTCCTTGAGCTCAAAAGTGGCAACAAATGCAGCATGAGCGAATTGAGAGGAATTTCTGGACCTTGACCGCGTAGTACGTTCGTCGATGTCCCCAATGATCTTCGATAGGGGATGCACTTCTTGAATCCGCCGAGGAGCCTCACGCCTCGAGACTATCTCCCCCTCAACTTCAGCTTCCCTCGCCTGGTCCTCTTGTCGCACCGTCGTTGTCCATGAAGTAGACAGTCCACCCTCCGTAGTGGTCGTAGGGGAAGTGGTGGGTACACACTCAGCTTCAGGTGCATGGTTCTCTCCGTCATCATCTCCAGCTTCATCCTTCTCCTCTTCAAAGAGGTCCTCAGCCATCTCTTCATCACCTGCACATTCAAAGCCAGGAGAGGTACATGGCATTGTCTCGTCGAAGGTTACCTCGCAAGTCTCCATGATTTTGTTAGTCTCAAGGTTAAGCACCCTATAGGCTCTAGAATGATTAACATATCCAAAGAAAATCCCATCACTAGACCTAGCCTCAAACTTGTCGAGTTTTCCCTTCTTAAGAATAAAGCATTTGCAACCAAAAACTCGGAAATGACTCACCTTGGGTGCCCGACCATGCATCAGCTCATAACAGGTCTTCCTTTTGAAAGCTCGCAATAAAATCCTGTTGGAGACATGACAGGCCGTATTGACCGCCTCAGCCCAATACCTCCTAGGAGTCCTGTGCTCATCGAGCATCGTCCTAGCCATCTCACGAGAGAGTCCGATTTTTCCTTTCCACAACTCCATTTTGAGGGGGCACATAAGGGGTCGAATACCGATGTTCAAGACCTAGATCACGACGAGAAGGCATCAAAACGAGAGTTCTTGAACTCGAGCCATTATCACTGCGGATAGCTCGAATAGCATTCCCATGCCTCTCGTTTTTCAACCTCACGATCAGATCTCGAACAAAACCAAATGTCTCACTCTTGTCTTCCAAGAAAAACACCCAGGCATAGCGAGAGTAATCGTCCACCACAACAAGTACAAACCACTTCCCACCCACCGAGCGAACTCGAGCTGGCCCAACAAGGTCCATATGCAACAGCTCTGTCGGACGCTCGGTCATGACATCGGTCAAGGGTGGATGGGGAGTGGCTACCATCTTGCCATGCCTACACGGAGCACAAACCAAATCCTTCTCAAACTTCAACCTCAGCAATCCTCAGACAAGGTCAAGACCACTCAAGCGGGAAACCAAATCAAAGCTCAAGTGACCCAACCGCCTATGCCATTTCCACAAATCAGAAGAAGGACCGGTCATCAAACAGCGAGCAGGACCCAAAGAACGAGAGAAATCAGCCCTGAAAATCTGACCCTCGAGGATGATCATACAAACAAGATCACCTCGAGAATCTAGCAAACGAGACTCACCAAACTTAAAATGCACCTCAAAGCCCTCATCAAGCAACTGAGAAACCGAAAGCAAATTGAAACCCAAAGACTTCACAAGAGCAACCCTTTTCAATGTTACCTTGTCACTCACATGCACTACACCCTCAGAAATCACCCTTCCTCGTCCATTGTCCCCAAATGTGATGTACATCTTTTCCTTCACTGGGGTGAGGCTGGAGAACCACTTCTTGTCTCCGGTCATGTGTCGGGAACATCCGGAGTCGATCAACCAAATGTTCTCCAAGCCTCCTACCTGTAGTCAGAAAGAAGAACGAGAATGAGCTAGCGACTCGACACTCGGGGTTAGCACAAAAAAAAGTTAAACCAGTGTCGAGCCATCTGCTCAAAAGAGGGCTTAGCAAACATCATTCCCTTGCCACCAAACTTCCCATGTCCCATGGAAGGAGTACGAGCACCACGAGGGGGGGAAACGTGGTCCGTAGTTTCTCTGGAACCCAAAGCTGCGATCATCTCCCCTAAACCCGTATTGAGGACGACTAGGGGGACGTCCAGCAAAACCACCACGAGCCCGACCAAACCTCTCACCAGCACGCACACCATCATCTCTCCTATCAAACCTCTCAACACTACCTCTCTGTGGGGACCTACCACCCTGAGCTCCAACTCTACCAACACTCCTCACACTTCCCACACCCCGTGGAAGTGGCACTCTAGACTCAGGAATACCATGAGACTGGCGATACCTGTCCTGGTTTGCTTGCGCCCTAGCAAGCCTCTCATCCCTCTTCCTCTTGTAGAAAAACTCTGCTAGATGTCTCTCCTTGCCACAATACTCACACCTGAAGGGGATGGGTTTTGGTTTTGGCTCTAGCTTCTCTCTAGGTTTCTCACCCTTCTCACTCACAAACTTCACCGGTTTCTGGAAGTCATTTGTTTTAGGTGGGAATTTGGGTGGATCTTGGGTTGTGTCAAGCTTGTTGCAAAGGTGATTGGGCTTTGGAGTGAAAGAGTTCTTGGGTGCTTTTGGAAGTGGGACTTGGATGTCTCCGATCACCTCAAACTCGGGGTTAGACTCAACACACTTCTCATACACACTCTCCCCACTGTTCTCTCCCACTTTCTCACCCAACTTCTCAAAACCCAAACCACGACCATCATCTCTCTTGAACTCCTCAATCATGATTTTCAATTGAGGTTCCCCGCCTTGAAAAACCAACCCAACACCTTCCTCAAATAATCATTCTCCTCATAGATGATATCCAAACAGGAAGTAAGTTCATGATTGCGCAAAGTAACTTCATCACAACTAGTGCATGCATTGACAACAGGAGATTTCAAAGAAGCTTCCAAAGTGCTAATGGTAGAACGAGTATCAACAAGCTTAGCATGCATAGTAGGACATGATTTACAAGCACCAAGCAAAGTGGGTCTAGCCTTAAGCTCATCATACTCAGTGGAAGCATTCTTCTCATTAAGCAACTTGATCTCATTCAACCATGCATCACAATCAGGACATTTAACATCATCAGAAATAGTAGGAGCAAGTTTCAAAGAGTCATTCTCAATTTCAATTCAAGCAATTTAGACTCTAACTCTCCTACTTCCTCACTAGCATTCTCAAGTTGAGCCCTAAGTTCTTTCCTCATCTTTTTGGCATCTCTTAGCACACTATCACGGTTGTCAATCAAGCCATTCAACCTAGTGATCTCAGCCATTCACGATTTACCTCATCCTCCGAGTCAGAGTTGCTGTCTTCCTTCTCGCTCTTCTTGCTGCTTGAGCTATGGGCATGCCACAAAAGCCTTCAAGCGCCACACAGCTCAATCCACTGAGGTTCCGGCTTGCACTCTTCTTGCCTTTGCGCCTCCCGGCGTCTTCATCTTCACTGCTTGAGCTTGACTGCGCGTCGCTTGAGCTTGAGTCGACGTCGCTTGCACCGACCACCATGGCTCTTGCCTTGTCCTTCTTGTAGCCGCCCTTGCTCGGTCGCCGCTTGTCCTTGTCCTTGCTCTTGGACTTGCTGAAGTGCTTGCCCTTGGAGGAGTACTTGTCTTCATGCCTCGGGTGCACCTTGTACTCGCTCATCTTGTACTTGTTCTCCTCTCGCTTCCGGCACTCGCCGATGAAGTGTCCACGCTTGCCACACTTGTAGCATGTCCCCGAGCTCCGCCTTGCATTCCTCCGGCTCTCATGTAGTCGATCAAACCTCCTTGAGAGCAAGGACAGCTCCTCCTCGCCCAGCACATCAAACTCCTCATCTTGAATAGACATAAGAGAAGACAAGGAAAACTGTCGACAGGAAGGGTTAGCTTTGCCCTTTGATCCGCCCACAAGAGCAAGACTATGATCAGTCGAGCCCTCATGCTTGGATTGCAACTTCATGTCAACCTCGGCCCGACTTGAGCTTAGAAAAGAGGTCATCCAACTCAATAGTCAAGTATTGCCCGGACTCCTTGATGGCCTCAACCTTAGCACCCCAAACATTTGGGTCCAAGATATGCAAGAGCTTCAAATCTTGATCATGCTCGGTGTAAGGGAAATCCTCAACATTGGCCTTCATGTTGTTCACGATGGCGGTGAACCTCTGAAACATCGCATCAATGTCCTCACCGGGAAGTTGAGTAAAGTTCTCATATTGCATTCGGTAAGAAACAAAGATGAAGGACCGAAACGGCAAACCATAGAGGGGGGGAGTGAATGGGAGCCGATAAAAAATCTATTGAAGAATTCGGCCTATGAACCCAAATTCACTCGTGCACCTCCGCAAGCTTCTCTTGCCAAGTTCACGTAGCCACTGGAGTGCTACTGGACCTAGGAGCAAGATCCAACCAACAGCCTCAATACACACGCAGCGGAACCACACACGACACGGCTGCTGACAGCCCAAACCGGTCAGGCCGGTTTCTGAAACCGGTCAGATCGCTTCTGTTGGACTTAGCCTCACGCAGGCAGGGGAAACCGGTCAGACCAGTTAGGCAAACCGGTCAGACCGATTCTGTCTAGAAACTCCCCAAAGACCCCAAACACCTCAAAAATCTTTCCACATCTGGACAAACGAAGCCATGGAGCAGCAAAGACTTCCTTGCTCAAAGACCTTTCTCGACAGCCCACAGGGCGAAACCGGTCAGACCGGTTAGGGAAACTGGTCAGGCCGGTTTTAGCCTGGACAGTCGGGAAGAACACAGCCCGCGGGTCAACTCCCCCAAAACCAAATCTCAATCTCCCGAATCGCTCCACGGACTTGAACAAGACATTGGGAAATTAGGAACACCTCATGAGGAGTCCATAGCCAAGTTTAATCCCACCAAAACTCGTCCAAAAGGGAGGAATCAAGGAAATCCCGCTAAGAGCACTTCCAACCCAAGAACTCAAGAAACCCCAAAATCGAGCACCTTTACTCACGAATTTGGGAGGGGAATCACGGCCCAAAGAACCACGAAGGGTTCCCACAAATTTCCCCCATCAAATCCCCAAGAGAAAGGTCCCGAAAACAACCCAAAGAAATCACCAAGAGAGGGCTTCGAAAATCACCACCAAGAACAACCGGGAAAAACACATCCAAACCTTGAGGAACCACGCCGAATCATCTATACATGAAACCAAGGTTCATACAAGGTCTAGCAAGCCGCCCGATCATCCATCCCTCTCAACAAGATCTCACCATGAAGCTCTCTTGCTAGTCCTATAGATTACCTAAGGAAAATAGGAAGGAAAATGGGAAAACAAATGAGCTAGGGTTCCAAGAGTTAGCTGCCATCCTCTCACCTCTTGGGTTATATGGAGGCAACCGGATGTCTAAAACGCCCTTCTCTACTAACTAGGGATACAAGCCCCTCAAGGGCAGATTTGGAATTCTTGATGTCTTCACCATCGGACGGATGCCGGCGACCGCACCCTGCGTAGCCTCAACGCAAACCTTGCGATCCCGACGCGTGTCCTCCGCCTCGAAGCTTCCGGCGCCCTGCGACCCCAAACCGGTCAGACCGGTTCTCCAAACCGGTCAAGCCTGTTCAGGCCAGATAGCCACGCCCGGTCTTCGGCCTCAGCTTTGTGGCTCAGCCGAGTAACCTAGTGATTTTCTAGTGAACCACCGCAAACCCCGCGAACTTGATGTAGCCTCCGCCAATCACCACTCACGACTTGGCTCCCATGAAGTCCCGGCTCGACCTTGGTTTTGTGGCTCAACCAAGAAACCGTCCACCGACTTCATCTTGCTGTTCTTGCCACCATGCGACCCGCACTCGACCCCGCTGGCCACCGGGTCCCTCGAACGAAGCCTACTTGTCTTCTCCACACTTGGAGGCCTCACCGGCAACGACCTTTCGCGCTTGTTCTTCACCTGCACCAACACGAGTCAAGCCGCAACCTGCACCTGCAATACTTAGCCAAGAATCAGTCCACACAATGTTGTCAATCACTCATCACACAAGGAAGCGACCATCCACCGGTCCTCGAACCACACATGGTCCTCAATCTCCCCCTTGATGAGTGCATTGACAACACACACATTTGGTAAATAAAGAGAAAAGGAAAACAGAAAAGAAACAAAAAGAAAAACTCCAACAAGCGATCGAAAGCCGAGAAAGGCAAAGAAAGAGATAACTTGAAGAAGACAAGTCTCGGACCCCTTAGGCAAGGGCAACGGCTCGACACATCCGAGACAAAAACCATGCTCAAGCAAAGAGCACACACCACCAAAGCACACAAGAGCTCCCCCTGCACATATGCAAGCTCCCCCTGATCAAGTGCCAACTCTGGGCACAAACCGGTCGAGCCGGTTCCCATAACCGGTCGAGCCGGTTCCACTAAAACCGGTCAGACCGGTTTCCACAACCGTCGAGCCGATTTCACACAGCAGACCATACCCCCAAAAACCAAAAATGCAAACGAAATGCACAAACTCCCCCTTGACACTTGGGATAGGTTCCAGGGATACAAAGCAACTTTTCTCCACCTTCCTTTCTCCCCCTTGTTGCCAATGCATGAATCAAGGCACAAATGCAACCTAGAGCTTCTCAAGTATACAAAATTCATCACAAGAAGCTACACAAGTCAAAATGAGCAAGTTAGATACTCTACAGGTTCGTATTGACCTCAACTACATGATCACCAAGTTTCACAACCATTGGACAAGGCTAAAAAAGATTTGAGTAATTTTGCGAAAAGTTACTCTCTAACAAGCAAAAACCTAAACATGAGCAAAACATGTCAAAATGGCAAAGCCACACAAACTTCATGCTAGGACAACCATTATAATCATAAGACCATCATAAACACCCATAAGCACCTCATGTCATGTCAAAGCCACCGAGCCATGTGCCTACTTCTATCTATGAGACTTCTCATTGGTAGGCATCATGCAACGGTTTAGCACCCAAAGCAAATTAAATTTAGCACATACGACATGGGAGCACATTTCCAAGCATTTTTCATTTCATTTTCAGATTTGTAAATGGTACATGAAATGTCTTTGCGACAAAAAGGAACTTATGTCCCTCCACAAGATAAGGCAAGAAGGCTAAACATTCATGATGGCAAATGAGCCTTTGGCCCCATATGATCAATAAACTAGCTATCCAACCAGAAATTAAGCATAACCAAGCCACTAGAACATGTCATGATCATATAAAGGCATTTGCACATGAGAGAGCATACATGTGACATTTTTTCAAAAACATAGCCATCAACCATGGATTATTCATCAAGATCATCAAGAGCTAAGTCAAACTAACCATAGCATATCAAAAAAGCTCACAAAAACATATATAGCAACCCATGGTGAACAATGTATATAGGAGAAGCTTTTCCTATCCAATGCATATGATACAAAATGCATGCAATCTAAGATACAAGGATGCGTATACATCATGTTACATATGCCATGCCAAATGCAAGAAATGCACAAAGAAAAGCTATACATATGCTGCAAAATAGCTCCCACACACCCAACTCAAGAAATTAAACACACACCAAGTTCCCCCCGCAAACGAGTGAAAGTTGCTTGATCTAGGGGTTTGGTGAAAATATCGGCTAGTTGGTCATGTGTAGGTACATGGATCAAAGCAATCTTTCCTTTCTCCACGTTGTCTCTCAGAAAATGATACCTCACTTCTATGTGCTTGGTTTTGGAATGGAGCACTGGGTTCTTTGCAACGCTTATGGCACTGGTGCTATCACATTGAAGTGGGACATGGGTATACTCCTCACCAAAGTCACTCATGGTATATGAAATCCAAAGGAGCTGAGAGCAACAACTAGAAGCGGCAACATACTCGGCCTCGGTAGTGGATTGAGCAACACTCGATTGTTTGCGGGAAGACCAAGAGACCAAAGAGGAACCCAAAAACTAGCAAGTCCCAGAAGTGGACTTCCTATCCAACCGACACCCGGCAAAATCCGCGTCTGAAAAACCATGAAGCGCCAAAGAAGAGGACGCGGAGTACCAAAGGCCGAAGTCGGGAGTGTGAAGTACCTGAAAATTCTCTTCACCGCTTGCCGATGCGAAGGCCTCGGAGACGCTTGAAAACGAGCGCACAGGCACACTGAGAACTGTATGTCCGGCCTCGTTGTCGTCAAGTAGAGGAGTGACCCGATCATGCTCCGGTACTCCTTCTGGTCCACATGTTCACCTTCCTCGTCCGCATCAAGAGCTGTAGTCGTACTCATCAGTGTCGTCATAGCCTTGGAATCCTCAATCTTGAATTTCCGCACAATGTCATTGGTGTACTTAGCCTGGTGCACAAATGTTCATTCCTTTGATTTCTTGATTTGTAGCCCGAGGAAGAACTGCAACTCACCCATCATGCTCATCTCAAATTCCCTGCTCATATCTTCTGCAAACCTTGCAACAAGAGAGTTAGACGAGCCACCAAAGACAATATCATCCACATACACCTGCACAATCAGGATATCTCTGCCTTGCCTCAGCAAAAACAAGGTCTGATCGACCTTCCCCATCTCAAAACCTCTCTCAAACAAGAACCCCCTCAACCTGCCGTACCAAGCTCTAGGCGCCTGCTTCAGCCCATACAGCGCCTTCCTCAACTTGTACACCCGGTGGGGGTACTTCTCGCTCTCAAACCCCGGAGGTCGCCTCACATACACTTCTTCCTCCAACACACCGGTCCGAAAAGCACTCTTCACATCCATTTGGTGCAACTTCAACCCTTTAGCCACGGAAAAGGCTAGAAGGATCCTAATCGCCTCCAAACGGGCTACGGGAGCAAAGGTCTCCTCGTAGTCGATCCCCTCCTTCGACCGAACCCCCCGAGCAACAAGCCTCGACTTGTTCCTCACAACCTCACCCTTCTCTCCCTCTTTGTTCTTCCACACCCACTTTGTACCAATCGGCTTACACCACGGGGGAGGGTCAACCAACTCCCACACCTGATTCCTCTCAAAGTTCTCCAACTCCTCATGCATCGAATTGACCCAATTGTGATCAGATAGTGCGTGTCCAATGTCTTTGGGCTCAAAAGTAGCAACAAACGCAGCATGAGCGAAATGGGAATTGTTTCGAACCCTCGACCGTGTAGTGCGTTCATTCATGTCGCCGATGATCCTTGAAGCTGGGTGATCCATCTGTACTCGCCGGGGAGGTTCTCGCCTCGATGCTACCTCCCCCTCAACATCAGCTTCTCCTCGTTCTTGATTTGTCGTCGTAGGTGTAGTAGAGGGTCCATCCATCATCATAGTCGAAGTAGTGGGTACATGTTCAGCCGGAGGCACCACACCGCCATCTTCATCATCACCATGTTCATGCTCCTCCTCCGGAAAGATCTCCTCGCCAAGCTCATCATCACATGCACACTCAAAGACAAATTGACTATGTGGCTCTGTCTCGTCGAAGGTTACCTCGCAAGTCTCCACGATTTTGTTAGTTTCAAGATTGAGCACACGATATGCTCTAGAATGAGATGCATAACCAAAGAAAATGCCATCGACAGACCTAGCCTCAAACTTATCCAACTTCCTGCCTTTCTTCAGAATGAAACACTTGCAACCAAAGACATGGAAGTGACTCACCTTAGGTGTGCGACCATGCATCTACTCATAGCATGTTTTCTTCTTGTGCACTCTGAGGTATATCCTGTTGGACACATAGCACGCGGTGTTCACCGCCTCAGCCCAATACCTCCTCGGAGTCTTATGCTCATCAAGCATCGTCCGAGCCATCTCGCACAAGGTCCTGTTCTTCCTTTCCACAACACCATTCTGGGGAGGCGTATACGGACTCGAAAACTGGTGCTCAAGACCCAAGTCATGGCAAAAGGTTTCGAAACGAGAGTTTTTGAATTCCGAGCCATTATCACTGCGGATAGCTCGTATGGCATCTCCGTGCCTCTCGTTCCTCAACCTCAAGACTAGATCTCGAACAAAACCAAACGTCTCCCCCTTATCCTCAAGAAAGAACACCCACGCATACCGAGAATAGTCGTCCACCACAACAAGGACATACCACTTCCCACCCGCAGATCGCACACGAGCTGGGCCAACAAGGTCCATATGGAGCAGCTCGCATGGACGCTCAGTCATCACATCGGTGAGAGGCGGGTGAGAAGAGGCTACCATCTTGGCATGCCTACACGGTGCACAAACCAACTCTTTCTCAAGCTTCAACCATGGCAATCCTCGGACCAAATTGAGTTTACTCAAGCGAGACAAAAGGTCAAAGCTCAAGTGACCCAACTTCCTATGCCACTTCCACAACTCACTCGAAGAACCAGCCAAGAAACAACGCTCCACACCCGAAGACTGAGAAAAATCAGCACGAAACACCTGACCCTCGGGAACGACCATACAGACAAGGTCCCCTCGAGAGTCCAAAATCCGAGAACCACCTGGCCGAAACAACACCTCAAAACCCTCATCCAACAACTGGGACACAGAAAGCAAATTGTACCCCAGACACGCCTCAGAGTGATCTTGTCACTCACTTTGATCTCACCTTCTGAAAGCACACGCCCACGACCATTGTCCTCTTCGTCACCACTGGGACGAGACTTGAGAACCACCCCCTGTCTCCGGTCATATGCCTCGAGCAACCGGAGTCAATCAATCAAATGTTCTTCAAGTCTCCCACCTAAAATTCAAAAACGAGCATGTGAGTGAACAAATGACTCAGCACTGGGGTTAGTACCAAAAGAGTAAAACCAGTGCCGAGCCATTTGCTCGAAAGTGGGGTTCGCACCAACCAAAGCATCTCTCCTACCAAAGCTACCTCCACGAACACCACCACGGTAACCACCCTGAGGGAACCACCCCTCTCTGCCTGGAGGGGGACCAAAACCACGAAAGAGAACCCGTGGACCGTCCCTCCTCTCCTTCTCAAAGCTACGACTCCTTCAATCCCCGTTGTGAACTCGAGGGGGAGAACGCCTAGCAACCTGACCACCTGCAAACTCTCCAGCCCAACCACCAGAACCACGACCTCCAGAAACAACCCTCGCACCTGTACGAGCACGAAAACCAAACTTGTCTTTCTGCAGACCCCAAACCGGTCTGACCGGTTCCAAAACCGGTCTGACCGGTTTCACTCCTCCAGCAGCACCTCCTGCACTCTTTCGCTCACCCCAAGCCGAAACTATCCTCACACTCGCCTTGGCCCTGGGCATCTGCACCACGAGACTTAAGTGCACCACTGGAGGGGTGATACTTGTCCCCGTTAGCCCACTCCTTCGCCATTCGCTCCTCTCGCTTCCTCTTGAAGCAAAACTCATCTTTATGGCCATCTCTTCCACAATAGCCACAATGGAACCTCACAAGCTTAGTTTTGGGCTTGGATTGGGGCTGCTCACATGGTTTCTCTCCACTCAACTCCTCCACCGATTTCTCCCCACTAGCCTTCTCACTCACTTTCCCAAAGAACACTTTCCTGGTAGTGCTCACAAATTTGATAGGCTTTTGGAGATCATTTGTGGGTGTAGGAAATATGGGTGGAGCTGGGGTTGTGTCTAGTCGGTTCCTTAGATGGTTGGGTTTTGGAGGGAAATCATTTTTGTGGTGGGTTTTTGGTGGCTCTGCGATATTCTCTCCACTTCCCTCACCAACCTTGTTTGCCCCAAGTCCCTCACCATCCTGCCTCTTAAATGCCTCGATCATCATCCTCAACTGAGGCTCATGACCAGACAACCAACCCATCAACTTCCTCAAGTCATCATTCTCATCCTGCAAACAATCAACATAATGTGCAAGTTCCAAATTTTTTAAAGCATGCATTTCACAGGTAGAGTAAGATGTAGGGATGGGTTCCTTCAATTTAGCCTCAAGAGAACTAGTGTAAGCATGCATCTCATCAATCTTAGCATGCAAAACAGGGCAAGAAGTACAAGCACCTAGCAAAGCAGGTCTAGACTTAAGCTCAGCCACTTCAACCCTAAGCACATCTAGTTCCTCACACTTGGAGGCATGCTTCTCCTTAAACAAAGCAAGATCAGCAAGAAATATGGAGCAATCAAGCACAATCATTCTCATCCGAAACAACGGGGCTAGCCTTAAGGGAATCAATCTCAAGCTTGCTATCAAGCACATGTGTCTCTAGTTCACCCACTCTAGTCCTAGCATCCTCGAGTGAAGCCCTAAGCTCTTTTCTCATTTTCTTGGCCTCTCCGAGCATGTCATCACGGTTATCAAGCAAAGAGCCAAGCCTCTCATTCTCCTGGTGCAAGAAGGGAAGTTCATCACACACCTCGTCGTCGGACTCGAGTCCGAGTCGCTCCGTGTGCTCTTCTTGCCGCCGGAGCTCAACGCCATGGTACGAAGCCATCTCTCGCGAAGCGGCTCGGCCCGCTCGGTGTTCTTGGACGACTTCTTGTTCTTGCGACGATCACCTTCATCTTCACTGCTGCTCGAGCTCGAGGTGGAGTACGCGGAACTGGAGTCGACGTTGCTCGCTCCAACCATCGCTCGGGCCTTGCCTCGGCTCTCCTTCTTCCTCGATCGTCGCTCGTCCTTGTACTTGTTCTTGTGCTTGCTCTTATGGTCGCGCCTCGACCGGTAGTTGCCATCGTTCCTTGGCTTGTGCTTGTAGCCGTCCTTGTTCTCGACCTTCTCCGGGCAGTCGGCGACGAAGTGTCCCGGCTTGCCGCACTGGAAGCACGTCCTCGTGTTCCTCCTCATGTTCACGCGGTTCTCGTGCAACCTCTCAAACCGCCTCGTCAGGAGCGCCAGCTCGTCCTCTCCAAGCTCGTCGAACTCTTCATCTGCCATAGACATCAAAGAGGAGAAAGAGAACATCCTGGTGGATGGGTTAGAGTTAGCCTTTCCTTTGGAACCACCAACGAGGGCAAGACTATGGGAATCGGTCGGTCCCTCGAGCTTGGCGATCATGCCCCTATCCACCTCGCCCGACTTGAGCTTCGAGAACGGCTCGTTCACCGTCGAGTGTCATACTTCTCCGACTCCACAATAGCCTCGAACTTTCCGCCCCAAATCGTACGATCCAAAGAGTGTAAGAGCTTGACCGCTCTATCATGATCATCGTACGGGAGCACGTCCACATTGGCCCTCATGTTGTTCACAACCACCGTGAACCTCTCGAAACAAGGCATCGATGGAATCACCGGGGAGATGAGTGAAGTTCTCGTACTCTCTCCGTAGGTCGCATACATCCGTGCTCGAACACGGGCATTCCCAACATGAGCCTCCTTTAGCACCGTCCAAATTCTACAAGCCAAGTGCTCGGTGTGCACCCGATCGAACTCGGCCGACACAAAGCACGAAACAAGTAGTCAACCGCCTTATTGTTGGCGTCGAATCCGTCCCCGGATCCCGGAGCGAGGAAGTACATCGGCTGGACATAGCCTGTGTCCACCGTGACATCCCAAAGGATCTGACCCTTTCCGCGGAGGAACACACCCATCCAGTTACTCCACATCTGGTAGTTCTTGCCATCGAAGTGTGGAGGACCCGAACCCCGTTCCTAGTATGCCATCCTTGGATCTTAGACTGGTTAGAGTCAAAAATGACCCGAACCGGCTCTGATACCACTTGAAGGACTGATACGGCGAACCAGAGAGGGGGGGAGTGAATGGGAGCCGATAAAAATTCTATTGAAGAATTCGGCCTATGAACCCAAATTCACTCGTGCACCTCCGCAAGCTTCTCTTGCCAAGTTCACGTAGCCACTGGAGTGCTACTGGACCTAGGAGCAAGATCCAACCAACAGCCTCAACACACACGTAGCGGAACCACACACGACACGGCTGCTGACAGCCCAAACCGGTCGGCCGGTTTCGAAACCGGTCGACCGCTTCGTTGGACTTAGCCTCACGCGAGCGGGGAAACCGGTCGGACCGGTTAGGCAAACCGGTCGGACCGATTCTCCGTCCGAAACTCCTCAAAGACCCCAAACACCTCAAAAATCTTTCCACATCCGAACAAACGAAGCCATGGAGCAGCAAAGACTTCCTTGCTCAAAGACCTTTCTCGACGGCCCACGGGGCGAAACCGGTCGGACCGGTTAGGGAACCGGTTAGGCCGGTTTTAGCACGGACGGTCGGGAAGAACACGGCCGCGGGTCAACTCCCCCCAAAACCAAATCTCAATCTCCCGAATCGCTCCACGGACTTGAACAAGACTTTGGGGATATTAGGGACACCTCACGAGGAGTCCATAGCCAAGTTTAATCCCACCAAAACTCGTCCAAAAGGGAGGAATCAAGGAAATCCCGCCAAGAGCACTTCCAACCCAAGAACTCAAGAAACCCCAAAATCGAGCACCTTTACTCACGAATTTGGGAGGGGAATCACAGCCCAAAGAACCACGAAGGGTTCCCACAAATTTCCCCCATCAAATCCCCAAGAGAAAGGTCCCGAAAACAACCCAAAGAAATCACCAAGAGAGGGCTTCGAAAATCACCACCAAGAACAACCGGGAAAAACACATCCAAACCTTGAGGAACCACGCCGAATCATCTATACATGAAACCAAGGTTCATACAAGGTCTAGCAAGCCGCCCGATCATCCATCCCTCTCAACAAGATCTCACCATGAAGCTCCCTTGCTAGTCCTATAGAAAACCTAAGGAAAATAGGAAGGAAAATGGGAAAACAAATGAGCTAGGGTTCCAAGAGTTAGCTGCCATCCTCTCACCTCTTGGGTTATATGGAGGCAACCGAATGTCTAAAACGCCCTTCTCTACTAACTAGGGATACAAGCCCCTCAAGGGCAGATTTGGAATTCTTGATGTCTTCACCATCGGACAGATGCCCGGCGACCGCACCCTGCGTAGCCTCAACGCAAACCTTGCGATCCCGACATGTGTCCTCCGCCTCGAAGCTTCCGGCGCCCTGCGACCCCAAACCGGTCAGACCGGTTCTCCAAACCGGTCGGGCCGATTTCCCCGGCCGATAGCCACGCCGGTCTTCGGCCTCGACTTTGTGGCTCGGCCGAGTAACCCGGTGATTTTCTGGTGAACCACCGCAAACCCCACGAACTTGATGTAGCCTCCGCCAATCACCACTAATGACTTGGCTCCCATGAAGTCCCGGCTCGACCTTGGTTTTGTGGCTCAACCAAGAAACCGTCCACCGACTTCGTCTTGCTGTTCTTGCCACCATGCGACCCGCACTCGACCCCGCTGGCCACCGGGTCCCTCGAACGAAGCCTACTTGTCTTCTCCACACCTGGAGGCCTCACCGGCAACGACCTTTCGCGCTTGTTCTTCACCTGCACCAACACGAGTCAAGCCGCAACCTGCACCTGCAATACTTAGCCAAGAATTAGTCCACACAATGTTGTCAATCACTCATCACACAAGGAAGCGACCATCCACCGGTCCTCGAACCACACATGGTCCTCAAAAGAGGCAAGACTTCACATGGTTATCACCACCGTGAGCAACCAACAACTTCTCCCAAATTTGCCAAGCAAGATTCAAATGGCGAACACGCTCAAACTCAGGATCACACAAGCTTCGGACCATGTGATCAACGGCTTTTGCATTTGCCTCATACTTGGCCTTAGCACCGGCATCGTTCACCATAAGAGTATGGATGTTGGCCGGAATAGCATTGGTCTTGTCAAGCACAATGAAATCCAACAACTTGCCACGAAGAAAGATCATCATACGAGCCGCCCACTTGTGGTAACCCTTGCCATCGAAGTGCGGCGGACCGCCCCGCTCAACGTACGCCATCTTAGGATTCAAGACTTGTCAAAGTCACAAAGAATCCGGCACCAAGCTCTGATACCAATTGAAGGATCAGATGGCGACTAGAGAGGGGGGGAGCGAATAGGAGCCGGTAAAAGTTCTTCTCAAAGAACCCGACCTATACCCTAGACAAATCCCAGTCACACACGAGTGATGAATCGAATCACACACCAATCGCCAAGACAACGAGGTTATGGATCAACCTCAAGTCTTAGGAACGATTCCTTGAAGCACACGCGGAAGCACGAAAGAAGGAGGAAGGAATCGAACCAAGAAACAAAGCTGCCAGGCTCTGGCGGACTGTCCGGCCAGGCGGGGCAGACTGTCCGCAAGGGCCGCGTGGACTGTCCGGCAGGGTATCGCGGACTGTCTGCACCCTTGCCGCAGACCGTCCGGCCTGAGCCGCGGATTGTCCGAAAAAGGCAACAGAACCTCCAGAGACGCACCGCGTATAACAGACCATCCGCGGGGAGCACACGGACTGTCTGCCAGGCACCCGCGGACTGTCCGCCCGGCACACACGGACCGTCCGAAACTTCACCCAACCAAAACTTGAAAACACCGCGGATCGAAAGCGAAGCCGAGCAAGAACACGAAGAACACGCGACGAACACGCACGGCGCGGACCGTCCGCCAGGTCCACGCGGACCGTCCGCCAGGTCCACGCGGACCGTCCGCGAGGCACGGACAGAGCAGAAAACGCCTCGACCTCAAAGGTCAACCCCTCCAATCCATCACCGGATCTCCCAAACGGTAGAAGCTGTTGAGACAAGAGTTTGGGGACATGAAAAGCATCAATGAAGGATGCTATACCCCAAAAATTTTGCATCCTAACTTCCTAAATCATCGGGAATCGCGGATCCTTTGAACACCACCAAAAGCTAGAGCTCCGAACGAAAATCCTCGAATCGAAGAGGTTTCCCGGCGTTTGAGGGCACAAGATTAATCACAAAGATGCACTAGACATCCATCCAAGTATCCCTCAAAGAAATCCGGGGAGAAACCCACTCAAATCCGTGGAATCACACCAAGAACAAAGGCACCAAAACAAGCACGAAAAAGACCACGAAAAACACAACGCCGAATCTTCTATACAAACCAGGAAAGATTCATAAGGTCTAGCATGCCGCCCTAGCATCCATCCCTCTCAACAAATCTCTCATGAAGATCTCATGCTAGCCTAGACAAGAAATGGAGGAGAAAATGTCTCGGGAAAATGAGAAAGAGGAGGGGGAAAATCAAACCCTAAGTCGCGGAGAGAGAGAGCCATCCACACACACTCATGGCTTATATATCGGGTCCCGCCGGTGTGAGAAATGACTTGACTACCCCTAACTCAACTACTGGCGATACAACCCATGCAGGGGCATTTATGTAATGTTTGTGGGTCTTGCCATCGGACGGCCACGCCTTCGCCACACCCCGTGTCCTCCTGACGCAAGCCATGCGATCCCGCCGCGTGTCCTCCGCTTCGAAGCTTCCCGACACGCACGGATCCCGTCTCCGTCGTGTTGGGCCTTCGGACTTGGTTTTGAGGCCCAAACCAATAAACCGTCCTCCGATGGTTTTGTGGGCAAACCACCAAACCCCGCGTGCTCGGCCCGGCCTTCCGCCAAGCCTCTTGACTCGACCGCCACCGTGCACCAGCTCGATTGTCCATGACTTCATCTTGCTCGTCTCGCCACCATGTGGCCCGCACCTAGTCCCGCCATCCACCGGGTCCCTCGAACCGAGCCTACTTGTCTCTCCATCTCCCGGAGGCCCCTCAAGGTTGAAGACCTTTCGCGCCCGTTCTTAACCTGCAACAACACGAACTAGGCCGCAACCTACACCTGCGCACTGAGCCAAGAGTCAGTCCAACACCCGTTGTCAATCACTCATCACTAAGGAGCGGTCATCCATCAACCACCGGGACGCTCCTGGTCCTCAACTTGTCGTGCGAGGCAAGCGAGGCGGAGATGGGTTCCTCTAGTGGGAAACTGGTCGGAGATGTGGCCAACTGGCTAAAGACTAGGCGTCTTGCCAGTGAGGGTCTTGACGAAGATCTGCATACCACCACACAGGCGGACCACCAGGTGAACGGTGGACTCCTTCTAGATGTTGTAGTCGGCAAGGGTACGACCATCCTTAAGCTGCTCGCCAACGAACAGAGGACTCCACCTCGAGGGTAATGGTCTTGCTGTCTTAAAGGAAATAATCTGTTGTCGAAGGGGCCCTAATTCAGGCCCTCGTTAGTAGGAAACTAACGTTAAAGAGGAGACTTTCGGGATAAGTTCATCAAGCACTTCAAGAGAAGATCATGAAGCTCAACACAAGTCAAGACACATGATGAACATGACTCCAAATGGCCCAGGGACTGAAGCATGAAGCCGTAAAACTCTAGGGACCTAAACAGAAGATGTTGAAGCTTGCACGACAAGGAGCTCTATCTAAACTGTGGAGAAGACAATGTCAAGGGCCCACATGCAGAAGGGAGCAAGTCAACAATTGATCGAGAAGCGTCGGGGAGCAAAACGGGGCTGAACCGGGCTGAAACGGGCCTGAGCCGGTCTGCCCAGGCCAACCGGCCTGGCCTCTTCCGAGCCCGGTTCGTGATGCCCTTTGACCTAGGTTCTCCTCAATAAATTGCCTCTGCCTCCCGGCCACCACATCCACCCATTCATCAGAGAGCCGCCGACACAAAGGAGAAGCACCGGGAGGAAGCTGACGACCGCCGCAAGTCCTCGATTGCCTAGGAGATGGCCTAGGCCATGCCCTAGTCGCAATGGTTGGCCCTGTGTGGTGAAGCCATGGTGGAGTTTCGGAGCCCATGCCATGATCCAATAAGGCAGTTGTACACTTGACATTCGATGGTGATATAAATCATGTCTTTTCCTTACTTTGAGTTACTTCGATGCGTGTTTATTCATATGTGTAGCTAGCATATGTCCTTAGTAGGAATAGAGTAATCATGGTGGTTAGTCTATCTCTTGCAGATACATTGTAGTAATTCACAAATTGAGGTTTATCATTCGGTGATGAATATCCTTGCGCAGTGACAGTACGGTGTAGGAGAAAGTGGCGAGCGAACGTGTAATGTTGAGTCGATAACTCATTCTCATGTTGTAGGATTAGATTGGTTTGTCACCTTGGCTGGAACGACAACAAGAAGACAATAGGCTAGGGTTACCTTTTGGATGATGTTTACCTTTATGGCTAAGTGGATGTGATCCATACATCCTTTCATGTATGTTTAATCTTTATGCAATCAACACTTCACATAGGATTAGACCGGTAGGTTAGATAGAGAACCTTAGTGGTTTGCTTTCGATCCTTGGTTTGACAAAACCTTGGGGAACCCTCCTTGGTGAAAAAGGCACCAAGTCACCTGTACGCTTGTGGTGAACTTGACCACGGTTTTGAACCGTCAACAAAGGCTAGAGAAAGAAGAAGGAGAGGAGAGCCCTTCCTAGGGTTCAATCCTAGCTCTGTCCTTGGCTGGAGTTTCTACCTTTTAGTGGTGGTCCATGCATGTTTGTAGGATGTCCTTGGGTGACATTGTGATGTGAGTCAAGTTGGCTTTCTCTCCCTGCAGGTGGTGATGTGGACTATCGCAACCGTTATCGGTGGTAGCTTCTCCATCAATCCGTCTCGAAGCTTATGTTTATGTTGGTTACACTTAGGGTTGGAGACTTTCCTGAGATGCTTTGACATTAGCTATGTTGATGGTGGGTGGGTTCTGGTGGTGGTTCGTGACTCTGTGGGCGAGAGGCACAAAAAACAACATCATCTTCTACAAGAGGTTTGGCATCGGTGATCTTTTCTTCATTTTCTTCTTCTTTTGTGTCGATGGTCAAATCTTCTATGCGCTCCTTTGGGTTGTTTATGGCCTCCTCGTTAATGACGACAATGCTAAATCTGTGACGTACAACATGGTTGATATTACCGATGGAGGGTCACCGGATTTCTATCCCTCCATGAAAGTTTTCGAGGTTATTAAGATTCCACTTTCTCATGAATCGACGGTGTTCTCAGATCCCCTTTGTGGGCTTGTTGTTTGTTGGATGGACCTCACCGGTGATGCGACCGACGTTTGTTTCCGGTGAAAGTGGGTTTGCCTAGCTGTTCAACGGTTGAACAACACAGTGTGCTATTGATGGGCTTAAAATTCAAAGATTCTTTGTCGAATTGGGAATCAGCCAGAAGTTTTATTTCGGGTCATCTTCTTCATTGGGTGAGATAGAGGAGAACTAGGTTGTGGCAGTGATGGTCCACGAGAGCACTGGTTGCTCCTATAATGGACTTATCTGTAATTTAATTTTCGTTCAGGATACCCGATCAGGGTCTTCGATGTAAGATTACTATATATTGATGAAAATCCAACCGTTAATCAAATAAATTGCTTGTGAGTTTGGAATTTGTTTTGGAGTTGGACAATGGATATCCACAAGAGGCTATTAGACATATCAAGAGGAAGTGATACCATTTGCGCATGTGCTCTAGTGCAGACCAAGGTAGATTAGATGAAGGGAAAAGTCAGGGGAGTGCAAATTTACGGTCGCCCGGCAGTTCCACTCCGTCCGGTCAATTTTCGACGGGGCGTGGAGATCCAATCCACGTGCGTGTGGCCCCCTCGGAGGCCCCAAGGCATGAAATTTGACCTTTACAGGCGGGCGATGGGAACCATGAATGAAAATTTTCCGAAAAAAAGAAATCTACAAAATAATTTGGCAAAAAGTTTGTATTTTTTTTTTGATTTTTTAAAAAATGTAAGAACAAAAATTTTAAAACATTTGCATAAAGTTTTCGAGCAAAAATGAGATCTTTTTGGCACAAAATCAGAATAAAAATTTGTAACAAAAATCAAGAAAAATCAGAAAAAGTTTTTGAAGAAAAAAAGGATTTGCCAGGAAAAAGTTTTTGAAGTAAAACTTTCAAACAAACATGATTAAAAGTTATCCACACAAAAATTTGAACAAAAAATTAGAACAAAAGGTTTTTAAAAAATTGAAAAGGAATTTTTGAAGAAAAATTTTGAACAAACTTGAGAAAAAGTATACAGAAAAATTTGAACTACCAAAATAAAGAACGAAAGTTTTTGAAAAAAATCATAACATAAAAATTTTGAACGGAAAGATTTAGATAAAAAATTTTACAAAAAAAGATATAGGAAAAAAGAATGCCAGCGCTGACCTTGCAGGCCGTGGAGCGGGTTGGCTCGCCGCCACGCCATGCGGCTGGGCCTGCGGGCATGCCCCACGGCCTCCGGGATCCACTCGGAGAAGCTCGCCGGGACCCCTGCTGTTTCACTTCGAGGTTGTCGGGGATCCGACCGCTAGGTCGTTGACGGTTAATAATTGTATCAAAGTTCGTTCGTGACTCGCAAGCGTACAAGTCTCCCGTCGTAGTCAAGGGACCCTTCTTCCCTCGAGTGGTGAACCCAAGGTATCGAATCCGTGGAACAAATGTGTGACGCAAGACTTAATCTATTAAAGCCAAATAACTTCAATCTTCAATAAAAGACCTAATGCATCTAAGTAAAAGACATAAAACAAATCTAATCTACTAAAGACCGGAGAAAACAAAGTAAGATTGGGTAGATAAACCGATCTAGAGGGATCGGGGTAAGCCTTTTGTTGAAGTTCCAAGCAAGAGAAGAAGTAGCAAATCGAATCTTAATAGAAGCCTCTTTAAATCGTGGTTTCCCGTCCAAATCCGAAAACATCCGCCTTTCGAGACCCCCGTTCGTCACAACGTATCCCTATTCATGCGGGGAGCTTAGGGCGAGTCAAAAGACAAGTCGAGATTCTTTCGGAAGATCCGGCGTGTACCTCTAGCCACCGCGGCTACAAGAACACCCTATGTAATCTATCGTACGAATAGAATTGGAATAAGCAAAGCCGATCGAAAAACGAAATCTTCGAGGAAACACTTGATCGCTAAGAAAAGATTCAACTTGATAATTCAACTATGACAATGATACATACACAAGATCACCACCGGGATCCTTCCTTGATCTTGCTTCTAGCTCCGGAACTCCGACGTGGTCTTCCATGCAAGGTTCCCACGTCGGCTAGGGAAACCCTAGTCAACTAGCTCGACCCTCTCCTCTCCGACATGGTGTCCCTCTCTCTCTCTCGCTCCTCGGCGGCCGAAGACGAAATCTCCTCCCCGTGGCTCTCGGTCGGGGGACTATAAATAGCCCGATTGGCGGCAAGGGCAAAGGAGAGCACGTTTGGGCCCAAAATGGGCCCGGGCCGACCGGATCGGGGCCGGCCGGCCCGGGCCCATTTAGGCCCGGCCCGCGGGCTCCTTTGCCCGAGGTCGGTTCCCTTGCTTCCCGGATGCTTCCCCCTTCGCATGTAGGTCCATGTCGTCGGTTTCTCTCCGAATTGGACTCAACTCCTTGTCTTGCAAGATTCAAGCACTTTTCCGGTCGGGTCCCCGGAGTCCGTCGTCTTCTCGGATCAAGTCCCGGCTTCTTGGAGTTAATTTTACTTCATTGCATGACTTGTTCGGGACTTTAAGGTCTTGTCATGAGGTGCTTGATGAACTTATCCCGAAAGTCTTGCATTCAACGCTAAAACCCTGCATAAACATTAAACTCCAAAACCGACATGCACACGTGAACTTGTTATACCACGGGGGTTAGTACCAATGGATAAGGTATAAAACTAATGCCAACACCGAAGGTAAACTCATGGCTAGGTTGACGGATTTTCACCGTCAACATCTCCCCCATGCTTAAACCTTGCTCGTCCTCGAGTAAGCCTTCGATGGATATCATCATTGCTAAACAATGTTTAAACTTTGCACTTGATCACACATGAGAAAACATAATGCTCTCAAAATTTTAATTCATTAAAGTTCCATAATGTACTAGCCTTCATCTCTACGGAGGGTAGATTCTTTTTAAGCTCATCCCACAAGTATTAACATGCTCACAAAGTTTTAAATAGATCTCGAGAATTTTTGAAATGAAGAACGATATAAAGAAAAGCTAAACCAAATTCACAAATTTAAATCATCTCGTGTATTGCTCATAAACTCTCATCTCACTTGTCTCTCAAGCCTATATATTCTACTCCTTTCCCTCTCATATATATGTGGTAGGCTTTTATATGGAGCGTTGGGAAAGTTTAGTCCTAACAAGATTTTATAAATGAGGTGTTGTCAAAACAAGACAAGCTTCTCATGGTCTTACCGAGACTCGTCAAAAAGGTCATTGGAAAATAATGTTAAATCAAGGAGGGGAAAGAGAAAAATACACACACTTTAGATGAGTGGACATGTGCAAATGGCAAAGAGTGATCCCGAGGCACAAAGGAAGTCCTCGTTATCGGATTGCACATGGTTGGAAAATGAGAATGGATCTTTTTATCTTGAAGCCTTGAATGCACTCTTAGAGAACCGGGGAGTTCACTTTACGCACAAATATATTTTTTTCCTTTCTTATATTTCTCATTCTTTTCTTTCTTTCATTCATTCATCTTTTTTTTCTTTCCTCGTCATTTATTCAGTCCATGACTTTCACAACGAAGTTTTGATTTTTTATACCTTGAAAGTCATGAATATCACCTGGATTTTTTTTTTCTTTCATCATTATATATTTTTTTTAAAATACTCCCTTTTGAACTCTAAAACTGCACCGTACCTACCTCCTCCCCCATGCTTAGACGTTGCTCGTCCTCGAGCAAAGAGGCGAAAAATAAGGTAGGTACCGGAGATATTTTTCCTTGGAGAGATACTTGAAATCTTCAATGTTGGCACCGTCTTGCGATCTTCCTTGAATTGATGATCCATTCTCAACGATAGGTTGTGGTCAAGGAGGTAATCACAAAAAGATGATAATTGGTTCAAGGGTGGATATCCGGCGAAGTTTGTGAGATCACCGATGCGGGGATACACAATGCACGGATAAGAGGCTAGCAAAAAGATAGATACGCAAAAACGGAATGACCAGCTTCTTAGTCTCGGGCCAGAGAAATCATGGCCTGCAATAACGCACTCAAAAATAAATCTTGTTCACTAAGGTTTATGCACTCAAATATATATAAGGCTTTGGATAGGTTGAGCAACACACAAGTGATATTTGTGACAAGGTTAGCAATATTTTTGAGCATAAAAGACATCTTCAATCTATTCATAACTTGAGAGCACATAAAACACTATGGGTCTTTATTTTAATCATAACCTCCGCTGAAAATTAAGCTAGCATTTAAATAAATTCAGATCTATATTTTTAAGAGAGCACTAGCTTAAACATGCATAAATCAATTACAAAGATGAACAAAGCTGCAATTTTAATCATATATCATCATGGCACGAATTTTGTAACTTTTCCAATGATATAATCAAGGTGGTGTCTTTATTAATGGTGACATCAAGTTGAAATACATACTGAAAATAAACAAACATGCTTGCTGAAATTTAAATAAAAAAACAGAAAATACTACGCAAACACACATAAGCAAAAGCTGAAAATTACAGAGAAAAAGAAGAGAAAAGAAAACTAAAGTTCCTAAATCTTCTAGTCCTCCGCCGGTGGTTGATGTTGATAATCTTGATAATAATACCCTTGCTCATAATACGATTGGACGCTTCCTCCGACGAATTGATTTGGCTCCACAAGGTGAAGGCGTCCGAGTTCAAAGGCAATATTTGCGCTCCCTTCACCGAGTTGAGCTGCGTTAACTTGGATGGCTGCGATGTTTTGAGCGTTTCTTGCAGCATACCCTCCAATAATGGCCATGCTTTGTTGTGGTTGGGGATGATGAGCGTAGGACTCCGCGAAGTTAGCGTTGGGCACAACATAATTTGGTGGGGGTACCGGTGCACCACCCCCCCATGCTTGCTCTTGTGGCCCTCCGTAATAACTTGGCGGAGGAGGAACCCCGCCGAATGGTTGCACATTGGGTTGTGCTCCACTCGCCCGTGCGGAGGATGTTCCCTCCTCTACGATTCTTCCTCTTTTGTTCTTCCTTGCGGGGACAAGTAGTCCCTCTTCCAACCAATCTTCCCTTCCTTCGGTGGAAAGCCTAAGCTTCACATTCGGAAGGGGTAGGTTCATTATGGCCAACCGATAACCTCCTCTCTCATCTCCGCTAATGTATTTGCCCGCCGCAAATACTCAATGCCGAGAGAGGTACCACGCAAAAGGTGAGCGGGGTTTCTTGCGATCCCCGGCCGCAAGGAAAAGGCCAACATGGAGAGGTAACACCCCGAACCAATATGAGGTAAGAGGGGTCTATTGGCCGCCCGGCAATTAAAGCCGAGTATAGCCAATTCAACTCGTGTCGGTCACCTTTGTTTCCTTCATCCTCCCCAATATCCTCTTGCACATCCAAGAGTGAAATATCCGGATAATGGGGTTGCGGATGCAATTGCGTTGTTGATGGGCTTCTCCGGAGATCATGTTCCAAAATCCCGCTAACATGCCGGGTGGCACGTCAACTTTCTCCGAGCTCCCTTGTGGAATCCAAGCAGCTCCCTAACGTGCTCGTAGGGAACCACTTGTTGGACTCCCTCCAAACGGAATGACAAGCTTTGCACCCCACCATCATCAACGATGGGTGCAATAGTCATCAAAATTTCCAAGGCGTAACCCAAATGGGTGTCCACCGATATTCCGTTGGAGAACCGCACCCCATCCGAGGTGCCCCAACATATAGTATATGTCGGTGCCAAAACCCAAGGTGTAGAGTGCTTGGTCGTCGAACTCGACGTTGGGCACAAGCCTCTTCTCAAGATTGGCGAGCCTCTCCTCCTCCTCCGCCGACAAGATGATGCGGCCGTACGAAGATGTGTCGGGGTGTAAGGAGGTGGTGCGGTTGAGCGAGTCGATCGTCATGGTGGCGCGGGCTGCTCCTCGGTGTGCCCACGAGGTTCGGTGAACCTCATGGAAGTGCTTCTCGCAGCCCTCATACCACCAAGGAGGAGAGCATCGTTCCTCCTCGGTGGCGCCGTATCCGTCTCCATGCTCCGGGGAGACTCGGAAACCGAGTGCCTTCTCGAAGACGTAGTTGATGGCGGCTTGGATGACGACGAACTCTTCTTCTTGGAGAAGAGTCTTGTGGTTTTCTTCCATGCCGCACTCTTTTCTTCAACTAAAACTCCGGGTTGCAACCGGTAACTAGGCACTTAAACTCTTTGATTCGGATGTGGACTTTGAGTGGATTAAGGATGTGGATTTTTTTTTCTTGAGTCATCAAGCTTGGGAAGGTTGGCTATGTCTACGGAGGTTTTGAGCACACAAACTTGAACACACAAACAAAGGAAGGAGAGGGAAGCTTGCGCCAGAAAACGGGAGCCGGGGGGGCTCCTTATGTAGGTGAGGCCGGCCTCGGTGCTCCTCCCCGTCTCGTCTTTCTTCCAAGACGATCATTTCGCCTCGCAACTTTCCCCGCCCGCGTGCTCCACGAGTTGCACCGCCCAAACGCTCTCGTCCACTCCTTATTGGTCCTTCCACTTGATGCTTCATGTTTTGGGTTATGTCCATACTCCCTAGCTCCACTTGCTTCACATGCCACCATGAAATTCCTACAAAGTTGATGCTTGCTGCCCACCATGCTTGTCCTTAGCATGTGGAATTGGTGAAAGTTGATGAAAGGGAATCCAATGGTGCATGCATGATTACTAGATTGCCTCCATTTAGGTGTGTTTAAGGTTAAGCACTCCTCTAATTCGAAATTTAAAATATTTTTCAGAGCCATGCAAGAGCTCGAACATAATTTTAGAGAAGTTTTTAAACCATTAAAAACAAATGCAAGTCGAAAATATTTTCTTTTACGTCGATTTCGGTCTCACCGGTATAGTTTGCCTTCATCGGTTGAGAGCGGACTTTTTCCCGGCTTGATCATGGGGGCATAGGTTTAGGTTCTAATTTTGGTTAAATAAGAGAGATTTTGAATAAAACAAAATTAGAATAGGCTTAGAAAAATTCTATTCCTAGAGAAGCCAAGGATATAGATTTTTAAAACCAACCAAAAGCTTTGATTTCTAAGTTCACGCGAGTCCTACCACGTGCTGAATTTTATTAACACTTAAACATAAATCGTGGCTCTACTCGTGTGGTTTTAGCATGAAAAATAAGTCAACCTCAGCACCATAATGGGGGTGAAAGGTTGAGCTAAGGTTCTGAAATTATTTGGTTGAGGGTTTCTCGAAAAGAAAAGAATCAAACAAGCACATAGGAGGGTTCATGCAAAGGGTTTATGATAAAGCAAACATTCAATCAAGAATTATGTCTCTAATATTGTTCAACCACTTCTAAGTCTAATGTCTTTGCGTAATAAAACTCAAAAACTAAATTATAAAAAAAACTCGAAAAACCTGGAATCGGGTTGTCCTCCCGTAGCTTATTCTTGACTTGACGAAACGGGTTGCCTCCCGCCTAGCGCTTCGTTTATAGTCCATGGCTAGACTTCTTCACTTGATTTCTCCGGATCAACGCTCTTTGTGGGCGTTGCAATCTTGGGTACCCACTTTGGCTTAGTCAATTTTTTTGGTCTTCACGAGTCGGCTTTGTCCTTGGTCTTGACGGATGCAACAACTTCCTTGTGGCTCGGCATCTCGAACTCCGGTCCTTCGGTCGTGATCTTCATGGTCTCTAATGTGATCCTTCCTCTCTCCCGAATGAGCTTGAGTAGCCTTCGCCGTCTTGGGACCTTGGAGTTGTCTCGGATATTCTTCTTCGTTACCCATCGGGCGCCGGCAAGTTGTCCCACTTGCGTCTAGCATCTTCATCACGATGAACACTTCACGTATAGAGCTTCCGACCTCCGTCACCTTGCCATCTAAATTCTTCAATATTTTCTCCATAGCCTCGAACTTAGTGACGGCGTCCTTGGACATGGTCGTACTCCACACACTCCTTGCATGAGGATCTTGCTTCGGCGGCCTTTAGGTGTTGAGCTTCTTTCTCCATCTCCATCTTCTCCATCCTCTTCTTAAGTAAACCGATATGCCACACAAGGAATCCGACTCGTATGCATTCAGCTCTCGCAATCGTCATGCGGATAGTTGAGACTTTGATCTTGAACGGCCTCCCGGCGTCTTGAAGGTTTATGATAGGTAGATCAACGATGTCGGGGTGCGCGGCGCTTCGGTGGTTGAGGTTGATCTTCCTTTGGACTTGGAGGCGGTGATTCCCTTGGAGATTTCGACGGTCCTTCGACTTCAACTTTTGAATCTAGGATTTCCACCCCTTTAGCTTGTGTTGCATGTCACCTTTGCCTGTAAAGTTTTCCTGGATCATCCACAAAAAAAGCTAGGGTTTCTTGGAGAGGTAGCCAACCATCTCCGGTTAGGGTTAGCAACAAGCAAAGTATGCAAAAACTAGAAAGGAAAAATAAATCTATGAAAACTAGGGTTAGACAAACTAGATTAGATGTATTTTGAGGATGATCAAAGTTTAGTAGATGCAAAAATAAAACAAAATCAGTACTGAAAATTACAAAAAAAAGCAATAAAAAAATCAAATCTTGATCACTTGTTCCCCGGCAACGGCGCTAGAAAAAGGGGCTTGTTGACGGTTAATAATTGTATCAAAGTTCGTTCGTGACTCGCAAGCGTACAAGTCTCCCGTCGTAGTCAAGGGACCCTTCTTCCCACGAGTGGTGAACCCAAGGTATCGAATCCGTGGAACAAATGTGTGACGCAAGACTTAATCTATTAAAGCCAAATAACTTCAATCTTCAATAAAAGACCTAATGCATCTAAGTAAAAGACATGAAACAAATCTAATCTACTAAAGACCGGAGAAAACAAAGTAAGATTGGGTAGATAAACCGATCTAGAGGGATCGGGGTAAGCCTTTTGTTGAAGTTCCAAGCAAGAGAAGAAGTAGCAAATCGAATCTTAATAGAAGCCTCTTTAAATCGTGGTTTCCCGTCCAAATCCGAAAACATCCGCCTTTCGAGACCCCCGTTCGTCACAACGTATCCCTATTCATGCGGGGAGCTTAGGGCGAGTCAAAAGACAAGTCGAGATTCTTTCGGAAGATCCGGCGTGTACCTCTAGCCACCGCGGCTACAAGAACACCCTATGTAATCTATCGTACGAATAGAATTGGAATAAGCAAAGCCGATCGAAAAACGAAATCTTCGAGGAAACACTTGATCGCTAAGAAAAGATTCAACTTGATAATTCAACTATGACAATGATACATACACAAGATCACCACCGGGATCCTTCCTTGATCTTGCTTCTAGCTCGGGAACTCCGACGTGGTCTTCCATGCAAGGTTCCCACGTCGGCTAGGGAAACCCTAGTCAACTAGCTCGACCCTCTCCTCTCCGACATGGTGTCCCTCTCTTCTCTGCTCCTCGGCGGCCGAAGACGAAATCTCCTCCCCGTGGCTCTCGGTCAGGGGACTATAAATAGCCCGATTGGCGGCTAGGGCAAAGGAGAGCACGTTTGGGCCCAAAATGGGCCTGGGCCGACCGGACCCGGGCCGGCCGGCCCGGGCCCATTTAGGCCCGGCCCCGCGGGCTCCTTTGCCCGAGGTCGGTTCCCTTGCTTCCGGATGCTTCCCCTTCGCATGTAGGTCCATGTCGTCGGTTTCTCTCCGAATTGGACTCAACTCCTTGTCTTGCAAGATTCGAGACTTTTTCGGTCGGGTCCCCGGAGTCCGTCGTCTTCTCGGATCAAGTCCCCGGCTTCTTGGAGTTAATTTTACTTCATTGCATGACTTGTTCGGGACTTTAAGGTCTTGTCATGAGGTGCTTGATGAACTTATCCCGAAAGTCTTGCATTCAACGCTAAAACCCCGCATAAACATTAAACTCCAAAACCGACATGCACACGTGAACTTGTTATACCACGGGGGTTAGTACCAATGGATAAGGTATAAAACTAATGCCAACACCGAAGGTAAACTCATGGCTAGGTTGACGGATTTTCACCGTCAACATAGGCTCGACCTCAGGTCGCGGGCTCGCCGCTCGGAGGAGGTCGCCAGGGGCTGCCACCGTCGGGGATCCAACCTAAAGGAGTGCTAATGGAGACAGTCACCGCCCGGGAGTTCCTGAGTATATTCTTTTGGCTGGTAGGTGATAGCTGGTGCAGGTTTGTTCTGAGAGAAAAATATTGCTGGCTGACTGCTGGTGGCTGGTTTGTTCTGAGAGAAAAGTACTGCTGGCTGGTGGCTGATAAGCCAAGCGAACAGGGCGCATCGAGGAGCTCACCGGGGGATGTAGGAGAGAAGAAAAGGGACCGGAGAGAGAAGGAGCGGTGGATCTGTTGATTGCTGCGGCCTGTGAAATCATAATTGCGTGGGCCCCTCCCATGTGGCCTTGTGGAGTCTGGAGTCGACCGAGGGCGGTAGAAGTCAGGGTCAGTTGTAAGCTCAACATTGCGGAAAAATCAGCGTCAACCCTCCTTTTCTTTTTCACAATTTTAAGTTCTGGAATTCCATGTAATTATAGGCTAGAAACCAGTGCTCACAACATTGCAATGATCAAAATACCAACAATTCCTAAAATTTAGGCATATTTTTTTGAGTAAATTTAGGCATATCTCTTCACTAATCTTTGACTTAGGGCGTGTTTGGGAGAGCTCCACGCAGCTCCAGATCCAAAAAACAGCTCCACTCCATTTTTTTTCCTGCCAAACACCCCAGCTCCAAAAACTCCAGATCCACCAAATCCATGGATCTAGCTCCCAACTCCACCAAATCCATGGAGTGCCTCAAGGGGTACTCTGCAAACACGTTTTTCATAACAACTCGTGGAGTTGGGGGTAGTTACCCACCTTTGCCACCAATTACACACATACTGGTTCGTTCTTTTTTTCCTCCCCACCGCGACCCATCGCCTCCCCGCGACCCCCCCCCCCCCTATTCTGCGCCGCCGCCGGTTCGTGAGCGAGGACGCCGCCGGCGCCCTTCCCTCCGCCGGGCGGCCGGCCGGACCGCCGGAATCGCCGCAGATGAGCCGTCCGCCCCCCCTCCACCTCCTCCTCTCAATTCCGGGCGTCGAGTTGGCCTTTCCCGTCCTCCTCCTCCAACCCTAGACGCCATGGATGGCAATGGAGCAGCGGCCGCCGGAGACGAGGAGCAAAACGGAGCTCATGGCGCGGACTGGGAGGATTCATTTGCTCCGTTTTCAGAAGGATTTGACGTGGCCGACGACTTTGGCGAAGAAGAAGCCGGCGGCCTTGGCACAGGCGCTGCCGACGGCCTGCATAGGGGCGCGTTCGGCCCGGTGCTAGGCGCGGCCGCCGGCCGGCCGCGCGGCCGGCGGCGGGGGCGCCACCGGCCCGACCGGCGGCCGGCCGGAGCGCACCCGGCCGCGAGCAGCCAAGGCGGGGGCCGTCGCCGCCCAGGGCGGGGGCCCGGCCGGGGCGTGGCCGGCCGCCCGGCCGGCAGAAGAAGACCGGCGGCCCGCGACGGGGGCCCGGCCGGCCCTAGGCACTCCCGCGCCGCCCATTCAAGTGGCGCGGCCGGCCATGGCAGTGGTGCGGCCGGCCTCTCCAGCGGCCCTACCGGTCTGGGCAACGAAGGAGACGGTCTGGGGAGCGTCATGATCGGTCGTTTTGAAACGGATCCCTCCATCGGCGATGCGTTTTTGGCGTCTCAAGCATCAGCTACCTCCGGTGCTCAGAGAAGGAGACGTGCTGCATCAAGCAAAAGGGTCAGAGATGATGAGGTATAATTCGATGTCTTTGCCTTGTTCTTTGTTTTTTAAATTTGTAGATATAAATTGGACTGCCATAAATCATGTATAGGGAGGAGATTATATTGATTGGACTGATGAGAATACCACCCTAGTTTGCCAATTGTTTGCTGATCAAAAAAGGAAAGGAAATAGACCAAACACACACTTGAATAATGTGGGGTATGATGAGGTTATCAAAGGGTTTTTCCAGTCCACCGGTATCATGTTAAAAAGAAGTCAGCTTAAGAACAGATGGGATAAGTTGAAGAATGATCTGTCTGTTTGGAGAAAATTGATGAGGAAACAAATTGGAACTGGTTGGAGTTGGAGCACAGGAAGTATCAACATGGATGCCGAGTGGTGGAAAAAAATCAAATCTGTGAGCACCTAACATTTGCTTTCATTTATAGTTTGTTGGTAATTATACACTTGCTTACTGTAACTTAATTATGTAGGAGATACCTGGTGTTGGAAAATTTAAGAATAAGCCGCTTCAAAATGAAGAATATTTGAAGGTGATGTTTGGTAACATCATGAATGAAGAGACTGATCATTGGAATCCTATGTCATCCAACCCAATTATACCACCTAACACTGTTCAGGATGATATCGACTTGGAGAATGAAGGTGAAGAGAATGGTGAGGGGAATGGTGAAGAGAACGGTGATGATATTGGTGAAGAGAATTTGGAAGTCTCTCCCGCACCTAGCAACAAACCTAAGAGAAAGCCTCAAATTATTTTAGATAAACCTAACAAGAAGGCTAAGAGTAGCACTGCAATAGTTATACAGCAGAATATGACAAAGATAATAGAGAGTGCTTAGGCTTTTGTTGCAGCTAGGTTTGGAGGGATCAGTATTGAGGAAGTCATGGGTCATGTCATTGCATGTGGGGCTGATCTTGGGAGTGATGAGCACTTTGTGGCTACTGAGTTGTTTGTCAAAAAGGAACATAGGGAGATGTTTATGACTATACCCACCAATGAGGCTAGGTTGAATTGGCTAAAGAGGAAGTTTGACATGATGTTTGGAAAGTGATCAGTCTAGTGTCATTTTATCAGTGTCATGTAAACTTTTGTTTTTTTGTCATGTCGGTGTCGTTTATTTATGTCATATGGACAAGTTATCTGTCTATGTCATGTGGACAAGTTGTTTATTTATGTCATGTGGACAAGTTGTTTATTTAAGACATGTGGACAATTTGTTTATCTATGTCATGTGAACAATTTGTTTATCTATGTCATGTGGTCTAATTATTTGTTCTATGTCATGTGAATTTCTTATTTTTTACTTCGATAAATTATTTATCTATACCATGTATGCAGCTATCTAGCGATGATGATTCTGACATTGATGAAGAGGATGAGGATTTTTTTAAAATGATCTATTCTGCTGCTATGCTTGGACAAACATATGTTGACATGTTTGTTAAGAAAAATCCTCCAAGGACGTCTACAACAAGTGGAATGGGGTATATGATGGAGCTATTCAACACTCCAGGAGAATGCCATAGGCAATTGCGCATGAGCCCAGAGATCTTTTCCGACCTACATAAGTTACTGGTTTAGAGGTATGGGTTGACCTCATCACTGCATATGTCTACTATTGAGAGTCTTGGTATTCTGTTATTCATTTGTTCGGGGAATGAGTCCAACAGCAGAAGTCAAAATAGATTCAAGCACTCGGGTGAAACTATTAGTCGTAAATTTGAGGAGGTTTTGTTCAGTTTGATGAGCATGGCAAAGGATTTCATTAGGCCGGAAGATCCAAATTTTCACACAATCCATAGAAGGATAAGGGATGACAAACGAGCCTATCCATATTTCAAAGATTGCATTGGAGCATTAGATGGCACACATATTCGTGTGACACTTCCACCTGATGAGCAAGTGAGGTACATTGGAAAGACAGGGATACCCACCCAAAATGTATTAGCAGTTTGTGATTTTGACATGAGATTCACATATGTGTTAGCGGGCCAACCTGGATCTATGCATGACACAAGTGTGCTATACAATGCATTGAGTGTCGACAAGGACTTCTTTCCACATCCTCCACAAGGTAAATAGTTGTCAATAATTAATTTGATTCCATTGACCATGAAAATATTTTAATTTCTTTTATTATTTGCATGTAAATATTATGTTGTCGATGCTGGATATCCTAATCGGCCCGGTTACCTTGCTCCATACAAGGGTGAGAGGTATCATATGCCTGAGTGGCATAGAGGTATGGAACCTAATACTCCGAAAGAAAAGTTCAATCGCAAGCATTCATCTATTCGTAACGTGATTGAGAGATCTTTCGGTTTATTAAAAACGAAGTGGGAAATTCTATATAGAATAAAGAAATACCCCATGTGGAAGCAAAAAATGATAGTTGTCGCTTGCATGGTTCTTCACAATTTCATTCGTGAGCATAACAGTGAGGATGCTGACTTTGCTCGGTTTGATCGTGATCCCAATTACATGCCAACAATACCAGAACGTTATAAACGAGATGCCGTCCTAGCAAATGCATCAGATACATCTACTCCGGAAGCGAGTTGGACTTGTATGGATACTTTTCGAGATGAACTTGCCACATCTCTCGCTCTCGGTTGGCACTAGCTTGTAATCGACGTTGAACCTTTATATCTCTTAGCGTTTGAACAATTCGTCTGTGTAAACTTTTATATGCATGTGGACAATTTCTAATTATCAGTTATTTGGAGTCTTGGAGAGATGTGTGTTGATCAAAATCATTACTTCTTTTCAAATTCAAAAGAAAAAACACACCACGCACACACGCGCGCACACACACATGCTGCACGCACACAGCACACAACACACCATGCACACACCCATGCACCCGTACACACCCATGCACGCACCCATGCACACCCATGCACACAACACTGAACACACACCATGCACACAGCATGCACACACCACGCACAACTACACACGCATGCACACACAGGACACACACCACACATGCAAGCAAAACAAAAAATTAAGGGCAAAAGAGGGTAATCAATTCAAATCTTCATTTTTCGGAGCTGGAGTTGCTGTCTTAGCCAAACACATCTCCTCAACTCCAAAGGGAGAGTCCAGCTCCACGGTGGAGCTGCAGATTGGTGGAGTTGCTGCTCCAGAGTTGGTTTGGTGGAGCCGGAGCCCTCCCAAACACGCCCTTAAGACGGCCTAGTAAGAGCAACTTCAAGAGACTAGCTATCTTGGCTTAACTAGCTAAAAAATAGAAAATTTGTCCAAAAACTCAATCCAACAGACTAGCTAAACTTGCTAAACCGGGAGCTTCGCTAGCTAAATCGGGGGCTTCGCTAGCCATCTTTGGCTAGCCACTCCCGCTAGTTATCCCCTCGTACATGACTACGGCAGGCGGGACCCACCAGCGGTGGAGCATACAGTGAGTTGATTTGAGCTAGTCTGTTGGATTTCATCAACTTTTTACTAGCTATTTCATTTTATATATTAGTCAAATCAAGATTTTAGCTAGTGATTTTTAGAGATGCTTTTAAAGTTGCTCTAATAACTTAATTTTTTACCTCTATACAAATTCTCTGTCTTTAAATTGGACATAGCAAGTTCAACGGCGCACACATTGCCGAGACACGTTCGACGCAGAGATCGATTACGGCTTCGATTTGTTGCCGTTGAAAGGGAGATCGAGGCGTGCCTATGCATGGCGGTGTCTTTTGATATAGTATATTGGCTTGAACGTTTGCAGAGGCTACTGTCTTGTGTCTTGCACGTGCTTGCATCTGCCATCGCACTCACAAATTGCACTTGAATAATCATGTGCTTAATTGTACATATATTTAATTGCAGCCTCGAGATGGGATCGAGAATGCCTGGCTTCGTTGCTGAAGTATTTTATAGTGCACAGTACTATCAAGGGGTAGTGTATAGTATAACTGATTTTTTTATAGGTAAAGTGATAATTAGCATGGAATATATTATTCGAAATTTCTTTTCCCGCTGTCTATTCAATATAAAGGTTCCATATAAAAGAGATTCGGTATATTACAACAATGTCATTTTGCATCTTTCCAATTATATTTTTATACTACCCATATACAATTGTTCTCAATCGTCAGATCTTTCCATATAGATTATGTTTTATTTCACACGAGTTCTTTTCAAATGGTAGTATAAAGGTAGTATGCGCACGGTAAAAGACCTCTCCTTGTAAGTTGCATGTTGCCGATATGAATAAACTCCATGATGATAAGCAGCCACTCCACCATGCAATAGTTCTTGTGGATATTAAGCAAGAGACAACGTATCCTATGCAAAACAGATTCGTATGCAAACTATGCAAACTCAAACCATAATCGCTGGATCTTCGTCCGATGGTCGAATTGAGTAGGGAGTTTTATCACTTAAACCCTTACATTTGTTGACGGCTCAAATCGTCACCGCCACGCTCGGACGGACGCCGCCGCCGCCCCGCTCAGTCTGGCCACCGATGCCGTGCTGTTGGACGGCGCCCCTCGGGTTGGACGGCGCCACGCCCCAATGGCCTCAGCCCGGCTGGACGATCGCACCGGAGGACGCCGCCACCGCCATGGATTAGGAACATGTGAGGGCACGCCCGAGTCCTGCCATATGGCTGATTTGGCCAGCGACGACTCACCTCATATCCACGATTTGGCCATCGAAAAGCTTGATTACATGCATGCGAGTTCAATTAAGATTGCACAAGCTCCAGCCATGTTCAGCGGTGACCGCGAGAGTGCCGGAAGTAGAAGGGCCGGTGACTCGACGAGCTCCGCCGAGGGAACCGGCGGCGACAAATGCGTCCGAGCGTGAGCGTGACGGCGTCCAGGGGCGGGATTATGGGTTTTTATTAGCAAATGTATTAGTAGGAGAGTTTAAGTGAAATTATCCACCTCTCAATCTGCACTACGAGAAACTATTTAATCTGTGACGTAATCATTTTGTCGCGGATTAAATAAAATTCGTCACAAATCAGCATCCGCGACGATTTACGTTTTCGTGGTCGAATGAGTGTCGTTGATTAAATCTCTCGACGTTCCCTTAATAAACGTCGGGATCCGTGACGTATCAGAATCGTCACGGAGCAACCCGAGGCCCATGCAGCCCAACCCATGGCTCACTATTCGTGACAAAATAAAATCGTCACGATTGCTGCTGACATGGATGTGATGTGGCACCTACATGGATGATGACATGGCATCTGCTTGGCACCTACATGGATACTGACATGGCATCTACGTGGCCGATGACGTGGCACCCACTCAAACAATGACGTGGCACCTACGCAGATAATGACGTGGCTGCCACATGGACGATGACGAGGCTACTCACATGGCAATGATGACGTCACCACATGCCCAATTCAAAATGGGCCTTAATTGGGCCAGTTATTTCAGTAGCACACTTTCTTTTTCAATTCATTCAGCAATATCATAAAAATTCAGCCCAATAAAGTTTTCCAATTTTTAGCCCACTTACCACGATACATTACAACCAATGATATAAAAAAATTCAGCAAATTACAACCCATAAAATACAATTTCCAGGCCAGATTACATGCACGCTTTCATCTAGCATCGCAACATTTTCACAATGTCACATTCACCATCACTATAACACTAGACACAACACATAGGTCCATGGCACATACATATTTTCACACAGCAACAAAAGCCACCATGGCAAAAGCTCCAATTTCGCATCTATCTCAGCATACTACTTCATCTGCTATTGGTTCCTTATCCTTTTATGATCTGATTGCGGCAGTTGCAGTGACAAGTCATCCATTTCTTGGTGCAGCGAGAACTAATGGTCTAGATAATTATACAAAGTGATATTAGAAACTTATGAAACTAGAAACATCATTTTTTTAAAACATGACAGAACATGCTCATTTGAACAAAATGGAAATGCAGTCACAAGTGATAAGTAGAGGGTACATCAGACGATAAATACAAATGCTCTTATGGAGGAGCAGGGATCGAGACAAAAAAATGGACACACACTTGCTTTCAAACTACTAGGCATAGATAGTGTTTCAGTTCAGATAACCCATGTCATGACAACATGAAACACTTTTTATTTCTTTCTGTGCGCATAGATGGTAACAGGCACATATATTGAATAGCAAATAAGTAATAATGTGATCAGTTAAATATTCTCCACAAGTATTTAGATCATCTTTTCCAATTGGATATAAACATCAGCCATTGCAATATATTATTAAACAGTAGCAAAGCATCAAGACTTGACAAATTATTTACAGGTAATGACATGGAAGCAAGCATAGAGCAGCACAGGGAAGACACAAAAAAACTCCCTTGTCAAGGAGTTGCATTTAACCTAGCATGCAAAATTAAGTCTAGGAAACAGTGTGCATGGTTAATACGAATGACTAAATATCACATTATGATTTCTTCCTACACAGTTTGTACAAGAAACATACCATGATAGCCCCTGCTACAGATGCAGCACGTGTAGTTGCATAACCCCTGAAGATACACGAGATATTAGTTATATCAACATACAAATGCTACTCAACTTAGTTTGAGAAGAACTGACAACAATGCAATCGAGCTACTAGCCTGTAGATTGAAGGCAAGGAACTGACAAAGAAGCTCACACATGTGGGAAACAAGGCCAGGGTATCACTATTGCCGCATTGCCTGCTACTGGATGTCTAAGCAAAACAAATAAACCATTGCAATGGAAGTCTAAGCAACTGACGCCATAGGAAATATACAAAAGCAGAAATTGATGACATTAGTAAGTGTGTAGCATAATGAAGTACTACAAGAGCAGAAATGGTTTACGGCTCGAAGGCCGGCAACAAGGAAAGAGAGACAACGTGCAACAGGTAACGAGACAAGGAGGCCAGGCTGGGCTGATGCTCACCGAGGGCTTGCACGGGGCAAGGCGAGGCAGCGAAGCGGGTGCGGCCGTGACGACTTGGTGCTGGACAGCAGACTCGCGGTTCACAAAAATGCAGATAGCAAAATGGAACAATCAGTGAGTAAACAATATTACAGTGTGATTAGTCTTTGCATAGATCAATCATTGTGTGACAGGTCAGTAATTAAAGTGCAATGCAGCAGGTTTATGACTTAATTGTTTCTGATTCACATGAACTTAGAAAAAAAGGCACTTTAGGAGCTGGTTGACATCCAAGACCCTACCAATTGCATAACTTATTAATTTGCTACTGCATACACATATCAAAACATGTTTTATACCAAGCCAATAATCGTGTAGGTTGAACACCATAGCACAGCTTACAAACTGAACCAGAGCCAATCAGATGGTGTGCTAGATGTACAAATCAGGCATTCTCAATAAACAGCTCATATCATATATTGTAAATGTTAAATTACTGACATATTTGTAAATTAACAAGTAATAAGGTAACTCGAATAGACAGAAATGCTCATATCGAACACATGACTGCCCCAGCGCAGCCCTCGCATGACATTGCAACCTTGAGGACAACAGTTTGCATGGCCAAGCGAAGATAATCAGACCAGCTAGAAAACATCATATATATCAAGCTGTCGCATATATAGTACCCTGAGTAAAAAAGAGTTCAGAACTATAATGCCCTTCTACACTTTGTAGCTCAGAAAAAATTAAGATCCTTAATCGGACATTCAGACCAGTAAAACCATTAAACTCTCAAGTACAGTTGCAGAAATAGAAAAAATGAGGGACTTAATGTTCTTCTACATCTGGGGCTCGGAGAAAACTAAGCTAATAACCAGACTAGCCAAACATCATTTTAATGAAGCTAGCTAGCTGTCATTACTAGTGTCGTAAACTGGCATCACTGCACCAGAGTGAGTGATGGCATTCCCAGCAAACACATTGTCCCCAATCTGTATGAGTCGGGGCATCTCCCATAATTACCTATCCTTATGTCATACAAAAATCCAAGAACAGTACTGCATTTCTGTAAGTGGAACAAATTGCAAATTGCCCGGAACCTGCTATTCAAACTCCAAATAGACGAAACTAAGACCGACTTCCAGCAAAGAAAGCCATGGAAACACAAGCTTGTATCCTTCTCTTGGGTTCACACAATGATATCAGCACAGAAAATTTGACTGAAGGATCACCCAGTGTATCACACAGGCGACGGGTGAGAATTTGAGAAACCTCCCTTAACTAGCGAGCACATCACTTCAATTGCAGTGTCCAAAACACCGCACAAGTTCCATGCAGACCCGTCGATTCATACAACCTAACTGAATCAGCAAATAAAATTTACCTACTTCCTCGATAGAGTCAGGCACGCAAAACACATCAAAGCAGGCAACACGACTGAACACTAGATTAAGCAAGATCCCAGATTGAGCTTATATGTAAACGGAGTACCACCAGATGCTTGAAGCAAGGATTTTTTTGTTAGGGTCAAGCGAGGAAAAATCACCGTAAACGCGGGGGAAAGGAAAAACAAACGCCTGGCTCTCCGCAATCTGGATCGAGAATCAGCGAGGCCGATGGATCGAGCGGATGGGAAGCAGTAGCGGTGAGGAGAAGTAGAAGAAGGGGGATGGACGGACGGACGAACCGGCGCGGCCTCGGCGGCGACGAAGAGGTTGTCGTGGTCGTGGTCGATGAAGCGGATGAAGACGACGAGGAAGGCCTTGACCTTGGGCGGCTAGCGCCGGGACCCGAGCCATGACCGCGGCCCGGCGGCCTCCGCGACGAACCCCTCCCCCCCCCCCCCCCCCCCCCCCGCGCGCGCGCGCCGGTGGTCGATCGGTGGAGGGGAGGGCGACGGCGAGCTCCGGCAGGTTCCGGCACGTGTGCGAGGAGCGGGGAGCTAGTAGCGAGAAGCGAGCAAGTGAGGAGGGCAGCGATAAAGAGGGGGAGGAGGAGGAGCGGTGGGAGGACGCCCGGATCGGCGCGGAGGCCGGCGGATCTGTTGTCTGTGACTTTGGCTGGATCGAGGAGGAGGGGCGGGGATGGAAGAAGGAGGTGGGGCGGGGAGAGAGGATAAGGCAGAGGGGAGCTAGGGTTCCACCCAATTTTATACCAAGGAAATGCGACTGGAGCCGTCGGATCAGCGATGGACGACCACAGATTGTTGGGCCTTTGGGCCGAACTGGCCTTGTGTCATTCCTTCTCTACTTAATATTTTCCTTTTCTTTTTCTTTTTATTGCATCATTGTGAATTAGCACATACAAATAATTATCTTATATACACCAACTCATTTTCTATATGTAATAGACTATATGTAAGTTTTCTAGTAGAAATTTCAAAAAATTTGAAACTTTTTTTACCATTTTCTATACATTAAATGAATTTCTATATGGTTACCGAAATTAATTCAAAATTGAACTATATGTACCTCTAATAAAATTTGAAAAATTACATAAAAAATATTTTTAGGCTTATACGTTCCAAATTACTCCATACCTAGAAGATAGATGAAAAATTCAATTCTTTTCTAGGGACAATTCAAATTTCTACCTCCAATTTACCTCTTAATAATTACAATAATATTTGAATTTGGTCAGAAAATTCTATAAATTGGCATAGCAGCATATTTTTGGTCCACAATCATGTCATTAACAAACTGAAGTAGTTTTAATAAAGTGATAACATACATTGCTCACAAATGGATAGATCTCTCACATTGTTTCCTACAACTCTAAGTCAAACTTTGAGATTTCAATACCTCTTAACATGTATCAACTCATATGCAACTCAAGTTCGTACATGACCTTATTTTGACTATAAAATTGGTAAATATCAAGTTACTTTAGCAAGTCTTATGCAAAATCATGTTTTTTCTACTTTGTACTTTGGTGAGAAAAGACAATATATATAACAAATTCTATAAAACAACAACTTACATGCAAGTAAATGTCAAGTGACAGAGATTGATTTTAGATAAAATCAGAAAAAAGAATCACAACATTTGGAGTTACTATGACCGAGAAATACCACTTACAAGTTTTAATTGTAGATTAAAAAGAAAAACAATGGTCTCGGTGACGAACTCGACCATTCAACCGATTTTAAAACATCTCGATTTTAGAAAAAATTAGGAAAAAGAATCAACCGATTTGGAGTTCGTATAAGGAAGAACAACAGTTTACAAGTTTTATCCGAAGATTAAAACAGAAATTGCACTTGCTATGAACTGAGATGAACAAGTGTGTTTTTCTCTTTTTAATCTTTGACTAAAACTTGTAACTAGTTTTTCTGCCTCATACTAACTCCAAATTTGATGATTCTTTTTTCTAAAATTTTCTAAAATCATACCCTACCAAGATCTACAACTTTAACAAATGAAAAAAATGATTTCGGCAACAGTTTATTAGGGATAATTCAAACTTACTTCTCGAATTTACACTATCATAATTCAAATAATATCATAAAATGCTCTGATGGTTCTACGAATTGATGTGGTAACATAATTTGGGTCCATAAACTTGTGATCAAAATTTCAAATGATTTCGGTAACATCGGAACCTACATTATTTAGAAATGGATACATGTCTCGCATAGTTTCATGAAACATTACTTGAACATTGAAGTGTATCATACCTTTCGAAATTTTCGAATTCATATGCACTTCAAACTTTGCCATAACCTTTTGTTTAGATTATTATTGCAAAATACGAAGTTACATTAGCAATGTTTGTTCAAAATGCATTTATTTATATTCTCTACATACATGCATGAAAAGAAGCCATGTGAATAAGATTAAAGAAACAATAACCGACCTACAAAACAACACAACAAAATGAAAGAACATGATTTTATAAAAAATTGGAAAAAAAACACCAAATTTTGAGTTCATATGAAAGAGAAAAACCAAATGCAACTTTTAATTCAGGATTAAAAAGAGAAAGATGAACCATTTTGTCTATAAAATGCAACCTTAACCACAGAGTTTTTAAACTATATAAGACTAAACGTCTGGAAACAAACACATCTCCCACTTGTAGCGTAGTGGTAGCACACCTTCCATCTATACCACAGGTCGTGGGTTCCAACCCACGACTCCACCCCTTTCTTTTGGTTTTAGGTTTTATTCCTACTAATAAATCTATAAATAAACTAAAATGTTAATAAAGGACACAAAATAGTGAGTAGCTCAGTGGTAAAACATGCATATGCGAACCTGGAGGTGTTGGGTTCGAGTCTCATCATGCCCTTTTTTTGGGCGGGATTAAATTATTAAAACCGATAAATTCATTGAACAAATAGGCCACACACACATAGAAATCACAAATCGATTGGTAGCTCAATGGTAGGTGCTCGTGTTCTCTCCAAGGAGGTCACGGTTCGAATCTTGCCACTTGCTGCCTTTTTTTCCTTTTTTCATTTTTTTCCATGACTATTTATTATTAGTTGATATTTTTAGATTTTTTCCATTTTCAAAATTTTCCATTCATAACATGACTAAATTTGTTATTTGTTGACTTTTTAGATTTTTTTAATTTATCATTTTTAGATTTTTAAATTTATCATTTTTTCATTCCTAACATGACTATTTGTTATTTGTTGATCGCGACGAATCTGCTAAAACGTCACAGCATTATGGGCCGAATTGCGACGAATTTAACAAATCGTCATAATGTTCTGGGCTTTAATATCCATTAGTGCACATCTGTGACGAAAAAGAGGAGTACGTCATAGAATCGCGACGAATTTAACAAATCGTCGCAGTGTTTTGGGCTTCAATGCACATCCGTGACGAAAAAGAGGAATACGTCATAGAATCACGACGAATTTAACAAATCGTCACAGTGTTCTGGGCTGCAATGCACATTCGTGATGTTTTCTGAAAACGTCGCGGAGAATGCGTCACAGATTAAATAGTTTCTTGTAGTGCTGGCCATCGGATGAAGATCCAGCGATTGTGGTTGGAGTTTGCATAGTTTGCATGCGAATCTGATTTGCGTAGGATACGAATCTGCAATCTGGTTTGCAAGGATACGCCCCATTTTCATGTAGATCACTGGATGGCTCTCATATCCTTCTTAATGATAATTCTCACAATGAAAAAAAGCTAAGAACTAGCGCAATATTTTCACTGTATGGTCGGATATGCAATGATTAAATAAATAAATACAATCTGTTTTACTCTTCAAATAACTGTGATATAAATTTTCAAAGAAATGGAAAGCTGTCCATATATATAAGCACACCTTTTATTCTTCATGGAAAAGAAACTAAGCATGGATCTTAAGATTGTGATTTCGAACGATTATTACAACACCGAAGACATAGGTCGAAACAAACACGCGACAAACATCAAGTGCCACCTCGCGCGACCTAAGAAGGAGCCTGGGCCCGGTGGTTACCTTGGGGAGACTCCGCCTCACACGGCTGTTGGGGAATTGGGCAAAAACCTTTCACCCTCAAAACGCCAGAGTTATCGAATTCGTAAGTATATTTATGAATTAGCATCGGGATGGAAAGTTCTGTTTCATGAAAAGGAAACACTCATGAAGATATCCTGGTGAATATCATACATTTCGCTGACCTTCTAATGATATGCGAAAGTAATAGCCGAATTGGCTTCAGTTTGCAAATCCGTTGTCTGTTTCAGGATGATTGGAAACTGGTGAAATTCAGGAGACATGGAACCTGCGAAGTTCGGCATTCTGGAAACTGGCGAAGTTCAGGAGACTTGGAACCTGCGAAGTTCGGGAGTCTGAAAATTGGTGAAGTTCAGGAGACCTGGAACCTGCGAAGTTCGGGAGTCTAGAAACTGGTGAAGTTCAGGAGACCTGGAACCAGTGAAATTAGGAGTTTCAAGGAGCCTCAATTGGAGAACTCCAATGAGCGGTGATTTTCATGAATAAAGCTTCAGAAGTCAAGGAGAAGCCAAGTCAAAGACGTCATCTCAAAAGTCCGGGTTTGAAGTGTGAACTAGTGGCAAGGCAGTAAATGTATGAAATCAGCCCCGCAAATCACGGGATGTAAAAGTCGTTTATGTACATGTTCACACTAGGAATATTCTCTAGATTCGAGGGTAATCTCAGAATGTAAAAGTCCCTACGTCTTCCTATAAAAGGGGGTCCAAGGGCACGTGTAAAGGAATTCACAACTTTGGAGGAGGAAGTTAGGTTTTCAGATATTTCTTGTCTCCGTGTTCTCAGATTCCTTCTTGCGTATATTCTTGAGTTTTTTTACACATGTTCGGGGATTCCTTCTGATTCTTGAATCCCCAACATTGGCGCCCACCGTGGTTCTGCACGAGGCAAAACTTCATGAGTTACCACAACAAAAGACATTCTTCAAAAGTCTGAAACTACTATATATGATTGTAGGTGTTGCCATGGACATCCCATCTCCTTCGATGGTGAATTTTCACTTTTGTGCAATGCAAATTTCACAAGTTGCACTAGAGTAGTCGAGGCCAGAGCTAACGTCGTGGATATAGTACATGGCACTTAGAAAGCAGTGCAAGGAATCTTCTAGCAGAGATAGAACCCTCGAAGCTGCTAGCAAGCTACGGAATCTCAGAATCTTACAAACATGGAATCTTTGAATCTCGGAACTGTGCAACCACAAGTGAAATGTTGGAATCTTGGAATCTCCGAACGAGCAGAATCTTCGAACCTCTCAACCTTGAGCGAAATCTCGAAATCTTGGCGAAACTTTTCAGAATCTCGACGAAATTTCAGAATCTTTGAACAAGCGAAACTTCAAATTCTTAGAAGAAGAAAAAACTCAGAATCTTGCAAAAAAATCTTAGAAGGTGAAAAATCTCGAAATCTCAGAAGGAGAAAAATCTCGGAATCTCAAAAGAAAAATCTCGAAATCTCAAAAGAAGAGAAATCTCGGAATCTTGGGAGAAGAGAAATCTCAGAATCTCAGAAGGAGAAAATTCTCGGATTAAAAAAAAGATTCTCAAAATCTCAAAAGAAAAAAATCCTGGAATCTTTGAACGAGCGAAACTTCGGAATCTTAGAAGAAGAAAAAAATATTGGAATCTCAAAACGAGCGAAATTTTGGAAACTTTGAACAAGTGAAATTTCAGAATCTTAAAAAAAGCGGAATTTCGGAATCTTGAAATAACCAGAATCTCAGAACTTCATGACCTCGAGCAGAACGTCTTGAAGCTGTTGGTAGGATAATTGTCGAAGTTGGCAAACACAGAACCTAGTGAACATATCAGATGTCTTCATCACATCTGCACAACATGCACGACCAAGCAAACCAGTTGTTTCCTGCCGCCGTTCCCAAGGCTTCCTGAATGCATCCGAAGTTGTACATCCTCATGCACATACTACCAAGTGCCAAGGAATTTCAGGAACTTCGAGCAAAATTTTGGAATCTCGAAAGAAGAAAAATCTCAGAATCTTAGAAAAATCTCGGAAACTTCAGAATTTTAGAAGGAAAAAAACTCTCAAAATCTCAGAAAAAGAAAAATCTCAGAATCTCAGAAGAAGAAAAGTATCTCGGAATGAGAAAAAATCTCAGAATCTCAGAACAAGTGAAATCTTGGAATCTCGGAATCGGCAGAATTTTGGAATCTCACCAACCTCGAGCGCAATCTCGGAACCTGGCAACGTCGAGTGCAATCTCGAAACAAGCGAAATCTCGGAATCTTTCAACGAGTGAAATCTCGGAATCTTCAACGAGTGAAATCTCGGAATCTTTCAACGAGTGAAATCTCTGCATCTTTCAACGAGTGAAATCTCTGCATCTTTCAACGAGCGAAATCTTGGAATCTCGAAATGAGCAAAATTTCGGAATCTCGGAACGTGTGAAATCTCAAAATCTTGGAATCGGCAAATTCTTGGAACCTCGAGCGAAAACTTGTAAAATAATAGTATACTTATTATTTATGCTAACTTCTATATTTGCAGGTTGTATCCTTTAAAAGAATTTATGATTTAACTATATTTGCATATTATCATCTAAAGTTCTTGCAATATCAAAACTTTTTCTAAAAAGCCCTAGTGGGGCTGCACTTTCTATTCCTTAGAAATTTTCTTGTTAACCTATAGGATCTCACCAAGTGTGAATACCCGTTTTCAATGAAATTTTCATCTTCCATAGAACTAAGTCCAAAAATAATAGTCGAAAGCAACTTAAGGTTGCTATATCGACTAAAGCTGATGGTAAGTCCACAATAGCTTTCGGTCAAGCTTTTGTCGACTTATCTATTTATTTGTGATGATATCATACTGCTGATTGAAATATCCTTCAAAAAATACAGATGCTTCCTCAATTGCAGGTGTATAGGTTTTCATCAAATTGGGACATGACATTTTTTCATATGGACACTTTGTCTCATCATCTATTGGAATCATCTTAAGTACTTTGCTTTCATCGTCGATTGGGATTATCACTTTTGGTATTCATCAATCAATGGACTCTTGTGAAAAGAATGGATTTCAATGCACCAAGGTATAACCTTCATGATTCCGAACATTCTCAGAACTTAAATAAATCTATGCATATCCAAGCATTTCATTCATATGCATCAGCATGCATCATAAGCATCGCAATACATGAATACATCTCATGCACGAATTAGAAATATCACATTACAAGGAAATAAGTTTACATTCTCCTACAGTACTACTTTCAAATGCTTACTTTCCATTGAAACCCACTATGTAATACTATGCAAATACTCTTTCTATCATTTATGAAAGGAGTTTCCCCCCAATTCGTATGTTTCGAGAATTTCAGAATGAGGTGAATGATTCCATGAAAGGGCTCTGTGATAGCCGAAGTTTCTAAGTGTGAAAGAAAAGTTTAATGAAAGGGCTATGTTATAGCCGAAGTTACATCGTGTGAAAGGATCCATCATAAGAAAAAATTCGTGAAAGTTTGAGAAAGGCTTTGTGATAGCCTGAATTCAATCATAAGAAAAAATTCGTGAAAGTTTGAGAAAGGTTCCTAATAGCCTGAAATCCATCATAAGAAAAAAATCGTGAAAGTTTGAGAAAGGCTCTGTGATAGCCTGAATTCCATCATAAGAAAAAATTCGTGAAAGTTTGAGAAAGGCTCTGTGATAGCCTGAATTCCATCATAAGAAAAAATTCGTGAAAGTTTGAGAAAGTTTCCTGATAGCCTGAATTCCATCATAAGAAAAAATTTATGAAAGTTTGAGAAGTCTCCGTGACAGCCGAAATTCCATCGTGTGAAAGAAAAGTTCTTGAAAGGCTCCATGATAGCCAAAATTCCATCGTGTGAAAGAAAAGTTCTTGAAAGGCTCCATAATAGCCAAAATTCCATCACGTGAAAGAAAAGTTCATGAAAGGCTCCGTGATAGCCGAAATTCCATCATATGAAAAAAAAATCGTGAAAAGGCTCCGTGATAGCCGAAATTCCATTATGTGAAAGAAAAGTTCGCGAGAAGGCTCCATGATAGCCGAAATTCCATTATGTGAAAGAAAAGTTCGTGAGAAGGCTCCATGGTAGCCGAAATTCCATTATGTGAAAGAAAAGTTTGTGAGAAGGCTCTGTGATAGCCGAAATTCCATCATATGAAAAAAATTCATGAAAAGGCTTTGTGATAGCCGAAATTCCATTATGTGAAAGAAAAGTTCGCGAGAAGGCTCCGTGACAGCCGAAATTCCATCATATGAAAGAAAAATTAGTGAAAAGGCTCCGTGATAGCCAAAATTCCATCGTGTAAAAGAAAAGCTTGTCAAAAGGCTCCGTGATAGCCGAAATTCCATCATGTGAAAGAAAAGTTTATGAAAGGCTCCGTGATAGCCGAAATTCCATTGTAAGAAAGGAAAAGTTTGTGAAGGGGCTCCGTGATAGCCGAAGGCTCCGTGAAAGGCTAGAATCCCACCATCAAAGGGATTTCCACCGAAAGGCCTGAGACAACAACAAGTTGCGGCCTAAATCCCACCGTCAAAGAGATTCCCACCGAAAGGCCTGAGACAACAACAAGTTGTGGCCTAAATCCCACCGTCAAAGGGATTCCCACCGAAAGACCTGAGACAACAACAAGTTGTGGCCTAGTTCCCACCACGAAGGGATGTCTTACCAAAAGTTCGGAAATAATTGAGGATTGCGACTAACGAATTACATATGTTTTTGTTAAGAATTTTTATGCGTGAAAAGGTGTGAAGTAAAAGTCACGAATCACATTTATGATGATTCATTTTCCTTCAAGAGGCCAAGGGCCTCGAGTCCCCCCCGAAAGCTAACATTCATAAGATAGAATGGTTGAAGCAACTGAAGGTTGTGATATCAACCAGGGCAAGTGTGCCAAGTGAGCAAAGTCCACAAAATTCATGAAACAAATTTTGTCGACTTACACTAGAAGTCTTGCGATTTCAAAATTCGCAAGACAACTTACAGAAAGTTCGTGAAAAAACACTAGAGGAGAGCTTACAATTTTCAGACTACCGCAAAATTTTGCATGCAAAATGGCAAGGTGGGGGGAGGGTGGCGTTTTTTCTCAAGAAAAACGTCTTTGTTGCCTTAGTTACATACAAAATTTCATAGAAAATTCATTACATAGCATCAGGAAGCCAAGAATTCAATATGAAAGTTCGACGATATGGCCTGGGTCGCGTCCCTTATATTCAGCAGTATCACTAGCATAAGCGAAATTGTAATCGCTACTATCAGGGCTAAGGGGCTCCGTCTTCACAAGAGGTCGAGGGCTTGAAGCTTCAACGTAGCCTTCACGCTGAAGAATGAACCAGGACAGATAAAAATTGTGTATCGAAAAATCTAGACTAGCTTCAAGCCAAAAATCAGAAAAATCACGCTCAGGATAAGCTTCTTTGTATAAACGCCAAGCTTCACCGCTAACCACTTGATTTCCGCGACGAATCTGTAAAGGTATCACATCCTGCATAGGCCCATCTTGCGGGACCTGTGCAGGTTAAAATTTACAAAACAATTGTTCAGAAAGGGGGTAGCGACCCACGAATTTACAAGCTTTTTACAACAACTTTAGAAATAAGTGTTCGAGCATTTCAGCCGGTGATGTCAACCGTTGGGGAAGAGTCATCACGGTCAGAATTAGCTTCAGCTCCATCATCATTACCACCGTTATTACTACTGCTGCCTTCACAGTCTTATTCACCAGAATCGTGAACCTCTTCTTTGTTCAACGAAAGGCCAGCTGCAGTCAGTTCCTCTGAAGTCATCGGTCTAGCAGTGCTCTTAGTACGAGCCACCTACTTAAGAGTAATAAAAACTGAAGTGTAAGAAAAGATATAAAAGACAAGATCTACGAAATCAAAAAAAATGAAAACTCAAGAAGAGAAGACAATACATTAGAAAATGAAAGAACCCACCGAACTTCGGATGTTCTTAAGAAAGGAGTTCTTCAGCAAAAATGCTCGAAATATTTCAAAGAAAGTGACAAAGAGGTGAAAAAAACTTACGACACAGGCTCTCTATTTATAGGGAGGAGAGGGGGTAGTTTCAAGAAACCGCCTCGTTATGATTGTTGCAAGTTTTCCGGGGGACGCGTGTCCATTCCAACGTTCCGAGGGTGACGTTTTTTTACCAGAATTCAAGATTTTTCGTGGAATCAGATCGTCGGAGTCAACCCGCTTCCCCGAACAACGACCTAAGCCTCCGCCTCCCGAAACCAAGCACTAGGGCCACCCCTAACGGGACCGTAACATGGCAGGAGTGGCTTCGCGCCGCCTGGGGGCATGCCGGGTTGCACATCGGGAGGATCCACATTGTCAGGCCATGATAAGATTTTCCATAGCGTGGGAAGATCGCCACGAGGATGTCCAGTTACCTAAATGCGACATAGTAGCGAAGGACGGGACACCGTCACGTATAAATCATCGGGCGACGCATTCCGGCCGAGTGACCGCCCGAGGCAAGGTCGAGGCTTGCACCAGAAGTCTCCGACCTACCAACTATGCGAGATAGTAAGTCGAGGAGACACTGCCTTGGGGCAGGGGCTGCCACCTACGCCACCCTACAAGGACTACCGCTTCTAGCCAAGCGTACGACGCCAATCATATCGAAGACCAGGACACACACTGTGGCGCCATCCCGCCGACTATTCCAGCACTGTTCCAGCACTATAGGAGAACGCGATTTTACCATCCTAACTCCTGTACATCGGCTCCCCTTGAACTATAAAAGGGGAAGCATGTACCAATCACAGGAGATGAAAAAACACAGGAACACACAAGGGGGCAACTGCACAACGAAATCGATAGAAATACTCACCCAAGAGCATTATGAGCTCTTCACCACACTCAAGACTTGGGACCTGCTCCCTTTCTCGACCTAAGCTTGTACCCCCTACTACAAGCCCCCTAGGCTTATAGAACACTTCCCTGAACTGGACGTAGGGCCCCCGTGGTGCCTGAACCAGTATAACCACTGTGTCTCTAAGCCCAACCATCCGAATCAGATGCACGAACATACCAAAATTTATTTGCCGACGGTATCAAACCCAATAGTTGGCAAGCCAGGTAGGGGCACTTTGTGTGTCACGACGCCATCAAGGGTCCGAATGACACACTCCGACGAGCAGCCGATGCCCAGCACTTTGTTGTGCTTTGGCTCACTGGACTTCGTCTTCAACGGACCAGTGGAGTCCTCAGCTGGAGTCGTCTTCACGCGCTCCCAGCCCGATGCCCCTGTATCTCCTTAGGTCGAGCAGCCTAGGGAGCCAAGCCTGTGAAGTCCACCGCTGATCGGGTCTGGGAACTGATCGCCCGTGACATGGTGGTTAGCCTAGGGCCGAACCCGTCCAAGGAATTTTTCCTGTTCGTGGCATATGTGTTGACGGATAAAACTCGTATCCACCTACGATCCGCAAGCGTACGGACCTACACCTTTTTCACCACGGGATTCCCAAGGTTCTTGTCAATCCGCGGAGCAAGGGGATTACTAGCGCTTAACCAAGTACTAATCTAGTTGACTAAGGAAACCTTTAAAGAGAGTATTAATCTAAAGGTAAAACAATCTAACCTAAGTTAATCTAATTAAGTTGATCAAACAAATCTAGGGTTAAACTAGATGGTAAAGGGGTGAACACAAGAGAGTGAGCAAGAAAGATAAGCGTTCCCTCCCTAGGATCTAGGATAACATGGTATGCATCTACTACACGAAAGCGGTAAACCAATCTACCGGGGTTGTGACCACGGTTTCGCCCTTTCCCTCCTCTCGTCTTTCGTCACTACGCGAAGGTATTCGTGACTAGACCTATGATGGACACGGTATGTTGATGGAATCTATGGGAGTAGCGGATATCATACACCCGAAAAAACATGGTAGCTAACCTTAATCATCAAAGTATCATCAACATGAAAACAATAGATTGAAACCACAAATCAAGTAGCAATCACATAGCATGTATCCATCTAATCCTAGGGTTGAACGGAGACATTACCCCATCATCTTACACGGATTGAAGCACATAGGGGTGATGGAGACTCCGGAGAACGTCGTCGATGAAGATGGCAGCGATAGAGCTTGGAACGCCCCTAGGCCAGCGGCTTGGAGTCCTCCTCTTGCTTCCTTCTCTCCGCCGGCGTTGATCCTTGCGACGAGCTCATCTAACTCTCTCCCTCATCTTGCGGCGGCGGTTTTCTGGTGATTGGCGTCGGTAGGATGATTTGTTCGATGTGTAACCATCTTGGGGCGCCTAGGGGGTTGTATTTATGTCCTTGGAGTGCCTTTGGGCGTGCTCCACATTGCCTTGCACGAGATCCTCCTTGGAGAGAAACAAACTTGGTTTCCATAAAATCAGCCAGATTTTCCTGATTCGCAGTCCTTCCTTGCAAGCGCCATATCTCCCACGTCCGGACTCCAAATAATACAAATTCGGTGTCCAGGTTGTGTGCCACGAAATTATCTTCAACTTTGGTATTCATTTCTTTCCTTAAAAACGAAGATAAGATCTCCAAATCGGCCTTGGAAGATAATCTGTTCTGATTTCGGACTGACTGCGCAGCAGGGATTTCGCGGGCTATATCTCCTAGCTCCCTTATCCGAATTGGGCCTTCCACATGTCCAAATTGAAGGTATCGTCGAGGCCCACAACTTTGGTAGTCAAACTTTTGTCATTAAAGTCTGTTTAAGGCTCCGAATCTGCACCGAAAGATTATGATGTCCTGGGCCGCGAGAATATCTCTCTAGCTGAGTTGATCTCGTTGGTAAACATCCAAGTTCCCGGAGTTTTGCGTATTGATGCTTCGGTCCTCGGGTCATTTGGAGTCATGTTCATCGCGTGTCTTGACTCTTGTCGGGCTTCATGATCTTCTTCCAAAGTGCTTGGTGAACTTATCCCGAAAGTCTCCTCTTTAGCGTAGATTTCCTGCGTAAACAACAAACTCCAAAATCGACATGCAAGTGTGAACTTGTTACATCATTAATATGCCTAGTGGCGGGTTAGTTGCAAATCATAATCGAAACCAATGTATAACAAGTACTCTAGGTTGACGGAAATTCACCGTCAACATCTCCCCCATGCTTAAACCTTGCTCGTCCTCGAGTAAGTAATCCTTGCTTAAAAGGGAAATCAGCGTTGCCTTCCAGTGCTATCCATGCACTTAGTCATTCATGACGAGACAAATTGCTCTCTCTTAAGAATTTATTTTTAAAGTTCAAGTTGTGACCGACTTCTTTTTCATTATGGAAGATAGACCAACAATGAAGAACAAGCCACATGTAACACGATGCTCTCAAACTTAAGTGAACTTCTAACCATTACCTTGTCACATGGAAGAATTTTCAAAAAGATGCATATCCAACATAAGTGAAAATCTCTTGCAAGAGCTCATGGAAACACTCATCTCATCAAGTCACTCAAGTCTATACAAGATTATTTTCAACCTACTCTACTCATATGTGATAGTGGAAGGCTTATGTGGAGCTTGGAAGGTTAAAAACAATCCTAGCAAAACATATATCTGAAATATTGTCAAATTAAGAGAGAGGTCTATTGGAATTACCGAGACTCATCAAAAAGGCCATGGAAAATAAATGTTGGAAAGAGAGAGGGACGAAACACACACATTTAGATAAGTGGACATGTGCAAGTGGCAAATGGATGATCCCGAGGCATGACTGAAGTCCTCGTTATGGGATTGCACATGGTTGGAAGATTTGAGTATGGATGTGTCATCAAGGCACTTGAGAACTTATGAAGCAAAAAGATCCGAGGAGCATCTTTATTATTTTTTTACTTTTATTCTATTTCCTTCTCATTTTTCTCTTTTTCTTTCTTTCTCTTTTTTCTTTATTCTTCCTTTTTTCGTTACTTTGCTTTTCTTCTCATCATAATAATTTTTTCTTCTTTCATTTTTTTCTTCCTTTTTTCTTTTTTTTTGCTCCTCAAAACTTTTTGCAACATAATACTTACATAGCATTTGTGTCGGAGGAGAATGACTCCTCCCCCATGCTTGAACGATGCTCGTCCTCGAGCATAAAAGAGAGGGGAAATGGCTGCTAAAGTAAGTATAAATTCCATAATCTTGCGGAATATTTGAATCTCCATCGAGAATTTTACTCCATACTCAAATTGGGTTGTGGACAAGGAGGTGATCACAAAAAGATGTTTTTGGTTTAGGGTGGATGCCTAGCGAAGTTTGTGGAATTTTCGATTTGAAAACCCACAATGCATGGACAAAAAGGCTAGCATGAAAAAGTTACACAAAGGAATGACCAGCTTCTTAGTCTCGAACCATAGAAATCAATCCTAATCCAACTCATCAAAACATATGTTTACAATCGACGGGTTTTGTTATCATAAAACATATATGTATATGGCTTTGGTAGGTAGAACTTTGCAAGAGCATCACAAATATGTAGATAGCATAAAAGTTAAGTTTTCATAAAAACAACAAGTTATCCGGCTATCCATAAACTTAAATCAAAGAGCAAAAATATGTATGTGGGTCTAGAGCATAGTCATTTCACCTCCACAAATAAAAGAGCCGGTATTTAAATTAATTTCAGATCGTATTATAGAGAGCAATTAGCCAAGACATGTATAACTTCATGTAGGTAAAACAAAGCGGCAACTTTCATCATCTTTCCGTAAGCATAGGCAATGTAGAACATTGAGGTGAACACATGGTCATTCTTATCTATTGAAAGTAAAAAGAAACCTAGGTTGTCTTCCTAGTAGCCATGTTATTGTTTGAAGAGAAAAACAAAAGGTTGCACCTAGTTGAGGTTGAAGGCATACTTACAAGCATTTGTGTTTGGAAAAGAGAAGGTCCATGGAGATGTTACCATCCTTTGTAATTCTTCGTTGCCTTCTTCCGACATCTCCATGTATCGATGTGGCTTTTGCTTTTGTCTTGATTTATTCATGCTCCTAAACTTCTGAATTTGATCTTGTATGCTTAATGGAGTCATTGGTCACCCTTCTCTTCAATGTTGTCATCACCATCTCCTCTTTCTTGTTCTCATCATCTCCTTGTTGTCTCTTTTTCATGGATTTCCCCCTCTGTCCAAAACAGAAAATATATCGAAATATAGCTCTATTGAAAATTTTATGAAATTACCTTTCCAACGTGTGGTCATTCATCAAAAACGGAGTTCAAACAAGGGAGCTATGTCCGTTTTACTTCAGCGCTGCGTGCTGTCCAAAACTGATTTCAGGACGTGTTGCACTCGGTGATTCGGGCATAACTTCTTGTAGAAACCTCCGATTGTTTTGATTCTTGATTTGTTGGAATTGTAACTTCATGGGGCTTCAAAATATCCAAAAATATCTAGTGTTTTCCCTTTGAGACCATGCAGAATTTTGATGAGATTGGTGACTTCTTGCGCATTGATCCGGAGATGTTAACGATCTTTATCATTCTATCTTCTAGAGTGTCATGTTGCACTTCCATGTTGAAGATTCAGGGTCTCCCCCATGCTTAGCATTTTGCTAGTCATGGAAGAAGAAGACAAAGCACTTCTTAGCCATCCTTCAATTTCCTTGTAGTGAGAGTCTTTATCTTGCCTGTAAGACGTTTTAAACGCACATTCTACCCCCAAGGTGACGGTTGGGAGTAGATAGAATTGTCAACAATCCAACAATGTCTCCTAAGATTCTTAAATTGTAGCATAATTAGTTTAATGAGTAATAAAAACCTAATGAGTGTACGTGGTGCAAGGTGTGTATGCACATGATAGGAAAACATATAAACAAGACAATGTTTTCACCTAGTTCTAAACACCATGTTTACAACTAGGTTGCTGAATTTCTCCATAGCCATAAAGGTTTATATATCTAGGGTTAAAACACCATGTCTATCCCTAAATCAATAACTCTTATAGTACAAGAAAAATTAAGCGCATTGCAAAGCTTATGAACTGACCAAAGCAACATGAAAAAAATATGAAAAGCTAGCTAGGTTTATCGAACTTAACGATGATGGTCCGCAATCATGTTTAAACACCACGTTTACACAAGATCACAAAAGGAAAATACCCATAGGGCCCTATGAAGCATTAACATGGAAACTGAAGCATACATCATTAAGTATATAAAACAACCAAGCCAACTATGTGCAAAACATGTATACACAAAGAAACATCACGAGGACAACAAAATGCAATGCATGCAAATAAATAAATATGAGCATGAACATGGTGGTGGTTCTAAAAAGGAAATCTAAACTTATATTAATAACCACAAGTTGATCATCATAAGATAGTGCCATTCTTTATTCTCTCTAAGAAAGTAGTAAAAATATAAAGAAACGGGTTGCCTCCCGAAAAGCGCTTCATTTAAAGTCATAGAGCTCGACTTTCTCACATACCTTCTTTTCGTTGCATAGCCATGGCCCTTCATGCAAGAAGAAAAGGTACCAATGCAGCTTTAATTTACTTCCCATGTTGTGCTTGATCACTTATAGAAGACTTGCCCAAAGCATCCTTTTGTTTCATCGTTATCTCCTTCTTTATCATCCTTCGGTGCTGCCTTCACTCCATGAATTTTTTTATGTCCAGAACAGAAAGTATACTCAAGCTCTACTCCATTGCACAGTGCACAAAATTTCCTTTCCAACGAGTCTTTATTTGCTCAAATCGGACTCCGGACAAGAGAGTTACGTCCGTTTTACTTCGGCGATGAAATCTGTCCAGAAATTTCAGAACGCGCAACGCTCAATGTTTCCTCCATAACTCATTGCACGGGTCTTCAAACTTGTTGGTTCTTGATGCGTTGGAATGGTAATTTAATGGAGCTTCTGAATATCTCATTTTCTTCATTTGTACACCTCTGAACAAGCTCTCAAATTTATAAATACAGCAGCATCCATCGCTGGATTCGGAGAGGTTGATGATTTATCTTGCAACTCTTTAAGGCATGACTTCTTTTTTCATTATTCAAGCCTTGTCTACATGGTTAGTGAAAATCGGGCCTTTCCCGCCTTATGATTCTTTAAGGTCATTAGCTTGACCAAGCGCAAAGCATGATCGAGATTTACAAAACTTATTGTAAACATACACGTCCATAATTAACACCACATGTGAATTGTAGCAACAAGTCAAGGTGTAAATAAAAGAAGCATATGTTTCATGCATAGCACTTAGCTCATCATTAGGCAAAGGTTCTTTAGGTGTGATATTAATTGGATCAAACTTAAATGTTTCCTCTTTTTCATTCTCAAGAAAATCTAGCCTATCAACATGATCACTATTGGAACAAGGCATAGACATTAAACTATCATTCATACTATTGGTTGAGCATGAGTATTTGAATTTATCAACATCAATACCAATAATATCTTGAGATTTCAGCGCGTACCTTGGCCTTAGAGCTTTTTCAACAAGAGTGATATTTGGTTCATCTAGCGGTGTTGAAGGCGAATCAATCTCAACAAGTGTAGTTGCCTCTTCATCACCATCTTCCAATTTCTTCAACTCATCATGTGGAACATGTAATCCTTCAACTATGTACGCATTCATCTCTTCTTTGAAGTCTTCTTTATCAACCAGATCTTCATCTTCAAAGACTTGTATGTTGCTTTCTTTATCTTCCATGTACCACATGTCGTCAAGATCGCTCATTGTTGATTCACTCTTTCCTTCATCCTTGAGTACTTCCATGTCTATATTTGCTAGTGTGTAGGCTTCAATAGTACACAAGCTAGCATCTAGCTTGAGTCCTATCTCCTCCCATTTATCCTTTGAGTCACTAGGCTCATCACGGTTGTACTCTTCTCTTCCTTCATCATAAATCTTTGACTTGTCAAACCGGTCGATCCATCCTTCATCTCCTTCTTCTCTTTCTTCATCAAACATCTTGTGGATCGACTCTCCACTCATCTCTTGATCAAATATATCTTCAACTAGTTTGGCAACGTGTCGGCGTTCCTCCTTCCTTCGGTAGTTAATTAGTGGGGCGAAATGCGGAAGGACCGATAAGGCGACCGAGAGGGGGGGAGTGAATGGGAGCCGATAAAAATTCTTCTCGAGGGAGATTGAAACTCCGACAAGACGAACTAGCTCGGTCGAACTCCCGAAATCACACGCCCCGCACTTCTACCTCCCGTTTGCCAAAACCACGTAGCCACCGGGAGTGCTACCGGTCCTAGGAGCAAACTCTACCAGCAACCACAACACACACACACAACACACACGCGGCGGAAACAACTCGAAAGCCGGCTAACCGGAGGGGGCGGTTAGACCGGGTATAGGGGGCGGTTAGACCGCCTCCACCCCGGCAACCAAGAAATCCTCCGAAACGCCTCTTCCGAGCACCCAAACACACCACGGTTTCACCAACAGAGATCTCTGGTCAAGGCCATGCTAGCTACCGAGAAAATCTTGGCGAAAACCAAAACTTCACCCAAGGGCCTAGGGGCGGTTAGACCGGCTACCGGGGGCGGTCTAACCTCCGTACCCGGCAGCCGAACTCCAAACAAGAACACCTAGCAACCCGCACGAGAACGACCCCAAATTTCACCAAGACACTCCTCCGATCAAGGCGAACAAACTCACGAGAGGAAAATCCGGCGAAACAGAACTTTGACCGGAAATACCCGGGCGGTTAGACCGCCCCTCGTAGGCGGTTAGACCGCCCCTTCCGAAAAACGAACCCGCGGGTCAAACCTCAACTTCCTCACGCCCGATCTCCCGAATCACTCCACGGATTGCAGCCAAACTTCGGGGATAGCTGGGTTACCTCCTGGGCAACCTCTTCCTCAAAGGAATCGACCCGAAACGCTCACAATCAAGAGGAATCGAAGAAATCGTTTCTCTAGGTCAAGAACTCGAGTTCCAACAAAAACCACCAAATCGAGTCCGATTCAAAGGGGATTTGGGGGCAAAGTCACCAGCCAAAGAGGCACAAGAACCTCATACGTGACACCCACCAAAAACCCCAAGAAATCGTCCTCAAAACACCGCCAAAAAGAGCTCCGAAAATCAACATCAAAGAGACGGGAAAACCACCATGAAGAACCACGCCGAACCTTCTATACATGCCATGAATGGTTCATACAAGGTCTAGTTTGCCACCCAAACATCCATCCCTCTCTCTAGATCTCACATGAAGCTCTCAAACTAGCCTTCTAAAAAACTAGGGAAAAAATAGAGAACGAAAATGGAAAAACGAAATGAGCTAGGGTTCCAAGAGTTGGCTGCCAACCTCTCACCTCTTGGGTTATATAGGCGGCAACCGAATGTCTAAAATGCCCCTCTCTACTAACTAGGGATACATGCCCCTCAAGGGCGGATTTGGAATTCTTGATGTCTTCACCATCGGACGGATGCCCGGCGACCGCACCTCGCGTAGCCTCGACGCACGCCTTGCGATCCCGACGCGTGTCCTCCGCTTCGAAGCTTCTCGGCGCGGCGGCCGGGCGGTCGAGCCGCCCCCCACGGGCGGTTAGACCGGCCCGGTGGATCCGACCGGCCCCGGGCGGTCCGACCGCCCCTCTGGGCGGTTGAACCGGCCCGGGTGGCCGCACCTCCTCGTCGAGTCTTCGGCCTCGGTTTTGTGGCTCAACCGAGTAACCTAGTGGTTTTACGGTGAACCACCGCAAACCCCGCGAACTCGGTGTAGCCTCCGCCAATCTCCACTCATGACTCGGCTCCCACGTAGTCCCGGCTCGACCTTGGTTTTGAGGCTCTACCAAGAAACCGTCCACGACTTCATCTTGCTCGTTCATGCCACCATGCGGCCCGCACTTGACCCCGCCGGCCACCGGGTCCCTCGAACGAAGCCTACTTGTCTTCTCCACACCCGGAGGCCTCACCGGCAACGACCTTTCGCGCTTGTTCTTCACCCGCACCAACACGAGTCAAGCCGCGCCGCACCCGCAATACTTAGCCAAGAATCGGTCCACACAACGTTGTCAATCACTCATCACACAAGGAAGCAACCATCCACCGGTCCTCGAACCACACATGGTCCTCAATCTCCCCCTTGATGAGTGCATTGACAACACACTCACATGAAGTAACATAAGAGAAAAGGAAAAGAAAAGAAACAAAATAAAAGGAAACCACAACAAGCGATCGAAAGCCAAAGAAAGGCAAAGAGCAAGATCACTTGAAGAAGACAAGTCTCGGACCCCTTAGGCAAGGGCAACGGCTCGACACATCCGAGACAAAATGCAGGCTCAAGCAAAGAGCGCAAACCACCAAAGCAAAACTCGAACACCACAAAGAGCTCCCCCCGCACAAATGCAAGCTCCCCCCGAGCCACAAGCACACTCCCCCCGAACACATGCATCAATGCAACTCGGGAATGCATCAAAGAGCAAAAACACGCTCACACTTTGCATCGGGCGGTTAGACCGCTGCCCGGGGCGGTTAGGACCGCCTCTGCCGAACGGACCGCACGGGGGGCGGTTAGACCGCCCAAAGAAACCGGTCCCGCACCACACTGCTAAAAAATTGCCCGAAACAATTGGAACACCTTCCAAACACTCCCCGAGTGTCCAAAACATGCACAAACTTCTCCCCCTTGTTGACAATGCATGAATCAAGGCAAAATGCGAAAACTTGCAACATATAGCTTCTCGAATATACAAAATTCATCACAAGGAGCTACACAAGTCCAAATGAGCAAGTTAGATACTCGACGGAGTTCGTAATGACCTTAACTACATGATCACCAAGTTTCACAATCATTGGACAAGGCTAAAAAGGATTTGAGTAATTTTGCGAAAAGTTACGCTCTCACAAGCAAATACCTCAACATGAGCAAAACATATCAAAATGGCAAAGCCACTCAAACTTCATGCTAGGACAGCCATTCTAAGCATAAGACCATCATAAACACCCAAAAGCACCTCATGTCATGTCAAAGCCACCGAGCCATGTGCCTACTTCTATGTATGAGACTTCTCATTGGTAGGCATCATGCAACGGTTTAGCACCCAAAGCAAATTAATTTCAGCACATATGACATGGGAACATATTTTCCAAGCATTTTTCATTTCATTTTCAGATTTGTAAATGGTACATGAAATGTCTTTGCGACAAAAAGGAACTTATGCCCCTCCACAAGATTAAGCAAGAGGGCTAAACATTCATGATGGCAAGTGAGCCTTTGGCTCCATATGATCAATAAACTAGCTATCCAACCACAAAGTAAGCATAGCAAAGCCACTAAAAACATGTCAAGATCATATATAGGCATTTACACATGAGAGAGCATGTATGTGACATTTTTCAAAAATTCAACCATGGATCATTCATCAAGATCATCAAGAGCTAAGTCAAACTAACCGTAGCATATCAAACAAGCTCACAAGAACATATATAGCAACCCATGGTAAACATTGTATATAGGAGAAGCTTTTCCTATCCGATGCATATGATACAAAATGCATGCAAGCTAAGATACAAGGATGCCTATACATCATGTTACATATGCCATGCCAAATGCAAGAAATGCACAAAGGAAAGCTATACATATGCTACAAACCGGCTCCTCGAGGGGAGGCAAAACGGGCTCGACACCACCGGCAAAAGAAAGCCCCCACACACCCAACTCAAGAAATCAAACACACACCAAGTTCCCCCCGCAAACGAGTGAAAGTTGCTTGATCTAGGGGTTTGGTGAAAATATCGGCTAGTTGGTCATGTGTGGGTACATGGATCAATGCTATCTTCCCTTTCTCTACGTTGTCTCTCAGGAAATGATACCTCACTTCTATGTGTTTGGTTTTGGAATGGAGCACTGGGTTCTTTGCAACGCTTATGGCATCGGTGCTATCACAATGAAGTGGGACATGGGCATACTCCTCACCAAAGTCACTCATGGTGTAGGTGATCCAAAGTAGCCGAGAGCAACAACTAGCAGCGGCAACATACTCGGCTTCGGTCGTGGATTGAGCAACACTCGACCGCTTACGAGAAGACCAAGACACCAACGAAGAACCCAAAAAGCGGCAAGTCCCCGGAAGTGCACTTCCTATCCAACCGACACCCGGCAAAATCCGCGTCCGAAAAGCCATGAAGAGCCAAAGAGGAGGACGCGGAGTACCAAAGTCCGAAGTCGGGAGTGTGACGCAAGTACCTGAAAATTCGCTTCACTGCTTGCCGATGCGAAGTCCTTGGAGACGCTTGAAAACGAGCGCACAGACACACTGAGAACTGTATGTCCGGCCTCGTTGCCGTCAAGTAGAGGAGTGACCCGATCATGCTTCGGTACTCCTTCTGGTCCACGTGTTCACCGTCCTCGTCCGCATTAAGAGCCGTAGTCGTACTCATCGGCGTCGTCATAGCCTTGGAGTCCTCCATCTTGAACTTTCTCACAATGTCCTTGGTGTACTTAGCCTGGTGCACAAATGTTCCTTCCTTTGATTGCTTGATTTGTAGCCCGAGGAAGAACTCGCAACTCACCCATCATACTCATCTCAAACTCCCTCGCTCATATCATCCGCAAACCTCGCAACAAGAGAGTTAGACGAGCCACCAAAGACAATATCATCCACGTACACCCGCACAATCGGGATATCTCTCGCCCTCGCCTCGGCAAAAACAAGGTCGATCGACCTTCCCCATCTCAAAGCCTCTCTCAAACAAGAACCCCCTCAACCTCGCCATACCAAGCTCTAGGCGCCGCTTCAACCCATACGGCGCCTTCCTCAACTTGTACACTCGGTGGGGGTACTTCTCACTCTCAAACCCCGGAGGTCGCCTCACATACACTTCTTCCTCCAAGACACCATTCGGAAAAGCACTCTTCACATCCATTTGGTGCAACTTGAACCCTTTAGCCACGGAAAAAGCTAGAAGGATCCTAATCGCCTCCACACGGGCTACGGGAGCAAAGGTCTCCTCGTAGTCGGTCCCCTCCTTCGATCGAACCCCCGAGCAACAAGTCTCGACTTGTTCCTCACAACCTCACCCTTCTCTCCCTCTTTGTTTTTCCACACCCACTTTGTACCAATCGGCTTACACCCCGGGGGGAGGGTCAACCAACTCCCACACCCGATTCCTCTCAAAGTTCTCCAACTCCTCATGCATCGAGTTAACCCAATTGTGATCGGATAGTGCGTGTCCAATGTCTTTGGGCTCGAAAGAAGCAACAAATGCAGCATGAGCAAAATGGGAATTGTTTCGAACCCTCGACCGTGTAGTGCGTTCATTCATGTCGCCGATGATCCTCGAAGCCGGGTGATCCACTTGAACTCGTCGGGGAGGTTCTCGCCTCGAAGCTACCTCCCCCTCAACATCGCCTTCTCCTCGTTCTTGGTTTGTCGTCGTAGGTGTAGCGAGAGGGTCCATCCATCATCGTAGTCGAAGTAGTGGGTACATGTCCGGCCGGGGGCACCGCACCGCCATCTTCATCATCACCATGTTCATGCTCCTCCTCCCGAAAGATCTCCTCGCCAAGCTCATCATCACCGCACACTCAAAGACAAGCCGACTACGTGGCTCGTCTCGTCGAAGGTTACCTCGCAAGTCTCCACAATTTGGTTAGTTTCAAGATTGAGCACACGATATGCTCTAGAATGAGATGCATAACCAAAGAAAATTCCATCGACGAGACCTAGCCTCAAACTTATCCAACTTCCCGCCCTTCTTTGGAATAAAACACTTGCAACCAAAGACATGGAAGTGACTCACTTTGGGTGTGCGACCATGCATCAACTCATAGCATGTCTTCTTCTTGTGCACTCGAGGTATATTCGTTCGAAACATAGCACGCGGTATTCACCGCCTCGGCCCAATACCTCCTCGGAGTCCTATGCTCATCAAGCATCGTCCGAGCCATCTCGCACAAGGTCCCGTTCTTCCTTTCCACAACACCATTCTCGGGGAGGCGTATACGGACTCGAAAAGCGGTGCTCAAGACCCAAGTCATGACAAAAGGTTTCAAAACGAGAGTTCCCGAATTCCGAGCCATTATCACCGCGGATAGCTCGTATGGCATCTCCGTGCCTCTCGTTCCTCAACCTCAAGACTAGATCTCGAACAAAACCAAACGTCTCCCCCTTCTCCTCAAGAAAGAACACCCATGCATACCGAGAAAAGTCGTCCACCACAACAAGGACATACCACTTCCCACCCGCGGATCGCACACGAGCCGGGCCAACAAGGTCCATATGGAGCAGCTCGCATGGACGCTCAGTCATCACATCGGTGAGAGGCGGGTGAGAAGAGGCCACCATCTTGGCATGCCTACACGGAGCACAAACCAACTCTTTCTCAAGCCTCAAACGTGGCAATCCTCGGACCAAATTGAGTTTACTCAAGCGAGACGAAGGTCAAAGCTCAAGTGACCCAACTTCCTATGCCACTTCCACAACTCACTCGAAGAACCGGCCAAGAAACAACGCTCAACACCCGAAGACTGAGAAAAATCAGCACGAAACACCTGACCCTCGGGAACGACCATACAAACAAGGTCCCCTCGAGAGTCCACAATCCGAGAACCACCAGGCCGAAACAACACCTCAAAACCCTCATCCAACAACTGAGACACAGAAAGCAAATTGTACCCCAGCGATTGAACAAGAGCAACACGCCTCAGAGTGATCTTGTCACTCACTTTTATCTCACCTTCTGAAAGCACACGCCCACGCCCATTGTCCCCAAAAGTGATGTACCTCTTCGTCACCACCGGGACGAGACTTGAGAACCACCCCCTGTCTCCGGTCATATGCCTCGAACAACCGGAGTCAATCAACCAAATGTTCTTCAAGTCTCCCACCTGAAATTCAAAAACAAGCACGTGAGCGAACAAACGACTCAAAGATTGGGGTTAGTACCAAAGGAGGAAAACCAGTGCCGAGCCATTTGCTCGAAAGTGGGGTTAGCACCAACCAAAGCATCTCTCCTACCAAAACTACCTCCACGAACACCACCTCGGTAACCACTCCGAGGCAACCACCCCTCACTGCCTGGAGGAGGACCAAAACCACGGAAGACAACCCGTGGAACGTCCCTCCTCTCCTTCTCAAAGCTACGACTCCTCCCATCCCCGTAGTGACCTCGAGGGGGAGAATGCCTAGCAAACTGACCACCTGCTGTCTTTCCAGACCAACCACCAGCAACTCCACCTCCAGACCTGAAACCTCTCGACTCACCACCTCGAAAACCACTCCGCCCAGAATTCTGGGGGGGGCCGGTTAAACCGCCTAGCCAGGCCGGTCTGACCGCCCCCCTCTGGGCTGGGCCGGTCTGACCGCCTAGCCAGGCCGGTCTGACCGCCCCCTCCAGAACAGCTCCTCGGCTGCGAGAACTCGCGTCTCCCCATGCCGGAACACTTCTCACCACAGCCTTACCCCTGGGCAGTGGCATACGAGGCTTAGGTACACCATGGGAGGGGTTGTACCTATCCTTGTTCGCCCACTCCTTTGCCATCCTCTCTTCCCGCTTCCTCTTGAAGCAAAACTCATCCTTGTGACCCTCTTTCCCACAATGGCCACAACGGAACCTCACAAGCTTAGGTTTTGGCTTGGATTGGGGCTGCTCGCTTGGTTTCTCTCCACTCAACTCCTCCACCGATTTCTCCTCACTTGCCTTCTCTTTCACTTTCCCAAAGAACACTTTCCCCGAAGTGCTCACAAACTTGATGGGCTTTTGGAGATCATTTGTGGGTGTAGGAAATATAGGTGGAGCTAGGGTTGTGTCTAGTCGGTTCCTAAGATGGTTGGGTTTTGGAGGGAAATCATTTTTGTGGTGGGTTTTTGGTGGCTCCGGATATTCTCTCCACTTCCTTCACCAACCTTGTTTGCCCCAAGCCCCTCACCATCTTGCCTCTTAAAGGCCTCGATCATCATCCTCAACTGAGGCTCATGACCGGACAACCAACCCATCAACTTCCTCAAGTCATCATTCTCATCCCGCAAGCGATCAACATAATGTGCAAGCTCCAAATTTTTCAATGCATGCATTTCACAAGTAGAGCAGGATGTAGGCATGGTTTCCTTCAATTTAGCCTCGAGCGAACTAGTGTAAGCATGCAACTCATCAATCTTAGCATGCAAAACGGGGCAAGAAGTGCAAGCACCTAGCAAAGCGAGGTCTAGACTTAAGCTCGGCCACTTAAACCCTAAGCACATCTAGTTCCTCACACTTGGAGGCATGCTTCTCCTTAAACAAAGCAAGATCGGCAAGGAATATGGAGCAATCAAGACAATCATTTTCATCAGCAACAACGGGGCTAGCCTTAAGCGAATCAATCTCAAGCTTTCTATCAAGCACCCGTGTCTCTAGCTCGACCACTCTAGTCCTAGCATCCTCGAGTGAAGCCCTAAGCTCTTTCCTCATTTTCTTGGCCTCTCTAAGCATGTCATCACGGTTATCAAGCAAAGAGCCAAGCCTCTCATTCTCCGGCGCAAGAAGGGAAGTTCATCACGCACCTCGTCGTCGGACTCAGAGTCCGAGTCGCTCTGTGTACTCTTCTTGCTGCCGGAGCTCAGCGCCATGGTACAGAAGCCGTCTCTCGCGAAGCAGCTCAGCCCGCTCAGGTTCTTGGACGACCTCTTGTTCTTGCGGCGATCTCCCTCGTCATCGCTGCTGCTCGAGCTCGAGGTGGAGTACGCGGAACTGGAGTCGACGTCGCTCGCTCCCACCATCGCTCGGGCCTTGCCTCGGCCCTCCTTCTTCCTCGATCGTCGCTCGTCCTTGTACTTGTTCTTGTGCTTGCTCTTGTGGTCGCGCCTCGAACGGTACTTGTCGTCGTTCTTCCTCGGCTTGTGCTTGTAGCCGTCCTTGTTCTCGGCCTTCTCGGGCGGTCGGCGACGAAGTGTCCCGGCTTGCCGCATCGGAAGCGGAGTCCTCGTGTTCCTCCTCATGTTCACGCGGTTCTCGTGCAGCCTCTCGAACCGCCTCGTCAACAGCGCCAGCTCGTCCTCTCCAAGGTCATCAAACTCCTCATCTGGCATAGACATCAAAGAGGAAAACGAGAACATCCTGGTGGATGGGTTAGAGTTAGTCTTTCCTTTGGGACCACCAACGAGGGCAAGACTATGGGAGTCAATCGGTCCCTCGAGCTTGGCAGTCATGCCCCTATCCACCTCAGCCGACTTGAGCTTCGAGAACAGCTCGTTCACCGTCAGAGTGTCGTACCTCTCCGACTCAACTATGGCCTCGAACTTTCCGCCCCATATCGTACGATCCAAAGAGTGTAAGAGCTTGACCGCTCTATCATGATCATCGTACGGGAGCACGTCCACATTGGCCCTCATGTTGTTCACAACCACCGTGAACCTGCGGAACAAGGCATCGATGGACTCACCGGGGAGATGAGTGAAGTTCTCGTACTCTCTCCGTAGGTCGCATACAACCGTGCTCGAACTCGGGCGTTCCCAACATGAGCCTCCTTCAACACCGCCCAAATCCTACAAGCCAAGTGCTCGGTGTGCACCCGATCGAACTCGGCCGACACAAAGCACGAAACAAGTAGTCGACCGCCTTATTGTTGGTGTCGAATCCGTCCCTCGACCCCGGAGCAAGAAAATCCATCGGCCGGACATATCCCGTGTCCACCGTGACATCCCACGAGTCCGACCCTTTCCGCGGAGGAACGCACCCATCCGCTTGCTCCACATCCGGTAGTTCTTTCCATCGAAGTGTGGAGGACCCGAACCCCGTTCTCGGTACGCCATCCTTGGATCTTAGACTCGGTTAGAGTCAACAAAGACCCGAACCGGCTCTGATACCACTTGAAGGACCGATAAGGCGACCAGAGAGGGGGGGGGGGGGGGAGTGAATGGGAGCCGATAAAAATTCTTCTCGAGGGAGATTGAAACTCCGACAAGACAAACTAGCTCGGTCGAACTCCCGAAATCACACGCTCCGCACTTCTACCTCCCGTTTGCCAAAACCACGTAGCCACTGGAGTGCTACTGGTCCTAGGAGCAAACTCTACCAGCAACCACAACACACACACAGCACCGACAGCGGAAACAACTCGAAAGCCGGCTAACCGGAGGGGGCGGTTAGACCGGGTATAGGGGGCGGTTAGACCGCCTCCACCCCGGCAACCAAGAAATCCTCCGAAACGCCTCTTCCGAGCACCCAAACACACCACGGTTTCACCAACGAGAGATCTCGGTCAAGGCCATGCTAGCTACCGGAAAATCTTGGCGAAAACCAAAACTTCACCCAAGGGCCTAGGGGCGGTTAGACCGGCTACCGGGGGCGGTCTAACCTCCCGTACCCGGCAGCCGAACTCCAAACAAGAACACCTAGCAACCCGCACGAGAACGACCCCAAATTTCACCAAGACACTCCTCGATCAAGGCGAACAAACTCACGAGAGGAAAATCCGGCGAAACAGAACTTTGACCCGGAAATACCCCGGGCGGTTAGACCGCCCCCCGTAGGCGGTTAGACCGCCCCTTCCCGAAAAACGAACCCGCGGGTCAAACCTCAACTTCCTCACGCCCGATCTCCCGAATCACTCCACGGATTGCAGCCAAACTTCGGGGATAGCCGGGTTACCTCCGGGCAACCTCTTCCTCAAAGGAATCGACCCGAAACGCTCACAATCAAGAGGAATCGAAGAAATCGTTTCTCTAGGTCAAGAACTCGAGTTCCAACGAAAACCACCAAATCGAGTCGATTCAAAAGGGATTTGGGGGCAAAGTCACCAGCCAAAGAGGCACAAGAACCTCATACGTGACACCCACCAAAAACCCCAAGAAATCGTCCTCAAAACACCGCCAAAAAGAGCTCCGAAAATCAACATCAAAGAGACGGGAAAACCACCATGAAGAACCACGCCGAACCTTCTATACATGCCATGAATGGTTCATACAAGGTCTAGTTTGCCACCCAAACATCCATCCCTCTCTCTAGATCTCACATGAAGCTCTCAAACTAGCCTTCTAAAAAACTAGGGAAAAATAGAGAACGAAAATGGAAAAACGAAATGAGCTAGGGTTCCAAGAGTTGGTCGCCAACCTCTCACCTCTTGGGTTATATAGGCGGCAACCAAATGTCTAAAATGCCCCTCTCTACTAACTAGGGATACATGCCCCTCAAGGGCGGATTTGGAATTCTTGATGTCTTCACCATCGGACGGATGCCCGGCGACCGCACCCCGCGTAGCCTCGACGCACGCCTTGCGATCCCGACGCGTGTCCTCCGCTTCGAAGCTTCTCGGCGCGGCGGCCGGGGCGGTCGGACCGCCCCCCCGGGCGGTTAGACCGGCCCGGTGGATCGACCGGCCCCGGGCGGTCCGACCGCCCCTCCCGGGCGGTTGAACCGGCCCGGGTGGCCGCACCTCCTCGTCGAGTCTTCGGCCTCGGTTTTGTGGCTCAACCGAGTAACCCGGTGGTTTTCTCGGTGAACCACCGCAAACCCCGCGAACTCGGTGTAGCCTCCGCCAATCTCCACTCATGACTCGGCTCCCACGTAGTCCCGGCTCGACCTTGGTTTTGAGGCTCTACCAAGAAACCGTCCACGACTTCATCTTGCTGTTCATGCCACCATGCGGCCCGCACTTGACCCCCGCCGGCCACCGGGTCCCTCGAACGAAGCCTACTTGTCTTCTCCACACCGGAGGCCTCACCGGCAACGACCTTTCGCGCTTGTTCTTCACCCGCACCAACACGAGTCAAGCCGCGACCGCACCTCGCAATACTTAGCCAAGAATCGGTCCACACAACGTTGTCAATCACTCATCACACAAGGAAGCGACCATCCACCGGTCCTCGAACCACACATGGTCCTCAAAATCAACTTGAACCCAATCGGATTGAATGAACTCCGCCAATGGTCTAGCATTCCACATACTTCGGCCTACATTCATGTTAGTTTCAACATTTTTAACATCCGAAATGACTTCTCTTACCTTGGGAAGTGGATCTTCACTTTCTTGTATGGTCGGTTCATCTTCCTTGACCTTCGGTTCATCTTTTTCAGAAATTTCAGCAAGCACCTTGGGCTTGCTTTTGTCATTTTGCTGCTCACGACAACATCTTTGCCAATCTCGTAGTGTTCTTTGTCCATTGCTTATCCTTTGTAAGATTTGTGCGGCTTCACTAATTGTTTTATCCATTATATCACCGCCTGCACACATGCTTACAAAACGAGACGAGTTAGGGGTTAGTGAAAAATAAAAGGTATGCAACATCAAGTCACCGGAAAATCCCAAGTTTGGGCCTCGCTCAAGTAGTTCATTAAAACGGTCCCATGCTTCATCATTTCCTTCATCCTCTCCTTGCTTGAAAGTGAGCACTTGCCTCCTTAAGTCTTGGACCTTGCTTATGGGAAAGAACTTCAAAAGAAATTTCTTCACTAGCTCATCCCAATTTCCTTTTGTTTCAACGGACGCAAGTGTGTACCATCTTCGCGCTTCATCTTCGAGAGAGAACGGAAAAAGATTCCACTTGAACCAAGCGGCCGGAACACCTTTTTGTTGCACCGTGTTGCATAACATCGTGAATTCCTTAATGTGTTTATATGGGTTGTCATCCTCCAATCCTCTAAATGGTTTTGTCGCCACTAACTTGATGATTCCAGGCTTCACTTCGTAGTGGGTTGTAGCAAACGTCAAATCTGATTTTTGCATCTCAATGTCTTCCATTGATGGCATTGCTAGCTCCCTTAGCGACATCTCTTCGTCTTCCAATGGTGAGGTGAACAAATCCATCTAGGCACAAGAAAAGTAGAAAGAAAAACAAAAAAGATTTTTTTTTCTTTTTTTTAGAAAATAAGGGTTAGGTGTTAGTAATCAACAAAATTAATACTAGATTAAACGTAGCAAAGCGGCTTGCTCCCCGGCAACGGCGCCGAGAAAAAGGGGCTTGTTGACGGATAAAACTCGTATCCACCTACGATCCGCAAGCGTACGGACCTACACCTTTTTCACCACGGGATTTCCAAGGTTCTTGTCAATCCGCGGAGCAAGGGGATTACTAGCGCTTAATCAAGTACTAATCTAGTTGACTAAGGAAACATTTAAAGAGAGTATTAATCTAAAGGTAAAACAATCTAACCTAAGTTAATCTAATTAAGTTGATCAAACAAATCTAGGGTTAAACTAGATGGTAAAGGGGTGAACACAAGAGAGTGAGAAAGAAAGATAAGCGTTCCCTCCCTAGGATCTAGGATAACATGGTATGCATCTACTACACGAAAGCGGTAAACCAATCTACCGGGGGTTGTGACCACGGTTTCGCCCTTTCCCTCCTCTCGTACTGTCACTACGCGAAGGTATTCGTGACTAGACCTATGATGGACACGGTATGTTGATGGAATCTATGGGAGTAGCGGATATCATACGCCCGAAAAAAACATGGTAGCTAACCTTAATCATCAAAGCATCATCAACATGAAAACAATAGATTGAAACTACAAATCAAGTAGCGATCACATAGCATGTATCCATCTAATCATAGGGATGAACAGAGACATTACCCAATCATCTTACACGGATTGAAGCACATAGGGGTGATGGAGACTCCGGAGAACGTCGTCGATGAAGATGGCGGCGATAGAGCTTGGGAACACCCCTAGGCCAGCGGCTTGGAGTCCTCCTCTTGCTTCCTTCTATCCGCCGGTGTTGATCCTTGCGACGAGCTCATCTAACTCTCTCCCTCATCTTGCGGCGGCGTTTTCTGGTGATTGGCGTCGGTAGGATGATTTGTTCGATGTGTAACCATCTTGGGGGCGTGTAGGGGGTTGTATTTATGTCCTTGGAGTGCCTTTGGGCGTGCTCCACCTTGCCTTGCACGAGATCCTCCTTGGAGAGAAACAAACTTGGTTTCCATAAAATCAGCCAGATTTTCCTGATTCGCAGTCCTTCCTTGCAAGCGCCATATTTCCCACGTCCGGACTCCAAATAATGCAAATTCGGTGTCCAGGTTGTGTGCCACGAAATTATATTCAACTTTGGTATTCATTTCTTTCCTTAAAAACGAAGATAAGATCTCCAAATCGGCCTTGGAAGATAATCTGTTCTGATTTCGGACTGACTGCGCAGCAGGGATTTCGCGGGCTATATCTCCTAGCTCCCTTATCCGAATTGGGCCTTCCACATGTCCAAATCGAAGGTATCGTCGAGGCCCACAACTTTGGTAGTCAAACTTTTGTCATTAAAGGCCGTTTAAGTCTCCGAATCTGCACCGAAAGATTATGATGTCCTGGGCCGCGAGAATATCTCTCCAGCTGAGTTGATCTCGTTGGTAAACATCCAAGTTCCCGGAGTTTTGCGTATTGATGCTTCGGTCCTCGGGTCATTTGGAGTCATGTTCATCGCGTGTCTTGACTCTTGTCGGGCTTCATGATCTTCTTCCAAAGTGCTTGGTGAACTTATCCCGAAAGTCTCCTCTTTAGCGTAGATTTCCTGCGTAAACAACAAACTCCAAAATCGACATGCAAGTGTGAACTTGTTACATCATTAATATGCCTAGTGGCGGGTTAGTTGCAAATCATAATCGAAACCAATGTATAACAAGTACTCTAGGTTGACGGAAATTCACCGTCAACAATATGCTACCTCCGTGCTTGTCTTTGGCGTGCAGGGAGAGGAGATATTGTCCCGGGATGAGTTCAAGCTCTGCTAGGACTCCATGTATCCCTGAAAGGATCTTGTGATGCCTAGAGGGGGGGTGAATAGGATCACTTTAAAAATCTGCAAATTCTTAGCAGCGATCAGGGACCGGATGACCCGTCATGACTAACCGAAGGACCCGGGGGGTCCGGGTCACCTTGGCACTTGTGCCGGATCAACCAGTGCGCAGGAGTAAAACACAATAACTTAAGAAGAATGTGAAATTGCAGAAAGCATATGAACCAAACTTGGTGAAATTGATGTGGAAACAACCTGCAACAAAGGATATTACAAACAACAACACAAATACGTAGATCGATTCAAAGATAACTTCTAGAGTTATGGTGAAGATGATGAACACAAACAAGCAAGTGAGACAAGCGATTTGTTTACCGATGTTCACCTCCACTAAAAAGGCTACGTCTCCGTTGAGGTTCCCACAAAGGGAGGGCTATCACGAAGAGCCACTTGCCTCTCCAATTCACCACCAAGGCAAATTGGTGCTCCCTAATAAAACTCCACAAAGGAGGGGTAATACAAACGTTCTCGGGTGCTCCACACGGAGAGGGCACTCAACGGGCAACGCCTAACCGTCTAGAAGCAAGCTTCAAGAGTAATAAACACGAATCAATCAACCAAAGCCACCACAAGTGCTTCTTGAGAGGAGGAATTGAAGAGCTCTCACAAAGGGGCTAAATCCTTCACACCAAATGCTAAACCCTAGGAGGAATCCTTGATTGGAGTGCTTGGGGATGAGTTAGGAGAGTGGAAATGAAGCTTTGGGGGTGAAGCAATGGAAAGGGAGGCGGAACCCTAAAGAGGAGGAAGAAGGGGTATTTATACCCACTCCCCCCGAGCTAGCCGTTGGGGGCTTCCTGCGGCCTGACCGGGTCACCCGCCTCCCTCCAGTACCGTCCCGGGTGGCCCGGCCACTTGTGCCGGTTGACCCGGTAGGGTTGGAAGGGGAAGGTTTGACTACTAAGGGGCTGATTTTTGTTTTTCTAATGTTTTTTTCTAGGATTTTCACTCTTAGAAAAGATGAGAGAAGATCACAAGAAGCACTTCTAGCAAACTTTGACTAATCGACCGCATCCCTCTTTATAGTACGGTGTTTCCTAAACTCAAATTCAAACCGAAAATTAAAATTAAATCACCAATTGAGCTTCAACATCATACGTAAGAAAATGAGGGTCTTCCTTTGAGAATTCACATTTATTTAACTTTAAAGCCTGCACACATCTCATTGAAAGCATTAATTCTCCCAAATTGCATTGTCATTATCACCAAAACAATTAGGAGCCTAGATGCACTTTCAATCTCCCCCTTTTTGGTGATTGATGACAACACAATTTGGTTAATAGAAAGAGATGTGTGTATCCAACAATTTAGTGAGGAACTCCCCTAGATGTGTGCATTACCAAATAGAAAAGGCCTCAAATGCCTTTCCACACAAATTTGCAAGAGCTCCCCCTAAATTTTTGCATAAACACATTGTGCACAAGTGTGATAAGAAATATACCGTGATGCATATGACAAAATATATCACAACAATAAAGTGAGAAATAACAAATCATCAACCAACACATGCATCACACATAACCATTAAGATCCTTACAACACACTAACATAGATAAAAGTACCACAATTAAGTCTTACAAATAAAAGTTTGCGCTTGGCACACCATCATCCATCACACCACACATAGTTCATTACATGTCCACTAGTTCTATTACATGAACAACGATAAGATAGATAAAGATAGAGGTAGGGGCTTCCATCCACCAAAATCACTCCCCCTTTGGCATCAAGTACCAAAAAGGGAAGCTAATCCTCGTCGTCCTCGTCGTACTCCTCACCTTCATAGTCTTCCTCTTCATCATCAACGGGGACCCAAGAGCCAAGGTCCTCCCAAGGATTTCGAACGGGAGAAGGAGGATCAAAGGTTCTCATCTCATGGACTGGAGAGTGTGGAAGATTAAGGCTAGCGGCCATTTCCTTTTGATTTTTCTCATGCCTATGAAGCTCTTGAGCCAACCACCGACGATCGGCCTCACGCTCCCTAGCATCTTTGAGGAGCATGTTGAAGCAAGCAAACAAGCCTTTTGCAAGAAAGTTGAATTTGCCTCTCTTACCCCTAGGAGCCCCATGAGAGTGAGAGGCACCCTCCAAAGGAAGTGGATCATACGGGCCTTTTGGTGGTGGAGCTTGAGAGGAAGAGGCACCCGCATCAGTTGGTCCGTCAAATAGCATAAATACCTGGATACCTTCCTCTAGCATCGATACCGGTTGTGTTCTTGTCAAGACGGAAAGATTGAGCAAGTTTGCCTTTACTAGTCTTGTATGACTCATGAACAACATCTGTCTTGAGATCAAGTTGAGTAGCATGCTTAACCATCATGAAAATGTATGGTGCATAATGACAACCACTAGATGAGGTGTGTGAACAAATGATAATTTCATGCCAAAGGAAGTGACAAGCATTGAACTTAGGTTGACCGGGAGCCATTTGATAAAGGAGGTTTCTAGCTCTACGAGATATGTTGTCGGAATCACCACCCCTAGGACAAAGAGTGTACGTAAACAAAAGATTGAGCATCTTGTAATACGCGGTGAGTCCACTAGTATGACCATAGTTGATGTTTCCATAGGCACGATCATACATAAACCTCATTTTGGTCACCTCTAGTTCATCCTCACAATGAAGGCGCAGAAGATCACTATTGAATTGATTGGTTGTGGTTGCACCTCTAAGTTTGAAAAGATGACCGAATTCATAAACCGAGATGTTGAAGCGCTTACCACCAAGAGTGAAATGCATCTCATTCTCATCTCGATCAACATAAAGTGTGGCATAGAACCGTGCCACCACCTCCCGAGAATAGTCACACCAAAGTCCAATGAGATAAGCAATCCCCATGAACCGGCACCGAGTGTGAACGGCTCGCATAACCTCCTCAATGGGGGTAGGAAGATCAAGCAAGTACGGCCAATCCACCCACTTCATCTCGGTCGTGACACGTCCCTTGGGTAGAATGGTCGACTCATACCAATCGCTTGATGAGCAAGCCAAAACCTATCATCACCGAAGAATGACCGCCGAATCCGCCTTGGATCTTCCGGCCAAAACCGAAGAGACCTCATGTCGGTTCCGCCTTCATGAAGTTAACCAAAGGCGGATCACGCCGTGTGCGCTCAGGATGGTGAACGGGAACTGCCATCTGCTCATAGATAGATAAGCCAATGTTGTCATCATAGCGGTCTCCAACCTCAGCAGCGGTGCTCGCCCTCTTGGTCCTAGCACCGACGGTTGTGGTCTTCCTCTTGAGAATAGGATTGCCATCATGACCACGTCCGCAGCCCCGAGCACGGGAGGGAGGAGCTTGAGGTTTGGACCTCTTCTCATGCACATGAATACCAAACTCCTCGCCGGAAGAATGCTCCTCAAACTCCTCAACCTCTTCCTCACTTGACTCCGAGCGAATTTCCTTGTCACGTAAACTAACCTTCTCACGACCCATCCGAAAGATGAAAAGATATGCAAGGAATAAGTATAGAGAATTGAAGCCGCACAAAACTAAGGTCATTGGGTCACCCCCGCCCTAGCCGGGTCGACCGGCATGGGTGGCCGGGTGGCCGGGTCAACCGGCTCGGCGGGAGGAACCCTAGAACGAGGAATCAATGGTCCGAAAAATATAGCCATGGGATTGAGACAATATCATGGGAGGTTGTTCTAGGACCTAAATGGAAGCATTTTACCAAGGGGAATCATCTAAAACGAATCACACGAGTAGATCGGGAAATCTGGAGTTTGAATTGAGTTTACCGTTGGATTCCCGCAAAGTTTCCGGAAAATCCGAAGAGGAAGGAGCTCTAGATGAGGGGGAGGCTTGAATCTTCCACCCGGTGCGAGAAATCCGTGGAGGAGCGAGGGAATCGTCCTAGGGGCGATTTTGGGGCGGCGACGACGTTCCGAAAGGTGTGGAGCGGTTTTAGGGTTAGAGGCCGCCGGCCACGGGCCTTATATAGGTCCGCGTGGGGGCGGGCGACCCGGCGACCTCCGAGGCGCCCCGGGCGACCCGGCACCGTGCTTGCGGTTGACCGGCGAGGTTAGGGTTTGGGCCCGCCGTTTTTTTGACAACACCGGTTCGCCTTAAATAACCCCGCGAAGGGCGGTCCGGCGACCCGACACGCGTGGTCGGTCGACCGGGCGGCTTACGAGCCGTCCCGGCGACACGGGCACCGTGCGGTCGGCCGGCCGTCTCCGAACCGGTCCGGTCAACGGGGTAGGCATGCCGGTTGACCCGCCTCTCCCATAAAAGGTCCATGGAAACTTTAAAAAGAAGTAGAGCCTTTTCAAATAAAATAAATATAAAAATAACTATGAGGATTGAGGGTACATAAATTCTCACGATTTGAAGAATATTTTGACAAAAAGATTTTTGATAAAAGAGAAATATTGAATAATAGATCCAATTTAAGATTTGAGAGAGAGAGAGAGATAGACCTTTCTTGATATGGGGTAGAGTAACATGGATAGACGGGAAAACTCGGGATTTGAGATAGATGATAGAGATATACCTAGTCGACACATAACGGACTCTTGGCAACAAGTGACTAGCCGCAATCAAACATTCATAACAATAGTCACTTTGAGCCAAGTATTTGATCAAAAGATCTTGAAATCCAAAGTTTTGAAATACTCGGACAAATAAACGAAAATAAAGCGTTTTCAACCTATCTAGACAACAAACAATTATGTGCAATAAGTCAAGCCAAGTTACGAGAATCCAAGATGTTTAGCTCACTCCTCAAAGAACAAAACCTTTGCTCGTCTAGAGGCTTAGTGAAAATATCGGCAAGTTGCCTCTCGGTGCTCACATGATGTAGAGCAATATCTCCCTTAGCCTCATGATCCCTTAAGAAGTGATGTCTAATGTCTATGTGCTTCGTTCTAGAATGTTGAACCAGATTGTTTGCTAGTTTGATGGCACTCTCATTATCGCACAAGAGTGAAATCTTACTAAACTCACAACCGTAATCACTCAACGTTTGCTTCATCCATAAGAGTTGTGCACAACAAGCACCGACCGCCACATATTCGGCTTCGGTCGTGGATAAAGCAACCGAATTTTGCTTTTTTGAGCTCCATGACACCAAAGACCTACCAAGAAATTGGCAAGTCCCGGTAGTGCTCTTCTGATCTACTTTGCAACCAAAGCATAATCCGAATCGGAGTAGCCAAGTAAATCAAAAGTGGAGCCTTTGGGATACCACAAGCCTAGGTTAGGATTGTGAACCAAATATCTAAAGATTCTCTTAACGGCCATTAGATGACACTCCTTAGGATTGGCTTGAAATCTTGCACACATGCACACACTAAGCATTACATCGGGCCTAGATGCACAAAGATAAATGAGCGAGCCAATCATGGAACGAAATACCTTTTGGTCGACCGACTTCCTTTCTTCATTGAGATCAAGATGTCCATTTAGTGCCATGGGAGTCTTGATGGGCTTGGAGTCGGCCATGTCAAACCTCTTGAGCATATCCTTCACATATTTGGTTTGACACAAGAAGGTCCCTTCCTTAATTTGCTTGATTTGAAATCCAAGGAAGAATTTCAATTCACCCATCATAGACATCTCGAATCTCTTGGTCATAATCCTACTAAACTCTTCACAAAATTTATCATTAGTAGACCCGGAGATAATATCATCGACATAAATTTGACAAATGAATATATCTTTTCCATTTCTTTGTATGAAGAGAGTAGAATCGTCTTTGCCCATCTCAAAACCGTTCTTGAGAAGAAAATCCTTAAGGCATTCATACCATGCTCTAGGAGCTTGCTTAAGCCCGTAGAGCGCCTTATGGAGCTTGTACACATGGTTTGGAAACTTTGAATCTTCGAAGCCCGGTGGTTGCTCAACTTAAACTTCTTCTTGGAGAGGTCCATTCAAGAATGCACTCTTCACATCCATTTGATGGAGTTTGAAATCATGGTGGGCAACATAAGCCAAAAGAATACGAATTGACCGAAGCCTTGCTACCGGAGCATAAGTCTTTCCAAAGTCCAAGCCTTCAACTTGAGTGTAACCTTTGCCAATGAGCCATGCCTTGTTCTTTGTGACGACACCGAATTCATCTTGCTTCTTCCTAAAAACCCATTTGGTGCTGATCACATTTTGCTTGGGTCTTGGTACCAACTCCCAAACTTCATTTCTCTTGAAGTTGTTCAACTCTTCCTCCATTGCAATAATCCAATCCGGATCCTCAAGAGCTTGTTCCGCACTAAGAGGTTCCAAAGAGGAAACAGACAAGTAAAATGCACAAAAATTTGACAATCTTGAGCGAGTTGTTACCCCTCTTTGAATGCTCCCAAGTATGTTGTCAACGGGATGATCCCGTTGAACCATTTGATGTACTCTTGGTTGTGGTGCTTGAGATTGACGTTGAATTGGTCCATCATCATCATTTTCAACTTGTGGAGCTGCTTCTTGAGCTTCACCACCTTGTTCCCCCCCTTGATCAAAGCCCCGTCCATGATCGTCACCATGAACTTGACTTTCATCTTGATGAACTTGAGAACTTGGTGGTTCCACTCTTATTGATGACGGTGGATCTTGAGCGCTTGTGTAAACCGGAGTTTGTACTCGAATCTCGGGAGGCATCACTTCACCGGTCCCCATTCTAAAGATGGATACGCTTGGGGGCTCTTCATCATCTACAAAGTTTTCACTAACTTGCTCTTGTTGAGAGCCGTTGGATTCATCAAATTTCACATATACCGTGGTTTCAACACAACCGGTGGTTTTGTTGAAAACACGATAGGCATGCTCGTTAGTTCCATAACCAAGAAGAAAACCTTCATCAACCTTGGATGCAAACTTTGAGGCTTTGGGTTTCTTGTTAAGTATGAAACACTTACACCCAAAGACCCCGAAGTAATGCACACTAGGCTTCTTACCGGTGATCATTTCATAGGGAGTCTTGTTCAAGTACTTGTGGACGTAGAGTCGGTTGGCGGCATGGCATGCGGTGTTGATGGCTTCCACCCAAAATGAGTCCGGAGTCTTGTACTCATCAAGCATTGTCCTTGCCGCTTCAATCAATGTACGGTTCTTCCTCTCAATGATGCCATTTTGTTGAGGTGTATATGGAGCGGAGAGTTCATGCTTGATGCCTTCTTCATCTAGGAACTCTTCAACTTGCGTGTTCCTAAACTCCAAGCCATTGTCACTTCTTATGTTCTTGACCTTGAGCTCGAACTCATTTTGAACTCTTCTAATGAACTTCTTCACTATTCCCTTTGCTTCACTTTTATATTGCAAAAAGAATACCTAAGTGAAACGGGAAAAGTCATCAACAATTACTAGACCATATTTGTTACCATCGATACTTATGTAAGCAATTGGTCCAAACAAATCTATGTGTAGTAGCTTCAACGGTCTTGATGAAGATAAGATGTTCTTGGCGAGATGATGAGCTCCAACTTGCTTCCCGACTTGACAAGCACTACACAACCTATCTTTCTAAAAAACAACATTTGTTAGTCCTAGGATGTGGTCATCTTTTTAATATTTGGCCAAGTTTCTCATGCCAACATGGGCTAGTCGGCGATGCCATAGCCAACCCAAGTCGGATTTTGCCATTAAGCAAGCCTTAGGGTCCACATTCACTTTTGTGAAATCCACATAGTAAAGTTTTCCCTGTAAATGACCCTCAAAGACAATAGAGAAATCCTCCCTTCTAGAGACGGTCACACCATCATGGGTAAGGAGACAATTGTAGCCTTTCTCACAAAGTTGTGAAACCGACAACAAGTTGTACCCCAACCCTTGAACATGATAAACATCTTTAATTGAATTTGTTGTTGAGATAGCAATTTTACCTAGACCAATAACATCTCCTTGACCATTGTCTCCATAGATAATAGTTTCCGTAGGGTTGTCATAATGATCAAGGGATGCAAATAGGCCTTCATCCCCGGTCATATGATTAGTGGCACCACTATCAATCAACCATGCGCTTCCACGGAGGAGTAGGCCTACAAAACAAGTATAAGCTTTTGGTTTAGGTACCCAAAATAATTTGGGTCCTTGGAGGTTAGATGCATATACTTTTGGAACCCACACACTCTTCCTCATGGCCTTCATGGCATAGGCCCCAACATACTTGACCACCATTTTACCATTATGGTCCAAGGTTACAATGTAGTCACAAGTGTAGTTGGGTGAGGGTTTGTGCTCAACCACATTCTTCGATGCCTTAGGTGGAGTGTTAACCCCACCACTTCCCTTTGTGGTTTGCACTACCTTTGGCTTGTCCTTGGTTGTGGTAGACGTGGTGACTCCATGGGCAATATCCATGATTGTGTTGAGGTAGCCACCTTTGTTCCACAAGGGAATCTCATGCCCTTTCACCACCACTCTACCATTGCCCTTGTTGTTCTTGCGATGCCCAAGTCCTTGCCTGTCAACCACCTTAGGTATGGACTTGGCACCAATGTTGTCTTGTGTAATCAACATGTTCAAACGAGAAATCTCCTTGTCCTTTCTCTTAATTTTCTCTTCAATCCTTGCATGGTTAGTCTTAAGAGCATTTATATCAATGTTAGAACAAATGGAGCAACCTTTGCTAGTGGAGGCACTAGAGTCCAATATTGCCGAAGGAGTGACTTTGGTGCTTTCCCAAAGACTACTATAGTTAGCTTCAAGATTTTTATATTTCTTCGTCAAGCATGAAAGGCTTGATTGAAGTTCACTATGAGTAGCCTTTATAGAAGCTAGAGATTCATTTGCTAAAGTATAATCTTTCGACATCCTCTTCTTAGAATCATTGGCCAAAGACAAGTCCGTGGTCAACTTTTCCACCTTAGCCTTCTCCTCGGCAAGAGATTTCTCTAGTGCAAGGTTTCTTTCCTTTTCAAGGATAAGCAAGTCTTCTTGCTCATGGAGGATCTCCTTCTTTTCCTCTAGTTTGTCCAAAAGCTTTTTAATTTCCTTGTGGCCCTTTACCAAATTTCTTTATCATGTTATCCTTCATTTCCTTTTCCTCATCTATGTTCTCTATGTCACTACTAGGTGTGGATGAAGAGGAGATTGGAGAAGATGAGATGGTAGATTCTTGTACCTTGCTCCCCCTTGCCATGAGGCAAAAGTGAGAGTGGTCTTCATCATCGGAGAGGTTTTTGAAGAGGCTTGGTGAAGATGACCCTTGTGCCATGGCAACGGTTGCCATGCCTTGCTTCTTTGGTTCCTCATCTTTATCACTTGAGTCCCATTGTTGACCCATGTGAGCATGCCCTTAGTACTTGTTCATGTACTCCTTACTCTTCTCCTTGTATTTCTTCTCTTCCTCATTCTTGTTCTTATTCTTGGGACACTCGGCAATGAAATGTCCATACTCTCCACACTCATAACGTTTTCTTTGTGACTTCTTCTTTCTTTCATTGCCACCTTTCCTTGATGCTCTTGACTTCAAGAATTTCTTGTATTTTCTTATAGCAAAAGCGGTTTCCTCATCCGTGCTCCCTTCATCACTAGTGTCTTCCTTCTTGTTCTTGGATGGCTTGGGCTTTTCTTCAACAACTTCACTAGAGCTAGCTTCGAGGGCTAGACTCTTGCCCATCTTCAAGGTTAGAGACTTCTCTACATCTTGGTCAACAAGTTCTTGATGCAATATTTCTCCAAGAAGTTGAGTGGGAGTCATTGTTGGGCATCTTGGATCCCTTCTTATCATTTGCGTCAAGTTCTTGTCCTTAGGGGCAAAAGCTCTTAGCAACTTCTTTGTGACCTTTGAGTCATCCCAATCTTTACTTCCAAGAGCTCTAATGTTCGAGACAAGTACCATGAGCCTATCATACATTTCTTGTACAATCTCTCCATCCTTCATGAAGAATAGTTCAAGTTCTCCGTTGATTAGGTCCATCTTCCCTTGCCTCACATGTTCGGTTCCCTCATGTGCTTCCTTGAGTGTATCCCAAATCACCTTGGCGATTTGGATGTTCCACACCTTGTTGAATTCTTGTGCACTCAAGGATCCCGTGATGACTCTTGTAGCTTGGACATTGCGGTGAAGGTCTTGCTCATGCTCGATTGTGAGGGCTTCTCCTTTGGCGGGAATTGTCACACCTACAACCACAATCTTCCAAAGAGAAGGGTGAAGCCTCGTAAAGGTGCATTTGCATACCATAAGCCCATTTGGGATAGTCCTTCCCATCAAAATGAGGAGGCTTTCCCAAATGCACGGAATAGAATTTATCGTTAGAATTGTTGCTCGGAATTTGTCCGTAGTTGTGGCTTGCTCCTTCTTGATCACCTTCTTGAGGAGCTTCTTGGCCTTCTTCTTCTTCTTAGCCTTTCTTCTCTTCTTTTTTTGAGGAATTGACGCCTTCTTTGCCGCATTGTCATCATCCTTGACATCCTCATCACTTGAGTCGGAGTCCAAGTCGGAGTCGGAATCCGATGATGAGTCGTCGGAGCTATCGACGTTGGATGGTGTTCGGCTTGGGGCCTTGTCGGTGAGGTCGCCGACTTGAGCCGCCTTGAGATCTCTCTCTTGAGCTTCTTTTGCGGCAATTTCTTTGGCGGTTGGGTTGCTTCCAATCCCCGACATCTTGATCCCTCAGCGGTTAAGCCTAAATCAAGGGATTAGGCTCTGATACCAATTTAAAGTATCTTGTGATGCCTAGAGGGGGGTAAATAGGATCACTTTAAAATCCGCAAATTCTTAGCAGACGGATCGGGGACCGGATGACCCAAGCACGACCGACCGGATGACCGGGGGGGGGGGGGGTCCGGGTCAACTCCGGTACTTGTGCTAGATCAACCGGTGTGCAAGAGTAAAACACAATAACTTAAGAAGAATGTGAAATTGCGGAAAGTATATGAACCAAACTTGGTGAAATTAATGTGGAAACAACTTTGCTTCTAGGGTAAGGGTGAAGATGATGAACACAAGCAAGTAAGTGAGACAAGCGATTTGTTTACCGAAGTTCACCTCCACTAAGAAGGCTACATCTCCGTTGAGGTTCCCACAAAGGGAGGGCTATCACGAAGAGCCACTTGCCTCTTCAATTCACCACCAAGGCAAATTGGTGCTCACTAAGAATACTCCACAAAGGAGGGGTATTACAAATGTTCCGGGTGCTCCACACGGAGAGGGCACTCAACCGGTGACGCCTAACCGTCTATAAGCAAGCTTCAAGATTAATAAACACGAATCAATCAACCAAAGCCACCGCAAGTGCTTCTTGAGAGGAGGAATTGAAGAGCTTTCACAAAGGGGCTAAATCCTTCACACCAAATGCTCTCACACTCAAACCCTAGGAGTAATCCTTGATTGGAGTGCTTGGGGATGAGTTAGGAGAGTGGAAATGAAGCTTTGGGGGTGAAGCAATGGAGAGGGAGGCGAAACCCTAAAGAGGAGGAAGAAGGGGTATTTATACTCACTCCTCCCGAGCTAGCCGTTGGGGGCTTCCTGCGGCACGGGCGGGTCACCGGCACGGGTGGTCGGGTCACCCGCCTCCCTCCAGCATCGTCCCGGTGGCCCGGCCACTTGTGCCGGTTGACCGTGAGGGGCTGGAAGGGGAAGGTTTGACTATTAAGGGGCTGATTTTGGTTTTTCTAAAAATTTTTCTAGAATTTTCACTCTTAGAAAAGATGAGAGAAGATCACAAGAAGCACTTCTAGCAAACTTTGACTAATCGACCGCATCCCTCTTTATAGTACGGTGTTTCCTAAACTCAAATTCAAACCGAAAATTAAAATTAAATCGCCAATTGAGCTTCAACACCATACGTACGAAACGAGAGGGCCTTCCTTTGAGAATTCACATTTATTTAACTTTAAAGCTCGCACACATCTCATTGAAAGCATTAATCCTCCCAAATTGCATTCTCATTATCACCAAAACAATTAGGAGCCTAGATGCACTTTCAATCCCGAGGGGAAAACGTGGCTGCCCCGCGGTGGGATGGGTGTCCTCGCCGCGGTGGCGGACCACCGTCCGATCCTCTCGGAAGCATCCCAAGGAAGCCGTGAAGAGGTCGATAGTGGGGCGCCCCTCCGAAACGGGGTGACAACGTCCCACGACCCGACACGCGAGTGCTTTGTCCTCCAACAACACGACGGTGCGGTCCACTCCACCCATACTTGCGAAAGCTCCGTGGGAGGTGAGCCTACTTCACCCCGACACTTCCGCTAGCGAGCGGCCCCCTCAAGGCAAGGACAATCGCGAGTGATAGTGTGCCCGTCTCGACGAGCTTGACGAGACCTAGAGGGCACTCGACTAAGAGCGAGCGAAGCTCCACCATGAGCTCGGCATGGAGGCGGCACCCACTCCCGCGTGTGAGTGCGCACAAGAAGTACGCCGTCGCGTCGGCGTCGACTTTCACGGGACGCCCATCGCCAAGCGGGCCACCAAGAACCTCACCGCGGCGGTTGTGCTCCTCGAACCGGCCCCGAGCTAGCGACTCCATAAGAAAAGAAGCTTTGCCCGCACCTCTAGACGCTCCTTGATGCAATGGCTATTCGGCAAGCCGAGAGCTCGGCGTCCGACGAGACGCGTGGTCACAAACCCTAGAACAAGTCTATTCGCCACGGGTCCTCACGCCCATCGGGGCAACATGACCACAAGGGGAGTGGTCGTTCTCCGGCCAAGAAGAAACTTGGCTCCAAGCTGCGACGCACGAGGAACGCCCTCTACTCGCGAGAGGACAATGACCAATGGTGGCTCCGGCGGGGGAGTACAACCGGAGGTGTGGTGGTCGCTACGATACCAACGAAGACCGAAGCCGGAGCCGAAGCCCGACACCGACCCCCGTGATCCGCGGGCCTTCGGTGCGAACGTGCTTGCCACCGTTCCTCCGACTCGCTATCGCGCCCCACCATGGTAGCCAAGTACGACGGTGAGACCAACCCGAGCATGGTCGAACGTGGTGTTTCGCAATCAATAAGAAGAAAAATGAAAAAAGTTTAGAACGAGCATCTAGGACGGACAAAAGATGAAACTCTAAATAATTAAATCAAACAAAAGGTAAAGAATAACCTTAATGAACAGACTAATACAAAGATAACTTAGTTGATATATGAAAAATGTCCGAAATAAGCATACACATATATTTTTCTACAATTACAAAGATTTTAGGCAAGTATGGCAACCCCTCAAATTCAAATTCAAGCTAAAAACTATTTTCTATAATTAGTAAAATGACGAATATTTTTGGGAAGTATGCAACCCCTAAAATGCAAGTCCAACCTACAGAGATTTTATAGTCACTAAAATAAAAATGTGTTTTTAGCAAGTGTGGAACCCTTCAAATGCAAATAGATATTTACATGACAAAGGTATACATTTTACATTAACTAAAGCACTATAAATGATTGCATTTTGAACTCGTAAATGAATGTGTTTGAACTGCAATTGATGTAGCACACATAATACGGATGATATGGTATGTGATATTTAAATAAATTTGATTATCACTTAGAATATAGATAGCTAATACACAAATTGAGTGGAGGAATTGACGAACCCTAAGTGTCCCTTGTTTCTTTACTCTAGTGACAGTGACGAGGAAAATGAAGAGAGAAGTCTGCGGAGTCTAGACCGAAGCCATAGAATAATTTGTTCCGGATCGTCCGTAGCAAATAAAACACAAAGAGCAATGGATATCTCCTCATCATGGTATGAGCTTTAGATTAGTTTATTGCTTTGGCTGAAGTTGCAAACTAGGAGGTCTTAGGCTCGTGCTACCTTTGGTCATGTTACCTTTTGGCTACCGAATGAGACGCATACATCCACCACGTTTGTATGTTAAACCCATCATGCAATCTATGCTTTATGTTAGGATGAATCTCGTAGATTAGATGGTAAAACCTAGGTAGTTTTCTTCCGATCCCCGGATTGATACTTTGGGTCACCGCTAAGTGAAAAAGGCTACAAGTGATTCGTACGCTTGCGGATTGAAACTCAAGACGTGTTTCTACCGTCGACAAGAAGCATTCACTATTATACGGTAAATAAGTTGATGGCATTGCTATAAATTCATTTACTATCTCATGTAAATTTTAAATTAGGGTATTTTTGTAGTTTATGTTTTCATCCGAGGGGTTTCCACTATCAAAAAACATTTGTTCTTTGACCGATTATAGAAAAAAAATTGTGTAGTTGTTTAATATTATTTTTTATTAATATAATATTTGTTGACGGTGTATATGCGTATCCAATTTCGTTCGGACTTGCAAGCGGAAAAGTCCTCCATCGTAGCCAAGGGGCCCTTTTTCCCTTAAGTGTGAACCCAAGGTATTGAATCGTGGAACGGATGTGTGATGCAAGAACCTATCTATTAAAGCCGAGAACACTTAGATCTTTAAAAGGAGTGCTTTTGCATCTAATCTAAAGAACACCAAAAGAAACGAATCTAATCTATGAAAATCGGAGGTAGCAAGAGATAGAGAGGGATTGGTAAAACCAATCTAGAGAGATTGGGTCAAGCTCTTGTTGAAGTTCCAAACAAAGAAGAAATAGCCAAGTTGAATCTCATAAAAAGCTTCTTTGAATCGCGGCTTCCCGTCCAACTCCGAAGACACCACCATTTGGAGCCACCGTTCGTCACAACACACTTCGTTCGTGCGGGTCCGCCTAGGGCGAGTCCAATAGACAAGTTGAAATCTCTTGGAAGGTCGGGTATGCACCTCTAGCCACCATGGCTACAAGAACACCCTCTATGATCTACCTCGAGAATAGATCTTAAAGTAAGAAAAGCCAATTGAAATCAAAGTCATAGAAGAAGCACTTGATCGCTAGAAATTGGATTGCAACTTGATAATTCAACATAGTACATGATACATAAACAAGATCACCACCGGGATCCTACTTTGATCTTGCTCCTAGCTTCCGGAACTCCGATGTGGGCTTCCATGCAAGGTTCCCACATCATCTAGGGAAACCCTAGACTACTAGCTCGACCCTCTCCTCTCGGGATTGGTGTCCCTATCTTCTCTTCCCCTCGGCGGCAAATGACAAATGAGTTGATGCGTGGCTCTTGGCCGGGGGGTTATAAATAGTCCGAGAGGCGGCTAGGTCAAAGGGGGCAACGAATGGACCCGAGAAATGGGGCCGGGTCGGCCGGCTCCGGGCCCATTCGGCCCATCTCGTGGCTGCCTTCCTCGGTGATGCTTGCCTGTCTTCTAGAAGTTTCTCCCTTCGCTTGTGGGCCCTTGACGTCAATTTATCGGCGGTTTAGATGAAGCTCCTTGTCCCGCACATTCGCTTAGGTCCTCGAGTTTTTCGTCTTCACGGAGTTGGTCCTTGGGCTTGTTGGAGTCATGTTCACTTCATGCTTGACTTGTACACGGCTCCAAGGTCTTCTCACGAGGTGCTTGATGAACTTTACTCGAAGTCTTGCATTTAACGCTAAATTCCCGCATAAACATTAAACTCCAAAACCGACATGCACAAATGAACTTGTTATATCAATGGGGTTAGTACCAATGGATAAGATATAAAATTTATGCCAACAACGAAGGTAAACTCATGGCTAGGTTGACGAAATTCACCGTCAACGAGTTTGTATGCTAATTTTTTCGAACAATCTCGGGGGGGGGGGATCCCCACGTACATTTTTCATTGATCGGAGTGAAAAATTACAAAAACTTCCCGGCATAGAAGGGAGGAGATACAAGAGGGGATGAGAAGAGCGAGAGGGAATTAACAATGGGAGGAAAGAAAATTCACCCATCATGTACATGGTGTGTGAACTTTCGTAGTGGCGACTCCAATCGGTGAGGTGACGCATTGCATGATGAATGACTTCACGAGTTGGAGAGTTCTTGTTGGTCGAAAATCTTTGCATTTCACACCTTCCGGACATGCGAAAGAACAAGGAGAAAAACATCGGGACGTACCTTATCCGATAAGCGGATCGTGCCGTTGAGTAGCCGGGGGGTGGTGTGATTGCCCGACCGAGCACTTATCCCCAAGCGAGACCAAACCTCCATTCCCCACGGACGGAGTTACAAAAATGTGGTCATCGGTTTTAAGAGTTCCGGGACAATATTCACAAAAGGAATCCTCAAGGGGGCGAAGGTTTTTGTTGAAAAGATTAGCTGCGGGTGTTAAGACGCCCATGGTATAAAAGCCACCAAAAAACTTGACCTTGGTTGGAAGCTTGGTGTTCCAAGGCCGAGCGGCGTCGGGGTTTGGTTCATCGGATGAGTGTAGCACATGGTACACAACGCGAGAAGTGAAATCCACATATTGTGAGTCGACAAGATAGCGAGAGTCGGGATGTGAACAGAGTGTTGGGGGGTTCGAATCAAGCCTTTCGTACGCTAAATCGTGAGATCATTTTAGTTAGTCAAGTACGATTCAAAAGGCTTATCTATGAAACCCTAGGAGCCTTTAAGTACTTTTCATTTTTTAGAACCCATCTTTCGACCGATACCCTTCGTCGCCGGCGGAAACGGTCGAATAAGTCCAAAGGTTCAAGGTTTCGGGTCACGGTCGGATGGGCTATTTTTCTTCACGACGAAGCCCCACGGGCGAATCGTACTCACCCGGCCGATCACGGCTTGGGTTTCGCTCGGGGGTTTTGTCACCCCTAACATCTAATTCACTTAAGTTTGGTTTTGGCATGTGTTTCGGGGGAAAGATTGCATCGAGCGAAAGGGGGTTCTCCAAAGGCCGAGGGTCTTCTCCGACGGGCGCACATGCGACAACGAGTAAAGCGCCGTGATTTGCGGCATGACGTCACGGAGAGCCGATTACGTGAAGGCCTAATTGCGGACTTCCCAAAATTATCCTAGCACATTCTCGTTTTGATCCATTTCACATGAGGGTAATCTCGGTATGTAAAAAGTCCGCTCGCCTCCCTATACAAGGAGACCGAGCGACACTTGTAAAGGAGATCGACTTTTGAGAAATTCACCGTTGAGAAAGAGCTTTTGGTTTTCTTCTTCTTGTGTTTGAGCTTTGGTTTTGGTTCTTGAGCTTTTAGTTTCCTTTCATTGTTTGTGAAAGTTAGCTCGCTACCCCACAATAATTGTCGCCCACCGTTTGTGTTTGGCTCATGTAAGAAACTCAAAATGTCCACAAGGAAGAAGAGAACTACCACTAGTTCCACTAGGGGGGCTTCGTCGTTCATCAATGATGAGTTGAACCCGTCCACCTTACTCACACAAGGAGAGGAGCTTCCGAGCCTAGCGGCTGCGACGGCTAAGGCCACGTACGAGGCCGAGTTGGCTAAGTTGTGCAAGGAGGTCAAGAACCGGCCAAAGCCAAAAAGAGGTTTCTAGCGGTGCGGCACGAGGCCGAGGCGGCAAAGAAAAGAAATTCGGAGGCAAAAGGCGGACGCCAAGTTGCAAGAAGATCCGTGTGCCATAAAAGCAAAGCAATCTCTCGAGTTTCAATCGGCCCTCGCCCAAGTATACCGTACCCAACCAATCTACTTTCACGAACGCAACGAGTTTTTCATCCGGCCCCCTCTCGCACACCACCTTCGGCTCGTAACCCTTTCGTTAACCCTTTCGAGTCCGGTCCTTCGAACCATGACGTTCACACCATACGCACGGGGTCTTGGGATCCCAAGTCGCCTCTGTCGTAAGAAATTCAAATCACTCCTTGGCCACAATCTTACGGGCCGTTTCACTTCCCGGATTCTCGGGTCAATCCAACCCTAGTCAATTCCTAAGGAGCTATGAAGCCGCTATTCTTTCGGTGGCGGTGACGATTCCGTGCTTTGGTAAAGTCCTTCATCATCGCCGCCAACGAAGCAACGACGCAAGGGTATTCGCTCCCGAGTCCTGGTGTGATTGATGGGACGACTTGAAACAAGAGATCCTCTCCAACTTCCGGGGTTTTCAACGTCCGGAGCTTACAGAGAGCGACCTTTTCTCGTGTAAGCACAAGGACAAGGAACCTCTTCAAAACTACTTCGGGAGATTCGTTCATCTCGGGGCCCAAGCACCAAATGTGCTGGACACCGTCGCTATCAATGCTGCAATTGTGGGTTTGAGGGACGACCGTTTCGCTCGCATCTCATGCATGAGAGGCCCAAGACAATCCGGTGCCTATAAGAAGAGTTTGAGAAGCATTGTCGCTCGGACAATGACTTCAAGATGTGCATGGAGGAATAACCGCATCAAAAGAAATCCACAAAAGCCAATCGGTCTAGCGAAAGGGAATGGCCCAATCCCGAAGCGCCTCGCACGCTAACCCCCGAAATGTTTTCGGCCTCGACAGATGAAAACGCGCGGGGAAATTCCCAACCCGCGGGGCGATTCCCAAAATCAAACACCTAGTCCCCCTAGCCCTCCGCACTCAAATCGGGGGGTGGATGTAGGGGCGGAAGGGGCGGCGAGAAGAGGCGAGAGGTCGCGGCGCAGGGGTGGAGGCCATCACGAGAAAATAAAATGGTACCGCATCTTCCACAAGGAGAATGATGATCATAGTTCAAACTATTGCCCGGACAAGAAAAGAATCGAGGCTATCCTCGAGGAGGAAAGAAAGGAGAAGGAGAGGGCCAATATTGTAAATCATTCCGCTCCGGCTTGGCAAAACCCCGTTTTGGGAGGAATTCTTTCGCTAACCCTTTCCGGCCACCTCAATTCCAACCACCGTCCCAACTTATACTCAATCACCACCCCGGCAATCCCAAACCTTTCGGGCTCGAACATTGAGCGCGGACCTATCGACCAACACCCCATCGCTCCCCCGGCTCCTCCATTCAAAGGCCCATTAGCTCCGCCAATTTCAACGAAGTTAGAGGGCCAAAATGATCCCTTACCATCCATCGGAACCATAATGCCAATCTCCGGAGGCTCCGCGTTGGAGTTCGAATCCAAGAAGGAGCGAAAACACTACTTCCGTGAAGTGCAAAACATTTGCATGGAGGGGAGAGTCGAAAGGACGAGATGGTCCCACATCCCAATCACCTTCTCGAAGGGGATGTAAAATTGCAAGGTTTTCCTCACAACGATGTCTTGGTAATAGAAGCAAACATAGCAAGCCGGACTTTGGGGAAGCTTTTGTTGGACGATGGTTCATTGACGAGATATTATCTTTGCCGATGCTTTCGACAAGATGGGATTGAGCGAAGACTTGTTGCAACCTCCGACACGCCGTTGTATGGATTCGGGGGGTGAGTTATCCATGCACTTGGCAAAGTAGTCCTTCCGATATCTTTCGGAACCGTCCAAAATGCCGGGATCGAGTACTTATCTTTCGACGTAGTGGAGATGTACTACCCCTACAATGGCGTTTTGGGAAGAGGATTCCTCAACAAGTTTGAAGCCATTATTCATCAAGCCTACCTATGTGTGAAGATTCCGGCGACGCGAGGGGTCATCATAATGCGGGGTCACCGAACGATGGTCGCAACTTGGAAAGAGGCCACACCCCAAGACAAAGAAATGTCCATGCTCTCGATGAAGCGATCAATGGCAAAGAGGTGGAGAAACAACCGAAAGGGTTGTCGGGGAAAAAGTCAATGTGCAACCAAATTGTGACACAAAGAAGGTCCTGCTAGATGTTATGGTTTTGGATCAAACCGTCATCATCGGGTCTAACCTCTCGCCGAAGAAGAGTCGAGGCTAGTTCGGTTCCTCCAAAAGAACAAAGATGTATTCGCTTGGTCTACTAAAGATCTCATAGGTCCGGATCGAAGCTTCATCGAACACCGATTGAACATCGACCCTTCGGTAAAACCGCGAAGGCGAAGCTAAGGAAGATGGCTGATGACAAAGTGGTAACGATCGAGTCCGAGGTTCGAGAGATTGCCGGACGCCGGTGTCATCCGCAAAGTCTTGTATCCTAAATGGCTAGCAAACACCGTGCCTGTCAAGAAGAAGAATGTGAAGTGGAGGATGTGCATCGACTTCACATACCTTAACAAGGCCACACCGAAAGATTACATTTCCAAGGATGGATCAGGTCATTGATTTAGCGGCCAACGCAGCCATCATGTCTCTCCTGGATTGTTTTTCTGGCTACCATCAGTGTTGGATGGTGAAAGAGGATGAGGAAAAAACTAGCTTCATCACTCCTTTCGGAACCTTTTGTTTCGTGCGAATGCCGGAGGGTTTGAAAAACGCAGGCCCAACTTTCACCAGAATGACCATGGAAGTTTTCAAGCCACAGATTGGTAGGAATATCCAAGCCTATGTCGATGACCTCATCGTGAAAAGTGGCTACGGGGCAGGCCATGTCGGCGACTTGGCGGAAACTTTCGCCAACATGAGAAGAGCGAGGATTGAAATTAAACCTAGAGAAATGTGTGTTTGGGGTCACGAAAGGAAAGATGTTGGGATGCCTGGTCTCTACAAAGAGAATCGAGGCCAATCAAGATAAGATAAGGGAAAACGGGGAAATGGAGGAGCCCAAAACAAAGAAAGACATCCGTAAATTGAATGGCCAAGTCGTAACTGCGAACGGATTCATCTCCCGCATCCGCCGAGCGAAGCCTTCCTTTCTTTAAAGCATTGAAGGGCAAGGGAAAAATTGAGTGGGGCCCTGAGCAAAGCAAAGCTTTCGCCGATCTCAAGGAATACATTGAGAAGATGGCGATACTTTCGCCGCCTTCACCATCGGAGCCACTTTTCTTATATGTTGCCGCCTCCAAGGCTGCGGTCGATCTTCTTATTTGGTGCAAGAGGTAGATGGCGAAAATGGGAAGCATCGGAGACTATTTACTTCGTTTCGGAAGCTTTGTCGGGCTCCAAGTCGTTGTACTTGGAGCTAGAGAAGATCACCTATGCGGTGGTTATGGCCATGCGAAAACTCAAGCACTATTTCGAGGCACACAAGGTCACCGTGCTCACTTGTCAACCCCTTAATGATTTGTTCATCGACAAGGAGGCTTCGTCTAGAATAGCCAAATGAGCAACCGAGCTATCCGAACACACAATTGATTTTGGAAAAAGGTCGACAATCAAGTCGCGGGTTTTGGCGAGACTTTGTTGTAGATTGGATCTCGCCAAGCAATATTCTTGTTGATGAAGAATTGGTGCCTATCTAGGAAATTAGGTGCAACGGAGCTTGGGGGCGCAAAGGCGCGGGGATTGCGGCCATCATCACTTGACCTGCAGTGTCAAGCCGAAATACGCCGCAAGGCTAGAATGCGAGACCCATCCAACGGATGCACTAACAATACCACCGAGTACGAGGCGCTATTGCTTGGGCCTTAGAAATGTGCGAGCTTTAGGAGCTAGAAACTTTCGGTCAAGTGCGATGTCGAGGTCATCAAAGATCATGTGGAAAAGGAGAGTGAGACCAAAGAGCCGGAGTTGATTAAGTACCACGCGGAGGTGTGAAAGATGGAAAGGCATTTTTGGGGGTTCACCATTGAGCACCCGCCAAGAAAAAACAATGGTGAAGCTAATGAGCTCGCAAAGAAAGCGGCCGGGGGGAGGCGATGCCTCCGGATGTATTCTTCGAGATCCTAATCGCTCCCTCCACTAGGCCGGACAAGCGGCCGCTCGGCCACGTCAATGCAATCGCCAGCTTGGATTGGAGAGCTCCCATCATCGCTTTTCTTCGTGGGCATTATGAGCCAGTCGAAACCCATGACTTCAAAAGGATGCAAGCTCGAGCTAGGGGCTACGTTCTCAAGGAGGATAGCCTATTCAAGTTAGGGGTATGCGCACCACTATTGAAGTGCATCACTCAAGAGCAAGGCATATAGCTTATGAAAGAAATTCATGAGGGAATGTGCGGATCCCATATAGCAGCGACGGCTTTAGCTGCAAAAGCTTTCAGACAAGGTTTCTATTGGCCAATAGCAATAAGAGACGCCAAGCGAGATCATCAAAAACATGCAAAGCTTGTCAATTTGCAGCAAAGCATCAACAAAGGCCTCGCGGCTCTATCACGACTCATCACTCCTACTTGGCCATTACGTTACGTGGAGAATGGACATCGTAGGACCATTACCAATGGCTCAAGGCAATTTCAAGTTCGCCGTGGTAGCGGTTGAGTATTTCACCAAGTGGATTGAAGCGAGACCCGTTGCTACCATCTCTTCGACCACTACGAGAAAATTCTTTTGACGACAAACCATTTGCGGGTTTGGCGTGCCTAAAGAGCTCACGGTCGATAATGGAAAGCGGTTTGATTGCCGGGATTTCGGGGAGTCTTGTCGCTCAATTGGAACGAAGCTTTGCTTTGCGCCCGTGTATCATCCTCGGTCCAATGGGGCGGTGGAAAGAGCCAACGGGAAAATCTTTATAGCCATAAAGAAATGTCTCTTTGAGCGAGAAGAAAGGAAAATGGGCCGATGAGTTATCAAGGGTCACTTGGTCACATAACACCACGAGGTGCAGGTTGCGGTTTGATTTGCGTTCGTGCAGGTGAAGAGTGGGCGCGAAAGGTCTATGCCTTGCGGGGCCTCCGAGGAGTGGAGAGACAAGTAGACTCGTGGGGCCCGGTGGCCAGCGGGATCAAGTGTGGGCCACATGGTAGCGAGAAAAACAAGACGAAGTCGTCGACCGGAGCCAGTGCAGGGTAGCGGCTCACGACCGGAGTTTGCACGCGGGGTTTGCGGCGGTTCACCAGAAAACCGTCGGGTTACTTGGTTGAGTCACAAAACCAAGACCGGAGGCTCGGCGGGTGGAGACGGGATCCGGGCGCGCCGAGAAGCTTCGATGCCGGCGGACGTGTGGCGGGATCGCGGGGGCTTGCGTCGGGAGGACGTGGTCCGCGAAACGGCGTGACCGTGCGATGAAGAGGAGTGCTACATGACCTGTTTGCCCCTAAGGGGTTGTGTCACCGTGACGCCCCGGGTTTTTCTTAATTAGCGTCATTAACGCTAATGGTCGAATGAGCCGAGTCAAACCGGCTAACACCGGTCAAACTTAGGTCAATGCGGGTCCTCACCTCAAAAATCGAGTCGGCAACCCCTAATGGCCCGCTTGATCAAGTCAAAATCCCCTTGTGGTCAAACTTTGGTCAAAGACATGGTCAAACCCCGCTTAAACCCCGACGTCGGTGAATGTCTTCGGAACTTTTGCCACGTTCTCCAAATTTCACCTAAACACTTCAAAATCTACCAATATGAAAGTTGTCCGAGCTTTTCAAGGAACACAACATTCATGTAGATTGGCATTTCCAATTTTGGGTGGAAAAGGATGAAAAACGTGGTCAACCGTCGGCATCTCTCGTTCACCGAGACATGGCGGCATTCAAAGTTTGAGCGCAATTTGTGGAAAATCCATTGGGAAAACACTATAGAGCTTTTGCAAAAGTTGTAGAGGGTAGTGAGATCTATAACTTTGCTATTTACTCTTTGATGAACTTCGAGTTCAAGTTTTGTGAGAAAAACTTGGTCAAAGTACCCTATGTCAAAATGTTCGCGCCGTACGTGACGTCGCACCGGCCGAGTGTCGGGCGCGCGCGCGCGCGACGCGCCTCGGGCCGCGCGCGTGCGCCTCGGGCCGCCCGCCACCTCGGCGTCCGGGCCCTACCGGTGCGCCTTCCCCGGGCACCCGCGTGCCTTCCCCGAGCCGCACGCGCCCCGAGCGCCTCGAGACCCCGCCGCACCATGCGTCGTACTGCGGTCACGCACCACGCCTTGGACCGCCGGACCGCCCTCCGTTCGTCTGTCGCGCGCGCGTACCGAGGCGCGCGCGTCGGTCCACTAGGTGCTAGCGGGGCGCGTGCATCGCCTATAAAGGGGTCGTCGCCCCTTTGCCTCACGCACTAGAGCGCCGTCTCCTCGCCTCGCTCTCGCCACCGGCCGCCGCAGAGTGCCGCCACCGAGGACCCGGTCCTACCCGCATCGCTCACACCACCCCGAACCCGCTCCCTAGACCGCCTAAGAGCCGCTCGCACCGCCCATCCGCTTACCCCGGCCGCGAGCTCGCCGGAGCGAGGGGACACAACGGTTGGCACCGGCCGTCGCCGCCGCACAACCCCGCCGGCGCCACCACCGAGCCGAACTTCGGTTGAAATCGAGCCTAAGGACCCCACCGGTCACCCTCCGCCCGCGCCCGGCCGGTCCCGGCCGGCGGTTCGCCGGAGTAGGCCGGACCGCCGTCGGCCGGCGCCGGGGACCCAATTGCGAGTCCCCGGTTATTTCCGAGGGCCGATGCGCAAACCGGGGACCACTCGTAAGGAATCTAAAACTTTCGGGGGTTTCGTTGCATCTTAAATAGTGTTTGGTTAATTGCTGAAAATTGTAAATTCCGTAGAAAATCATAGGAAAATCGGAAAAATACAAACCCAATTTTTTTGGACTCTGGTAAAAAGTAGTACAATTTTTGGTAAAATCGTTCGTTTGTTTCATGATAAGTTTGGCATGAAAAATTGAAATGTGAAAAACCTAGATCTGTGATATCTCAAACTCTATAAGTCCTCCGTAGCTAATTTTTGGATATGTTGCGTGTTATAACTTGACCGGCTCTGTATCAAAAATTGCACAAAGTTATTTTGTAAATCTTATATAAAATGTTTTCCATTTATGTAGAATGCGACAAAATGATTTTTGTACCTAAAAATAATTAGATTTTTGTGGCCAACTTCTTCATGTTGTCTTGTTATGGAAAAATACACCTGCGGTGAATTAATCACAATTTTATAATATTCAAAAATATTTATTATGGAATTATGCTTGTTTTTCTTGATAATTGCATAAGTCTAGATTCATAATAGTTCTAGGTATATATCTTTCTTGTTGACGGTGAAAATCCGTCAACCTAGCCATGAGTTTACCTTCGTGTTGGCATAACTTTTGTATCTTATTCATTGGTACTAACCCCCGTGGTATAACAAGTTCACTTGTGCATGTCGGTTTTGGAGTTATGTGTTTATGCGGGGTTTTAACGTTGAAAGCAAGACTTCGGGATAAGTTCATTAAGCACCTCATGACAAGACCTTGAAGCCCGATACAAGTCAAGCAATGAAGTGAACATGACTCCATGAGCCCAAGGACCAAGCCCGAGAAGATGATAAACTCCGAGGACCGAACCGAGAAAAGTGCGTTGAATCTTGCAAGACAAGGAATTGAGTCCAATTCGGAGAGAAACCGACGTCAAGGGCCCACATGCAAAAGGGGAGAACATCTAGAAGACGTGGGAAGCAACACCGGGCGAAGCGAGGCCGCGGGATGGGCCGGCCGGCCCGGGCCGGCCGGCCCGGCCCAATTCGGGGCCCAATCGGCCTCTCCTTTGACCTAATTGCTTCTCGGGCTATAAATAGCCCCCCGACCGAGAGCCACGCGGAACCGAAGTCGTAATCCGCCGCCGAGGAGCGAGAGAAGCTTGAGGGACACCATCTCGGAGATGAGGGTCGTGCTAGTTGTCTAGGGTTTCCCTAGCCGACGTGGGAACCTTGCATGGAAGACCACGTCGGAGCTCGGAGCGAGGATCAAGATCGAGGGAGGGCCCCGGTGGTGATCTTGTTCATGTAATCATTCATGGTGAAGTTTGTAAGTGAATCCGATTTCTAGCGATTAAGTGCCTTCTCGATGATTTTGATTTCTTCTTGGTTTTGCTTCTTCTACGATCTAGTCTATAGCTAGATTACATAGGGTGCTCTTGTAGCCGCGGTGGCTAGAGGTGCATACCGGACCGGCCAAGTGATTTCAACTTGTTCTATCGAACTCGCCCTAAGCTCCCCGCATGAATAGGGATACGTTGTGACAGAACGGGGGTCTCGAAAGGCGGATGTTAATCGGATGGGAAGGCCACGATTTAAAGATGCTTTTAATGAGATTCGCTTTGCTATCTTCATCTATCTTGTTTGGAGCTACAACATAAGCATGATCTAGATTCTCTAGATTGGTTATCTCTTGCTTTCTCTTGTTACCTCTTTAGTAGATTAGATTAGATTCGTTTTCTTTATGAGTTAGTAGATTAGATGCAACTTGTCTTCATTAGATAGCTTTACCTTGCTTTACTAGATCTGAATCCTTGCGTTGCACATTGTTCCACGGATTCGATACCTTGGGTTCACCACTCGAGGGAAGAAGGGTCCCTTGACTACGACGGGAGACTTGTCCGCTTGCAAGTCACAAACGAACTTTGATACAAATATTAACCGTCAACAAGCCCCTTTTTCTGGCGCCGTTGCCGGGGAACAAGCAATCAAGATCCGATCTAGTATCGCTTATCTTTCAGTTTTTCTTTTGATTTTCTTTTGCATCTCTTATGTTTGATCATCCTCAAAAAGAAAAAAAAATCAATCTAATCTAGTTTTGATTAACCCTAATTTTTCTTTTCTTTTTAGATTTTTGTTTTATTACTAACCCTAACCGGAGATGGTTGGCTACCTCTCCAAGAAACCCAAACTTTTTTATGGATGATCCGGGGAAAACTTTACAGGCAAAGGTGACGTGCAACACAAGCTAAAGGGGTGGAACCCCTAGATTCAAAAGTTGAAGTCGAAGGACCGTCGAAATCTCCAAGGGAATCACCACCTCCAAGTCCAAAGGGAGATCAACCTCAACCACCGGAGCGCTACGCACCCCGGACATCGTTGATCTACCTATCATAAACCTTCAAGACGCCGGGAGGCCGTTCAAGATCAAGGTCTCAACTATCCGCACGACGATTGCGAGAGCTGAATGCATACGAGCCGGATTCCTTGAGTGGCATATCGGTTTACTCAAGAGGAGGATGGAGAAGATGGAGATGGAGAAAGAAGCTCAACACCTAAAGGCCGCCAAGGCAAGATCCACATGCAAGGAGTGTGAAGTAAGATGCTAGACGCAACTGGGACAACTTGCCGGGCGCTCGATGGGTAACAAAGAAAAATATCCGAGACAACTCCAAGGTCCCAAGACGGCGAAGGCTACTCAAGCTCATTCGGGAGACATGGAGGATCACACTAGAGACCATGAAGATCACGACCGAAGGACCGGAGTTCGAGATGCCGAGCCACAAGGAAGTTGTTGCATCCGTCAAGACCAAAGGACAAAGCCGACTCGTGAAGACCAAAAAAAAATTGACTAAGCCAAAGTGGGTACCCAAGATTGCAACGCCCACAAAGAGCGTTGATCGGAGTAATCAAGTGAAGAAGTCTAGCCATGGACTATAAACGAAGCGCTAGGCGGGGAGGCAACCCGTTTCGTCGAGTCAAGAATAAGCTACCGGGAGGACAACCCGATTCCAGGTTTTTCGAGTCCTTTTAATTCAGTTTTGAATTTTACTATGCAAAACATTAGACTTAGAATGGTTGAACAATATTAGAGACATAATTCTTGGTTGAATATGTTGCTTGATCATAAACCCTTTACATGAACCATCCTATGTGATTGTTTACTTCTTTTCGAGAAACCACAACCAAAAAAAAAATTCAGAACCTAACTCAACCTTTCACCCTCATTATGGTGCTGAGGTTGACTTATTTTTCATGCTAAAAACACTCGAGTAGAGCCACGACTTGTATCTAGATGTTATTTGAATTTCAGCATGTGGTAGGACTCGCGTGAACCTAGAAGCTTGATTTTTGGTTGGTTTAAAAATCCATATCCTTGGTTTCTCTAAGATTAGAATTTTTCTAAGCCTCACTTAATTTTATTTCATTCAAAATCTCTCTCATCTAATCAAAATTAGTACCTAAACCTATGCCCCCATGATCAAGCCGGGAAAAGCTTGCTCTCAACTAATGAAGGCAAACTATACCGGTGAGACCGAAATCGACGTAATAAAAAAAATTTTTGACTTACATTTGTTTTTAATGGGTTAAAAACTTCTCTAAATTTATGCTCGAGCTCTTGCATGGCTCTGAAAAATATTTTTAAATTTCGAAATTAGAGGAGTGCTTAGCCTTAAACACACTTAAAGGGAGGCAATCTAGTTAACCTAACCATGCATGCACCATGATACATCACGGGATGCCCCTCCAACATATTTAAACCACATGCAAAGTACAAGCATGGGGGGCAGCCAAGGCTTTGTTTTGTAGGAATATCATGGATGCATGTGAGGCAAGGGAGTATGGAAGTGAGTCAAAGCGAAAACAACAAGTGGAAGGAGCAATAATGCAAGCGAAGGAGTGGACGGGAACATTTGGAAGGTGTACTCGATCACGAAGCAACATGAATTCATTAGAGAAGAACCGAGCCAAGAGGAGGAGAGAGGTAAGTCTTTCATCCAACTCTTTGTTCGTGTGCTCTAGTTTGTAGGCCGGAACCACCTTAGACTTAGCCATCCACCGCGTTTGTTTCGTGCAACAAATCACATCCTTAATCCACTCAAAGTCCAGACTCCAAAATAATATTTGTGTACCTTGTTACCGGGTGAAAACCCCGGATATTTATTTGTGAGGGAGAGTGCTGCAATCATGGAAGAAAACTACAAGCCTTTTCACCGAAGAAAAAGGGATCATCGTCGTCTAAGCCATCATCGACAACCTCTTCGAGGAGGCGCTCGGTTTCCGAGTCTCCTTGGAGTATGGAGGAGGACACGGCACCACTGAGGAGGAACCACTCTTCTCCTTGGTGGCATGAGGGCCACACGAAACTCGTTTATTAGGTTTACCAAACTTCAATAACATATGGAGGAGCCGCTCGTCCAACCTCGCCACTTGACACGATCATCCGCTCCACCTCCATACGCTTCGCGGTATTCCGAGGGGTATGTCATCATGACGGAGGAGGAGAAGAAGCTCGCTCGCCTTAAGTAGAGGCTTGTAGCGAACGTTGACATCGACGACCAAGCTCTCCACATATTGGGTTTCACACGGGACACCGGTGCAATTCTCTAGCGGAGTGTCGGCAAACACCCACAAGAAATTCGCCTAGGAAATTTTCATGACCATGGCGTATACCCTTGATGAAGGAGTGCTGAGTCTCTCATTCCGTTGGAGGGAGCCCACAAGAGGAGCGAGAAGGAAGACACCGTCGGAAGGGTAACCTTGATCAGTGATGCTATTTCTAGCACCTTGATGGGGTAATCTCCTTTCATCCATGGGTTGCAATCGGTCTTGAGATGTAATCGAACTTTGTTGGATTATCTATCTATTATCTTGTGTTGAAAATACTTTAATGCTTAAGGCTAGCAACCATGCCATAAAGGGAGTAGGGCTCCAATGCTTCCTTGGATCCATTCAACACAATCCCCGATAGATCGATTGGTTTTCATGTTCGAAACGATTGCATGTCTAGTATCGTAGACCCATGGGCGAGTGTCTCCTACTTTCAAAAGGGAGCTCCGGAACAAGTATGTGCATGAAGGCACATGGGAAGGCTTTTGGAGTATGATCACGGGAAGAGACCATCAACGAAAAAAAAATACTATCCGGAACCCATTATCCAAGTGTGTCACTTTTGTGCAAGTGGATTTTTGGGAGAACAAGAGAGACAAAGATAACCAACACGGAGTTGAATTGGCTTTACATGGCTTTGATTGCCAAGTGGCCAATAGACCCCACTCACCTATGATCAACCGGTGGTGTTGTTAAGCAACATCGAGTTCGGAAGATATTGGTTCGGGGTGTTACCTCTCCATATTGGCTATCTCTTTAAAACCGGGTATTACAAGGAACCCAAATCATCTCCTACCCGGGACTTCCCTAGGGATATTTGAAGAAAGGAAAATATAAGAGTGAAGATGAGAGAGGAGGCTTCCAAGTGGCCTAGGTGAATTTGCCCCTTCCGGATTGAAGATCAAGACTTTTCTTGAGGGGGAGAAGATCGGTTAGAGGAAGGACTTCTTGTGCCGGGGAAGAGAAAAAAAAAGAGATAATAATAGAGAAGGATTAGGAGAAGGTTTTTCCACGACCCAAGAAGGAGGTGCACAACAAAATTATGTCCCACCATTGGGAGGAATTCCGGCATCGCCAAATTACTACGGTGGTGTACCAATGCAAGCATGGGGGAGTGGTGCAGCCATGCCCCCACCATTTTTTGCGGTGCCCAACGTAGCCTTTGCGGAGCCATTTGCACACCTTCCTCAACCACAACAAAATGGAGGCACCATTGGAGGATACGCTGCAAGGAACATGCAACTTATTGCAGCCATCCAAACCAATGCAAACCAAATGGGTGAAGGAAATGCAAACGTCGCTTATGTGCTTGGACACCTTCACCTAGCACCGTCGGACAATTCATAGGAGGAGTGGTGCATTCCTATTACAAGTAAGGGTACAACAACCAAGACTATCAATATCAACCACCGGCGGAAGATTAGAGAGAGGAGGAGCTTTAGCTATCTTTCCTTTACCCCCTTTTCTTTAATTTTCAGCTTGTTTGCACCTATGTTTGCGTAGTATTTTCAGCTTTGCTTTAATTTTCAGTTTTTAGTTTAATTTTCAGCGTGTGTGTTAGTGTTTATTTTCATCATGAATAATGTCACCACCAAGTTTTTACCTTTGGTAAAGTTACAAAGTTTGTGCCATGATGATATATGATTATAATTGCCGCTTTGTTTATCTTTGTAATTGATTTATGCATGTTTGAACTAGTGCTCTCTTAAAAATACAAATCTGAAATTATCTAAATGCTAGCTCAATCTTCAGCGGAGGTTATGATTAAAATAAAGACCCATAGTGTTTTATGTGCTCTCAAGTTATGAATAGATTAAAGATATCTTTTATGCTCAAAAATACGCTAACCTTGTCATAAATATCACTTGTGTGTTGCTCAACCTATCCAGAGGCTTATATATATTTGAGTGCATAAACCTTATTGTACAAGATTTATTTTTGAGTGAGTTATTGCAGGCCATGATTTCTGCGGCCCGAGACTAAGAAGCTGGTCATTCCGTTTTTGCGTATCTATCTTTTTGCTAGCCTTTTATCCGTGCATTGTGTATCCCCACATCGGAGATTTCACAAACCTCGCCGGATATCCACCCTTAAACCAAATATCATCTTTTGTGATTACCTCCTTGACCACAACCTATCATTGAGAATGGATCATCAATTCAAGGAAGATCGCAAGACGGTGCCAACATTGAAGATTTCAAGTATCTCTCCAAGGAAAAATATCCCGGTACCTACCTTATTTTTCGCCTCTTTGCTCGAGGACGAGCAACGTCTAAGCATGGGGGAGGAGGTAGGTACGGTGCAGTTTTAGAGTTCAAAAAGGGAGTATTTTTAAAAAATATATATATAATGAAATGATGATGAAAGAAAAAAATCCAGCGATATTCATGACTTTCAAGGTAAAATAAATAAATAAATATATATATGAAAGAAAGAAAGAAAGAAAGAAAAGAATGAGAAATATGAGAAAGAAAAAAATGTGCGTAAAGTGAACTCCCCGGTTCTCTAAGAGTGCATTCAAGGCTTCAAGTTAAAAAGATCCATTCTCATTTTCCAACCATGTGCAATCCGATAACGAGGACTTCCTTTGTGCCTCGGGATCACTCTTTGCCATTTGCACATGTCCACTCATCTAAAAGTGTGTGTATTTTTCTCTTTCCCCTCCTTGATTTAACATTATTTTCCAATGACCTTTTTGACGAGTCTCGGTAAGACCATGAGAAGCTTGTCTTGTTTTGACAACACCTCATTTATAAAATCTTGTTAGGACTAAACTTTCCCAAAGCTCCATATAAAGCCTACCACACATATATGTTATGAGAGGGAAAGGAGTAGAATATATAGGCTTGAGAGACAAGTGAGATGAGAGTTCATGAGCAACATGCAAGGTGATTTAAATTTGTGAACTTGGTTTAGCTTTTCTTTATCTCGTTCTTTATTTCAAAAATTCTGAGATCTATTTAAACTTTGTGAGCATGTTAATACTTGTGGGATAAGCTTAATAAGAATCTACCCTCCGTAGAGGTGAAGGCTAGTACATTATGGAACTTTAACGAATTAAACTTTTGAGAGCATTATGTTTTTTTTCATGTATGATCAAGTGCAAGGTTTAAACATTGATGGGCAACGATGATATCCATCGAAGGCTTACTCGAGGACGAGCAAGGTTTAAGCATGGGGGAGATGTTGACGGTGAAAATCCGTCAACCTAGCCATGAGTTTACCTTCGGTGTTGGCATAACTTTTGTATCTTATTCATTGGTACTAACCCCCGTGGTATAACAAGTTCACTTGTGCATGTCGGTTTTGGAGTTATGTGTTTATGCAGGGTTTTAACGTTGAAAGCAAGACTTCGGGATAAGTTCATTAAGCACCTCATGACAAGACCTTGAAGCCCGATACAAGTCAAGCAATGAAGTGAACATGACTCCATGAGCCCAAGGACCAAGCCCGAGAAGATGATAAACTCCGAGGACCGAACCGAGAAAAGTCTTGAATCTTGCAAGACAAGGAATTGAGTCCAATTCGGAGAGAAACCGACGTCAAGGGCCCACATGCAAAAGGGGAGAACATCTAGAAGACGTGGGAAGCAACACGGGCGAAGCGAGCCGCGGGATGGGCCGGGTGGGCCCGGGCCGGCCGGCCCCCGGCCCCAATTCGGGGCCCAATCGGCCTCTCCTTTGACCTAATTGCTTCTCGGGCTATAAATAGCCCCCGACCGAGAGCCACGCGAACCGAAGTCGTAATCCGCCGCCGAGGAGCGAGAGAAGCTCGAGGGACACCATCTCGGAGATGAGGGTCGTGCTAGTTGTCTAGGGTTTCCCTAGCCGACGTGGGAACCTTGCATGGAAGACCACGTCGGAGCTCGGAGCGAGGATCAAGATCGAGGGAGGGCCCGGTGGTGATCTTGTTCATGTAATCATTCATGGTGAAGTTTGTAAGTGAATCCGATTTCTAGCGATTAAGTGCCTTCTCGATGATTTTGATTTCTTCTTGGTTTTGCTTCTTCTACGATCTAGTCTATAGCTAGATTACATAGGGTGCTCTTGTAGCCGCGGTGGCTAGAGGTGCATACCGGACCGGCCAAGTGATTTCGGCTTGTTCTATCGAACTCGCCCTAAGCTCCCCGCATGAATAGGGATACGTTGTGACGAACGGGGGTCTCGAAAGGCGGATGTTTTCGGAGTCGGATGGGAAGGCCATGATTTAAAGATGCTTTTAATGAGATTCGATTTGCTATCTTCATCTATCTTGTTTGGAGCTACAACATAAGCATGATCTAGATTCTCTAGATTGGTTATCTCTTGTTTTCTCTTGTTACCTCTTTAGTAGATTAGATTAGATTCGTTTTCTTTATGAGTTAGTAGATTAGATGCAACTTGTCTTCATTAGATAGCTTTACCTTGCTTTACTAGATTGAATCCTTGCGTTGCACATTGTTCCACGGATTCGATACCTTGGGTTCACCACTCGAGGGAAGAAGGGTCCCTTGACTACGACGGGAGACTTGTCCGCTTGCAAGTCACAAACGAACTTTGATACAAATATTAACCGTCAACAATTTGCATCCCTAGGTTAGTTTTGGACCATATAACATGTGTGAGAAAGTTTGTACCATTTGGGTGCTTATTTATTTTTGTGTGCATTTACCTTGTTTTACTAACTGGCTTTTGTCATTTTTCGATATAAATAAATTTGTATCTCGCCTAAGTGTGCTTGTGTGTTCGGTGGCTTGTTATAAGTGTCTAGTGCTTAATAAACCCTTCCACTGAATTTTAATAATTAATTTTAGGAATAAAAGCTATGAAAGCAAATTAAAGCTTAATATTAAGTTGAATTGGAAATCACCAACTACACCCCTAGTGACTTTAGGTTGTGTTAAAAAAATCATTTAAAAGATAAAGACCAACCCATTTCTATTTGTGGCATTTAAATTAAATTATTTCCATATATATATGTACACAGTCACTATCAAAAAGAATAATTAATAAGGAGCTGCATATTGTTCCTTTTTGGAAGAGTATGCTGAATGTATTCTTATCTAGGTGAATGTGGTCAACCATGCACCCCATGGTTGTCAATTGTTGATTGTAATTAATTAAAGTAAAAATGGCCCAATAAATCTTGCATTTGCATCTTCGTGTAGATCGTCCCGACGGTAGATGTACGCTCGTGCCGGGAGGAGGAGACGAAGGTGCCGACAAAGAGTTGTCGTACGTGGACGTGGCTCAAGGCCCGGACCAAAGTCCGAAGGGCCCAAGGCCAACCTTGCCGGCGAAGGCAAGCCCCGGATCATTAACCCCGTCTTTTAAAAAAAAAATTATACAAGTATCTTTGCTATGTTTGTGCATTTACGTTTCGGGAGTTGAATTGAAACCCTAGATGCATGATCCTTAGGTACCTATGCTCTATCATTAGTATGTTAGGTCGATAGCCGCTCTGCTATAGGACCCGTAGAAGTTGAGTGATGTTCGTCACTCGCGAGAATAGGTTCTTATGTTGGAATCATAAGATCTTTATAAATGGATTGCTCATGTGGTAAGAGCATGGGATTTGGACTCCGGTCCGGTGGCTTTCTTGGGCTAAGCTTTTGAACGTACTAAGCACTTGTCGGGAATAGGACCGGTAATCCTAGTACCTTAATGAGATGGCGCGGGAACTCTCCCTTACTACTCCCGAGTAGTTACCTTCCCGCTAGCTACGGGAAGGGGGGTGCATGTGTGAGAATGGGTGCCTCGCGGGGTATGCCGGTTAGCCTTGTACCCGGGATCGTAAGCATTGGTCCCAACCCGAGGATTTTTGGGAACCGCTCGGATGGTTGTCCTCGCGGGGGCACCCTACCGTGTGCTTAGGTTTACCGGTTTGAACCAATCGATTGTCGGCCTCTCACCGTTATCCGAGATTGCTTAATCAACTAGCCATGATACCCCGTAATGATGGAACTTGGTGAATATTGTTGTATGAATTAATCACTTGTGCAATTCTCGATTGAATTAGTTGGCACGCTTAGATATGGTAATCAACTAGAACTTGTGCTAAAAGATTGAAAGTAAGGACATACTCTTTGATGCTTTCGGCAAGAAAAGGAAATCCACCGACCATAAAGCATTCCATGTCTAGAGTTTGGTGATGTAGTTATTACCCGCGGTTAAGTCTTGCTAAGTATTAGTATACTCAACCTTGCTTTAAAATTGTTGTGCGAGGTGTTGTTGACCGGTGTTGACGGTAAATTTCCGTCAACCTAGAGTACTTGTTATACATTGGTTTCGATTATGATTTGCAACTAACCCACCACTAGGCATACTAATGATGTAACAAGTTCACACTTGCATGTCGATTTTGGAGTTTGTTGTTTACGCTGGAAATTAACGTTAAGGAGGAGACTTTCGGGATAAGTTCATCAAGCACTTCAAGAGAAGATCATAAAGCCCGTCACAAGTCAAGACACGCGATGAACATGACTCCAAATGACCCGAGGACCGAAGCGTCAACGTGCAAGTCTTCAGGGACTCAACCAGAAAACAGCGAAGCTTACATACCAAGGATTCAAGCCTTAACCGTGAAGGGAGCGATGTCAATGGCCCACATGCAAGTGCACACAAATAAGGGATCACGCGAGAAGCAACCGGGGAGGAAACCGGGGCCGAACCGGGCCAAAATGGGCCTGGGCCGACCAGCCCAACCCACTCCGGGCCTGGTTCGCGGCCCCTTTTTGCTCTAGGTGCTTGTCTATTTATTGCCTCTGCCTCCGCCGGCCGCCACATCCATCCAATCATCAGAGAGCCGCCGACACGAAGGAGAAGCACCGGGAGGAAGCCGCCGGCCGCCGCGAGTCCTTGAAGTCGTCTAGGAGATGGCCTAGCCCTACCCTAGCCGCCATGGCCGCCGAAGGACCGATACGGCGAACCGGAGAGGGGGGGGGGAGTGAATGGGAGCCGATAAAAATTCTTCTCGAAGGAGATGAAAACTCCAACAAGACGAACGCGGCTTCCAACACACGTCTCCGACTCACTACCAAGGTTGGTCAAGCCCACGTAGCCACCGGAGTGCCACCGGACCTAGGAACCAACACGCAACCTTCCGACCCGAGAAACGCGGCGGAAAAACCAAACCTCGAGTCTACTGAGACCCACACCGGTCGGACCGGTGAGCACCACCGGTCGGACCGGTCCCTGCAGTGAACCACGAGCAACTTCCACTAAGTGGCTCTACACCGGTCGAGCCGGTGAGACACACCGGTCGGACCGATGGCGACCGAAAGCCCCCAAGACACCAAACGGGCCAACCGACCACCAAACGGACCCAAACTCAAAACAAGCGGCACCACGGGACAACACCGAACACACCAAGATGTTCACCCGAGCAAAAACCCACAAGAGCTCGCACCGGTCGGACCGGTCGGGAGCACGGTCGGACCGGTGTAGCACGGGCGACTCGGGATGAACAGCACCCGCGGGTCAACTCCCCCAAACCCAAATCTCGATCTCCCGAATCGCTCCACGGACTTGAACAAGACTTTGGGGATATCAGGAACACCTCATGAGGAGTCCATAGCCAAGTTTAATCCCACCAAATCTTGTCCAAAAAGGAGGAATCGAAGAAATCCCGCCGAAAGCACTTCCAACCCAAGAACTCAAGAAACCCCAAAATCGAGCACTTTTTCTCACGGATTTGGGAGGGGAATCACGGCCCAAAGAACCACGAAGGGTTCCCACAAATTTCCCCCATCAAATCCCCAAGAGAAAAGCCCCGAAAACACCCCAAAGAAATCACGAAGAGAGGGCTCCGAAAATCACCACCAAGAACAACCGGGGAAAACACATCCAAACCTTGAGGAACCACGCCAAATCATCTATACACGAAACAAAGGTTCGTACAAGGTCTAGCAAGCCGCCCGATCATCCATCCCTCTCTACAAGATCTCTCCGTGAAGCTCTCTTGCTAGTCCTAGAGAAAACCTAAAGAAAATAGGTGGAAAATAGGAAAACTAATGAGCTAGGGTTCCAAGAGTTGGCTGCCATCCTCTCACCTCTTGGGTTATATGGAGGCAACCGAATGTCTAAAATGCCCTTCTCTACTAACTAGGGATACAAGCCCCTCAAGGGCGGATTTGGAATTCTTGATGTCTTCACCATCGGACGGATGCCGGCGACCGCACCCTGCGTAGCCTCGACGCAAGCCATGCGATCCCGACGCGTGTCCTCCGCTTCGAAGATTCGGGTCGCGTCGTTGCACACCGGTCGACCGGTGCTCCTCACCGGTCGGACCGGTCCCCACCGGTCGGACCGGTCGGACCCACCGGTCGGACCGGTGCGGTGCCGCTGCACCTCCGTCTTCGGTTCTCGGTCTTGGCTTTGTGGATCAACCAAGGAACCCGGTGGTTTTATGGTGAACCACCGGAAACCCCGCGAACTCGGTGTAGCCTCCGCCAATCTCCACTCATGACTTGGCTCCCACATAGTCCCGGCTCGACCTTGGTTTTGAGGCTCAACCAAGAAACCGTCCACGACTTCATCTTGTTGTTCATGCCACCATGCGGCCCGCACTTGACCCCCGCTGGCCACCGGGTCTCTCGAACGAAGCCTACTTGTCTTCTCCACACCTGGAGGCCTCACCGGCGACGACCTTTCGCGCTTGTTCTTCACCTACACCAACACCAATCAAGCCGCAACCTGCACCTGCAATACTTAGCCAAGAATCAGTCCACATAACGTTGTCAATCACTCATCACACAAGGAAGCGACCATCCACCGGTCCTTAAACCACACATGGTCCTCAATCTCCCCCTTGATGAGTGCATTGACAACACCCACACAAAGTAACAAGAGAGAAAAGAAAAAGAAAAGAAACGAACAAAAAGAAACTCCAACAAGCGATCGAAAGCCAAACAAAGGCAAAGAGCAAGATCACTTGAAGGAAACAAGTCTCGGACCCCTTAGGCAAGGGCAACGGCTCGACACATCCGAGACAAAGCAAAACTCAAGCAAAGAGTGCAAACCACCGAAACAAAGCTCGAACAACCACAAAAAGCTCCCCCTGCACACATGCAAGCTCCCTCTGAACCAATGCAACTCCCCCTGGACGAATGCATGCAAAACAGCTGAAAACAGGGCAGCTGCAGCACTTTCAGCTCACACCGGTCAGACCGGTCATCACCACCGGTCAGACCGGTGCCTAACATATGTACAGGACCAGCACTCACACCGGTCAGACCGGTGCTCTTCACCGGTCAGACCGGTGTACAACAGAGCCCAGAAATGGCTCGAAACCACCTGAAAACCTTCTAAATGCACCCGGTAAGCCATTTCAAGCTCAAACTTCTCCCCCTTGTTGGCAATGCATGAATCAAGCCAAAAATGCAAAACTTTCAACCTAGAGCTTCTCAAATATACAAAATTCAACATAGGATGCTACACACGTCCAAATGAGCAAGTTAGATACTCTACGGCTTCGTATCGATCTCAACTACATGATCACCAAGTTTCACAACCATTGGACGAAGCTAAGATGGATTTTGGCAATTTTGCGAAAAACTCGCCTCTCATGAGCAAAGTCCTAAACATGATCAAGGCATATCAAAATGGCAAAGCCACACAAACTTCATGCTAGGACAGCCATTCTAACCATAAGACCATCACAAACACCCACAAGCACCTCATGTCATGTCAAAGCCACCGAGCCATGTGCCTACTTCTATGTATGAGACTTCTCATTGGTAGGCATCATGCAACGGTTTAGCACCCAAAGCAAATTAAATTCAGCACATATGACATGGGAGCACATTTCCAAGCATTTTTCATTTCATTTTCAGATTTGTAAATGGTACATGAAATGTCTTTGCGACAAAAAGGAACTTATGCTCCTACACAAGATAAATCAAGAGGGCTAAACATTCATGATGGCAAATGAGCCTTTGGCCCCATATGATCAATAAACTAGCTATCCAATCCACAAATTAAGCATAGCAAGGCCACAAAAACATGTCAAGAGCATGTAAAGGCATTTACACATGAGAGAGCATACATGTGACATTTTTCAAAAGCATAGCTATCAACCATGGATTATTCATCAAGACCATCAAGAGCTAAGCCAAACTAACCATATCATACCAAACAAGCTCGTACGGACATATATTTCATTCCATGGTGAACAATGTATATGAGAGAAGCTTTTCCTATCCAATGCATATGATACAAAATGCATGCAATCTAAGATACAAGGATGCCTATACATCATGTTACATATGCCATGCCAAAATGCAAGAAATGCACAAATGAAAGCTATACATATGCTACAAACCGGCTCCTCAAGGGGAGGCAAAACGGGCTCGACACCACCGGCAAAAGAGAGCTCCCACACACCCAACTCAAGAAACCAAACACACACCAAGTTCCCCCGCAAACGAGTGAAAGTTGCTTGATCTAGGGGTTTGGTGAAAATATCGGCTAGTTGGTCATGTGTGGGTACATGGATCAAAGCTATCTTTCCTTTCTCAACGTTGTCTCTCAGAAAATGATACCTCACTTCTATGTGCTTGGTTTTGGAATGGAGCACTGGGTTCTTTGCAACGCTTATGGCACTGGTGCTATCACATTGAAGTGGGACATGGGTATACTCCTCACCAAAGTCACTCATGGTGTAGGTGATCCAAAGGAGCCGAGAGCAACAACTAGCGGCGGCAACATACTCGGCCTCGGTCGTGGATTGAGCAACACTCGACCGCTTGCGGGAAGACCAAGACACCAAAGAAGAACCCAAAAAGCGGCAAGTCCCGAAGTGGACTTCCTATCCAACCGACACCCGCAAAATCCGCGTCCGAAAAACCATGAAGCGCCAAAGAAGAAGACGCGGAGTACCAAAGGCCGAAGTCGGGAGTGTGACGCAAGTACCGAAAATTCGCTTCACCGCCCGCCGATGCGAAGTCCTTGGAGACGCTTGAAAACGAGCACACGGACACACCGAGAACCGTATGTCCGGCCTCGTTGCCGTCAAGTAGAGGAGTGACCCGATCATGCTCCGGTACTCCTTCCGGTCCACGTGTTCACCTTCCTCGTCCGCATCAAGAGCCGTAGTCGTACTCATCGGCGTCGTCATAGCCTTGGAGTCCTCCATCTTGAACTTCCTCACAATGTCCTTGGTGTACTTAGCTCGGTGCACAAATGTTCCTTCCTTTGATTGCTTGATTTGTAGTCCGAGGAAGAAGCGCAACTCACCCATCATGCTCATCTCGAACTCCCTGCTCATATCATCTCGCAAACCTTGCAACAAGAGAGTTAGACGAGCCACCAAAGACAATATCATCCACGTACACCCGCACAATCGGGATATCTCCGCCCCGCCTCGGCAAAAACAAGGTCCGATCGACCTTCCCCATCTCAAAACCTCTCTCAAACAAGAACCCCCTCAACCTGCCATACCAAGCTCTAGGCGCCCGCTTCAACCCATACAAGCACCTTCCTCAACTTGTACACCGGTGGGGGTACTTCTCACTCTCAAACCCCGGAGGCTCGCCTCACATACACTTCTTCCTCCAACACTCCATTCGGAAAAGCACTCTTCACATCCATTTGGTGCAACTTGAACCCTTTAGCCACGAGAAAAGGCTAGAAGGATCCTAATCGCCTCCAAACGGGCTACGGGAGCAAAGGTCTCCTCATAGTCGATCCCCTCCTTCGATCGAACCCTTGAGCAACAAGTCTCGACTTGTTCCTCACAACCTCACCCTTCTCTCCCTCTTTGTTTTTCCACACCCACTTTGTACCAATCGGCTTACACCCGGAGGAGGGTCAACCAACTCCCACACCCGATTCCTCTCAAAGTTCTCCAACTCCTCATGCATCGAGTTAACCCAATTGTGATCGGATAGTGCGTGTCCAATGTCTTTGGGCTCGAAAGAAGCAACAAACGCAGCATGAGCAAAATGGGAATTGTTTCGAACCCTCGACCGTGTAGTGCGTTCATTCATGTCGCCGATGATCCTCGAAGCCGGGTGATCCACTTGAACTCGCCGGGGAGGTTCTCGCCTCGAAGCTACCTCCCCCTCAACATCGGCTTCTCCTCGTTCTTGATTTGTCGTCGTAGGTGTAGCGAGAGGGTCCATCCATCATCGTAGTCGAAGTAGTGGGTACATGTTCGGCTCGGGGGCACCACACCGCCATCTTCATCATCACCATGTTCATGCTCCTCCTCCCGAAAGATCTCCTCGCCAAGCTCATCATCACCCGCACACTCAAAAACAAGGCGACTACGTGGCTCTGTCTCGTCGAAGGTTACCTCGCAAGTCTCCACGATTTGGTTAGTTTCAAGATTGAGCACACGATATGCTCTAGAATGAGATGCATAACCAAAGAAAATGCCATCGACGGACCTAGCCTCAAATTTATCCAACTTCCTCGCCTTTCTTCGAATGAAACACTTGCAACCAAAGACATGGAAGTGACTCACCTTGGGTGTGCGGCCATGCATCAACTCATAGCATGTCTTCTTCTTGTGCACTGCGAGGTATATCCTGTTCGACACATAGCATGCGGTATTCACCGCCTCGGCCCAATACCTCCTCGGAGTCCTACGCTCATCAAGCATCGTCCGAGCCATCTCGCACAAGGTCCGTTCTTCCTTTCCACAACACCATTCGGGGAGGCGTATACGGACTCGAAAAGCCGGTGCTCAAGACCCAAGTCATGGCAAAAGGTTTCAAAACGAGAGTTCCCGAATTCCGAGCCATTATCCCTGCGGATAGCTCGTATGGCATCTCCGTGCCTCTCGTTCCTCAACCTCAAGACTAGATCTCGAACAAAACCAAACGTCTCCCCCTTATCCTCCGTAAAGAACACCCACGCATACCGAGAATAGTCGTCCACCACAACAAGGACATACCACTTCCCACCCGCAGATCGCACACGAGCTGGGCCAACAAGGTCCATATGGAGCAGCTCGCATGGACGCTCAGTCATCACATCGGTGAGAGGCGGGTGAGAAGAGGCCACCATCTTGGCATGCCTACACGGAGCACAAACCAACTCTTTCTCAAGCCTCAACCGTGGCAATCCTCGGACCAAATTGAGTTTACTCAAGCAAGACAAAAGGTCAAAGCTCAAGTGACCCAACTTCCTATGCCACTTCCACAACTCACTCGAAGAACCGGCCAAGAAACAACGCTCCACACCCGAAGAGCGAGAAAAATCAGCACGAAACACCCGACCCTCGGGAACGACCATACGGACAAGGTCCCCTCGAGAGTCCACAATCCGAGAACCACCGAGGCCGAAACAACACCTCAAAACCCTCATCCAACAACCGGGACACGAGAAAGCAAATTGTACCCCGGCGATTGAACAAGAGCAACACGCCCTCGGAGTGATCTTGTCACTCACTTTTATCTCACCTTCGAAAGCACACGCCCACGCCCATTGTCCCCAAAGGTGATGTACCTCTTCGTCACCACCGGGACGAGACTTGAGAACCACCCCCTGTCTCCCGGTCATATGCCTCGAGCAACCGGAGTCAATCAACCAAATGTTCTTCAAGTCTCCCACCCGAAATTCAAAAATAGGCACGTGAGCGAACAAACGACTCAAAGATCGGGGGTTAGTACCAAAGGAGGAAAACCGAAGTGCCGAGCCATTTGCTCGAAAGTGGGGTTAGCACCAACCAAAGCATCTCTCCTACCAAAGCTACCTCCACGAACACCACCACGGTAACCACCCCGAGGGAACCACCCCTCTGCGCCGGGAGGAGGACCAAAACCACGCAAGAAAGCCCGTGGAACGTCCTTCCTCTCCAACTCAACACCACGACTCCTCCAATCCCCGTATTGAGCACGAGGAGGAGAACGCCTAGCAAGCCGACCACCCGCACCCTTTCCGGCCCAACCACCGGAACCACGACTTCCGGAAACAACCCTCGCACACCGTACGAGCTCGAAACCCGAACATGCGTCGTCCGGGGCCCGCACCGGTCCGACGGTGCTCCACACCGGTCCGACCGGTGCGAGCTGGCGCAACACCACCTGCAGCCTTCTTCTCTCCCCAAGCCCGAACCGTCCTCACAATCGCCTTGCCCCACGGGCATCCGCATACGAGGCTCAAGTACACCATTGGAAGGGTTGTACTTGTCCTTGTTAGCCCACTCCTTCTCCATTCTCTCCTCTCGCTTCCTCTTGAAGCAAAACTCCTCCTTATGGCCATCTCTCCCGCAATAGCCACAATGGAACCTCACAAGCTTAGGCTTAGTCTTGGGATGTGGATGTTCACTTGGTTTCTCTCCACTCAAACCCTCCACCGGTTTCTCACCACTAGCCTTCTCACTCTCCTTCCCAAAGAACACTTTCCCCGAAGTGCTCACAAACTTGATAGGCTTTTGTAGGTCATTTGTGGGTGTAGGAAACACGGGTGGAGCTGGGGTTGTGTCTAGTCGATTCCTTAGATGGTTAGGTTTTGGTGGGAAATCATTCTTGTGGTGGGTTTTTGGTGGCTCCGGGATATTCTCTCCACTTCCCTCACCAACCTTGTTTGCCCCAAGCCCCTCACCATCTTGCCTCTTGAAGGCCTCGATCATCATCCTCAAGCGAGGCTCATGACCGGACAACCAACCCATCAACTTCCTCAAATCATCGTTCTCATCCCGCAAACGATCAACATAATGTGCAAGCTCCAAATTTTTCAATGCATGCATTTCACGGGTAGAGCAAGATGTAGGCATGGGTTCCTTCAATTTAGCCTAGAGCGAACTAGTGTAAGCATGCATCTCATCAATCTTAGCATGCAAAACGGGGCAAGAAGTGCAAGCACCTAGCAAAGCGAGGTCTAGACTTAAGCTCGGCCACTTCAACCCTAAGCACATCTAGTTCCTCACACTTGGAGGCATGCTTCTCCTTAAACAAAGCAAGATCGGCAAGGAATATGGAGCAATCAAGCACAATCATTCTCATCGGGAACAACGGGGCTAGCCTTAAGCGAATCAATCTCAAGCTTGCTATCAAGCACCCGTGTCTCTAGCTCGGCCACTCTAGTCCTAGCATCCTCGAGTGAAGCCCTAAGCTCTTTCCTCATTTTCTTGGCCTCTCTAAGCATGTCATCACGGTTATCAAGCAAAGAGCCAAGCCTCTCATTCTCTGGCGCAAGAAGGGAAGTTCATCACGCACCTCGTCGTCGGACTCGGAGTCCGAGTCGCTCCGTGTGCTCTTCTTGCTGCCGGAACTCGGCGCCATGGTGCGAAGCCATCTCTTGCGAAGCGGCTCGGCCCGCTCGGGTTCTTGGACGACTTCTTGTTCTTGCGGCGATCTCCCTCGTCTTCGGCGCCGCTCGAGCTCGAGGTGGAGTACGCGGACCCGGAGTCGACGTCGCTCGCTCCAACCATCGTTCGGGCCTTGCCTCGGCCCTCCTTCTTCCTCGACCGTCGCTCGTCCTTGTACTTGTTCTTGTGCTTGCTCTTGTGGTCGCGCCTCGAACGGTACTTGCCATCGTTCATCCTCGGCTTGTGCTTGTAGTTGTCCTTGTTCTCGGCCTTCTCCGGGCAGTCGGCGACGAAGTGTCCCGGCTTGCCGCACTGGAAGCAAGTCCTCGTGTTCCTCCTCATGTTCACGCGGTTCTTGTGCAGCCTCTCGAACCGCCTCGTCAACAGCGCCAGCTCGTCCTCTCCAAGGTCATCAAACTCCTCATCTGGCATAGACATCGAAGAGGAAAACGAGAACATCCTGGTGGATGGGTTAGAGTTAGTCTTTCCTTTGGAACCACCAACGAGGGCAAGACTATGGGAATCAGTCGGTCCCTCGAGCTTGGCGATCATGCCCCTATCCACCTCGGCCGACTTGAGCTTCGAAAACGGCTCGTTCACCGTCGAGTATCATACCTCTCCGACTCGACTATGGCCTCGAACTTTCCGCCCCATATCGTATGATCCAAAGAGTGTAAGAGCTTGACCGCTCTATCATGATCATCGTACGGGAGCACGTCCACATTGGCCCTCATGTTGTTCACCACCACCGTGAACCTGCGAAACAAGGCATCGATGGACTCACCGGGGAGATGAGTGAAGTTCTCGTACTCTCTCCGTAGGTCGCATACAACCGTGCTCGAACCTAGGCGTTCCCAACATGAGCCTCCTTCAACACCGCCCAAATCCTACAAGCCAAGTGCTCGGTGTGCACCCGATCGAACTCGGCCGACACAAAGCACGAAACAAGTAGTCGACCGCCTTATTGTTGGCGTCGAATCCGTCCCTCGAACTCCGGAGCAAGGAAATCCATCGGCCTGGACATAGCCTGTGTCCACCGTGACATCCCAAAGCGGTGACCCTTTCCGCGGAGGAACGCACCCATCCGCTTGCTCCACATCCGGTAGTTCTTGCCATCGAAGTGTGGAGGACCCGAACCCCGTTCTCGGTACGCCATCCTTGGATCTTAGACCGGTTAGAGTCAACAAAGACCCGAACCGGCTCGATACCACTTGAAGGACCGATACGGCGAACCGGAGAGGGGGGGGGAGTGAATGGGAGCCGATAAAAATTCTTCTCGAAGGAGATGAAAACTCCAACAAGATCGGCTTCCAACACACGTCTCCGACTCACTACCAAGGTTGGTCAAGCCCACGTAGCCACCGGAGTGCCACCGGACCTAGGAACCAACACGCAACCTTCCGACCCGAGAAACGCAGCGGAAAAACCAAACCTCGAGTCTACAGACCCACACCGGTCAGACCGGTGAGCACCACCGGTCAGACCGGTCCCTGCAGGTGAACCTGAGCAACTTCCACTAAGTGGCTCTACACCGGTCAGACCGGTGAGACACACCGGTCAGACCGATGGCAGCCTGAAAGCCCCCAAGACACCAAACAGGCCAACCGACCACCAAACGGACCCAAACTCAAAACAGCAGCACCACGGGACAACAACGAACACACCAAGACGTTCACCCGAGCAAAAACCCACAAGAGCTCGCACCGGTCGGACCGGTCGGGAGCACCGGGTCGGACCGGTGTAGCACAGGCGACTCGGGATGAACAGCACCCGCGGGTCAACTCCCCCAAACCCAAATCTCGATCTCCCGAATCGCTCCACGGACTTGAACAAGACTTTGGGGATATCAGGAACACCTCATGAGGAGTCCATAGCCAAGTTTAATCCCACCAAATCTTGTCCAAAAAGGAGGAATCGAAGAAATCCCGCCGAAAGCACTTCCAACCCAAGAACTCAAGAAACCCCAAAATCGAGCACTTTTTCTCACGGATTTGGGAGGGGAATCACAGCCCAAAGAACCACGAAGGGTTCCCACAAATTTCCCCCATCAAATCCCCAAGAGAAAAGCCCCGAAAACACCCCAAAGAAATCACGAAGAGAGGGCTCCGAAAATCACCACCAAGAACAACCGGGGAAAACACATCCAAACCTTGAGGAACCACGCCAAATCATCTATACACGAAACAAAGGTTCGTACAAGGTCTAGCAAGCTGCCCGATCATCCATCCCTCTCTACAAGATCTCTCCGTGAAGCTCTCTTGCTAGTCCTAGAGAAAAACTAAGGAAAATAGGTGGAAAATAGGAAAACTAATGAGCTAGGGTTCCAAGAGATGGCTGCCATCCTCTCACCTCTTGGGTTATATGGAGGCAACCGAATGTCTAAAATGCCCTTCTCTACTAACTAGGGATACAAGCCCCTCAAGGGCGGATTTGGAATTCTTGATGTCTTCACCATCGGACGGATGCCCGCGACCGCACCTGCGTAGCCTCGACGCAAGCCATGCGATCCCGACGCGTGTCCTCCGCTTCGAAGATTCCGGACGCGTCGTTGCACACCGGTCGGACCGGTGCTCCTCACCGGTCGGACCGGTCCCCACCGGTCGGACCGGTCGGACCCACCGGTCGGACCGGTGCAGTCTGCCGCCGCACCTCCGTCTTCGGTTCTCCGGTCTTGGCTTTGTGGATCAACCAAGGAACCCGGTGGTTTTCTGGTGAACCACCGGAAACCCCGCGAACTCGGTGTAGCCTCCGCCAATCTCCACTCATGACTTGGCTCCCACATAGTCCCGGCTCGACCTTGGTTTTGAGGCTCAACCAAGAAACCGTCCACGACTTCATCTTGCTGTTCATGCCACCATGCGGCCCGCACTTGACCCCGCTGGCCACCGGGTCTCTCGAACGAAGCCTACTTGTCTTCTCCACACCTGGAGGCCTCACCGGCGACGACCTTTCGCGCTTGTTCTTCACCTGCACCAACACCAGTCAAGCCGCAACCCGCACCCGTAATACTTAGCCAAGAATCAGTCCACACAACGTTGTCAATCACTCATCACACAAGGAAGCGACCATCCACCGGTCCATGAACCACACATGGTCCTCACCGCCTTGCACGGTTGAGCCATGGCGGAGTTCCGAAGCTAGTTGAGGTCATCAATGGTATGCACTCGGTGGAGATGATGCAAACGCATTTATGATGTGAGTAAAGTACTTCATGTCATCCGATCTTTTAGCGACTCGTTTCCTCCCTTTATGATTTTGCTCTCGCTTGGTTTTGCTTCTTCCTTAATCTATACTTAAGATAGATTGCATAGGGTGCTCTTGTAGCCGCGGTGGCTAGAGGTGCATACCAGACTGGCCAAGTGATTTCAACTGGTTCATTTGGACTCGCCCTAGACTACCAGCATGAATAGGAGTGCGTTGTGACAGAACGGGGGCTCTGAAAGGCGAGCGTTTTTGGAATCGGACCGAAGGATAGTAGTTTAAAGATGGCTTTGGATGAGATGCACGTCGCACTTGCTCTTTTGGCTAGAACTACGACTAGAAGATGATAGGACTTAGTTTCCCTTGCTTGCTCTTTACCTTGTCGACGTTCATGGATGCGATCAACCTTATGCTATCACTCATACATCTTTAAGGTTTATCTTCTCATGCAATCAATGCTTCATGTTTGGCTAGATCAATAGGTTAGATGGAGAATCCTTGGAGTTTTCTTCCGATCCTTGGATTGACAAATCTAGGGAGGACCCTCCTTGGTGGAAAAGGCACCAAGTCACCCGTAGGCTTGCGGTGAACTTGAGCATGGTTTTGAACCGTCAACAAGCCCCTTTTCTCGGCGCCGTTGCCGGGGATCGGCAACTCGAACCCTAAGGCGATCCATCTATGTCTTTGGCTAACCCTAATTTTTATTATTGCATATATGCTTACTTTCTTGTTTGTGTCCTTGAAAGTAAGTGAAAAGCTAGACACAAGACGTTCGAGAAATTCACATCCACCCGGACAAGATGATGACTACATCAAGATTCACTTTTTAGTGGTAGGTGCTAACTTTTGTTAGTGTCCCATCATCCGCTATTGTGTCCACACCCTACTCGATTGATATTAAACAAGGTATGTCAATGTGTCAATTAAAGTTTTAAGATTAATGTTTCGTGGAGGTTTGTTTGTCCAATCAATAGGTGTTGGAAGCAATCACGTTGCGGAAAAGTACCCGTCACTTTAGCTAAAGCAAAATCATGAAGAAGACACACCATTGCCATCAGGCTACTCTCTGGACCAGCAATGGTGATGACTTAAAGCCGAAGGAGACGGGACGTAACGCCCCGAAGACCACAAGATCAAGGTCGTCAACATATTCAGATCAATCACAAGAAGTTTCTGTTCCCATCAATTTTTGCACAACCTCAAGGGAGAACAACAGGATATCTTTGGATATTTAGAAGCCCCATGAAGTTACGCTTCCAACGAATCAAGAATCAAGTCAATCGGAGGTTCCTACAAGCGGGTATGGCCGAATTACCGAAGGTTGCGCGTTCTGAAATTTTCTGGACAGCATACAAGAGCGGAGACAAAACGGCCATAACTCCCTCATTTGGGCTCCGATTAAGATGAATGAGTACCCGTTGGAAAGGTAATTTTATAAAGTTTTTAATAGAACAATATTTTGGTATATGTCCTGTTATGTACACAGGGGAAAATCCACAAAAAAGAGGAAGCAACAACATGATGAGAACAAGATAGTGGAGATGAGGACGACGACAACAAAGAGAAGCTTGGGCAATACTTCCATTGGACAACACGAGATGAAATTCAGAAGTTTGGAACAAAACAAAGACTCCAAGAGCATTGGCAAAAGAAGGCACAAGTTGGCAACATCCAACGCTAGGAGATGTTAGAAGCAAATCACCATGGATTACACACAAATGATGACATCCAATGGCGCGGATACTGCGAGCTCTCACACGAAGGATCATGGAGTTACATGAAGATATTTGAGACATGTGTGAAGTCCCACAAATGAATAAAAAGAGTGAGTCCATACAAGGCAACCTTGATGATGTGTGGTGCGAACTAAGGAATTGCGAAAAGACGATACAAGCCACCGAGCATTGAAGATTGTTTGCTTTCAACTCCGAGAGACCACTCACAATGGAAAGCTCGTAGGCCAAGGTACAAATTAACCTCTCAAGACACTTTTGGAGCTGATAATATTCCTTTGATATATCTATGGTTCATATCCATTAGTGAGGTTGATTCAATTCTATGCCTTGTTCTTATGACAATCATGATAGGCTAGAATTTCTTGAGAGTGATAAATAGGCTTTTTTGTGCTTAAAATTTGTTACATGCCTAAGGAACCTTTGCCTAATGAGAGCTTAGTGCTGAGCAAGAAAACTTATGCTATAATTAATCACAACTTACTTTGTCATAAATTGTGGTTATGGAAGCGTTTGTTTGCAATATGATTTGTAAATCTTGGACTTGCTATGTGCTCGGTCGGGCTAGTGACCTTAAAAGAGCAAATTGTGGGAGAAATCCCAAGTTTCACTTACCATGCAGGGCATTTAAACATAAATTAAGAGGAGAAAATCATACCCAAAGGAATTGCAAACCCGTGCATCACCGTCACCGAACCTCAAAAACGAACGTCGCAAACATTGAGCGATGCGCATTCTGAAATCAGCTTTGGACAGATTGCAGCGCCGGAGTAGAACGGGCATAACTCACTCGATCGGAGTCCATTGGGGGTGAATAAATACTTGATGGAAAGAAAATTTCATGCACCACATATGGAAGCTATTGTTCTCTACATGGTCTTATCTAGACAGAGAGGAAAATTTGTGAAAGAAGAAGCAGCGATAAAGTGTGATAGAGAAGGTGATGATGATGATGCAATGAGACGATTGGGCAAGCCTCTCATCGAGCATAAGTGATCGTGTCAAGCATGGAGAGTGGATCAAGGCTGCGTGAACACCTTCAAATCTTGCATGAAGGATGATGGCTCTGCAACAATAAGAAGGTATGTGAGAAAGTCGAGCTCTATGACTTTAAATGAAGCGCTTTGCGGGAGGCAACCCGGTTTTTATATATTTAAATATATACATGACCGTCTACATTGTGATCTTTAATCGAACCATCAAGTAACATTATACCATTGCTCTAATAAAAACCACAACACCATGATCTAATTGCTATTGAGGGAGCGCTTTGTTATTCGATCTCAAAAACCTTGTAGACAAAGGTCTATTAGAGTTTAGAGTCTTTTTCTTTTGTTTCTTTTTAGGAAGATATATGAAGTTGGCACCATCCTTTGATTCTAAACTTGTGGCTAGTTAATTTAGGCTAACTTTTGTTTTAGACAACCTCCATATCATGTTGTTTGTTCATCCGTGTTATATTGCATTGCATGTTGTGTTAATGTAACTTTTTGTCCAACCAACCTAAGCATTCCTATAACCCCTACCAAAAACCATAGCCTATAGAGGTAGGATTTCTTGAGTTAACCGACGGCTCTCACCCTCCGGGTTGAACAAGTCTATCCCTTTCCTCTTTTCTAATTAAAAACTTTGACTACCCTCCTCATAAGATCCTTAGGAAAACTTCCCCTACCTATAGACATCCTAAAACCATAGGTTTGTAGAAAGACTCGTAGGACCACCTTAGTTAGAATTTCTATACTTGACTTCCTCTCTTCCAAATCCTTGTTTGAGCTATATATATATGTATATATATATGTATATATGTATATATATGTATATATATGTATATATATGTATATATATATATGTATATATATATATGTATATATATGTGTGTGTGTGTGTGATACCCATAACTCTGCCCTTAAACCTTGTTAGTTTGGTCGATTGATTCTTTTCAATGGGTGACTTCCTTGTTGACAATGCTTACTTTGTATGAGTGTCGGATCAAGCTTTGTTCTTTGCTTATTATAGACCACATCGAAAGTGTTTTTCGAACCTTGCTAATGTTTGTTTGTGCTAAGTCTCTCGCATTTGTATTTTACATCCATCTCTTTGTCATCATCCACTTTATGTTAGCTTGGGACCTTTTGTGAAACTTTATGATGAATGCTTTCATATCCATGTTAATGCTTGTCGACATGCGTTACTACTTTTTGCAATCTTGTGTAAACATGGTGTTTAGACATGATTGGAGACCACCATCATTTAGTCTTATATCCTGAGCTATCATGTTGCATTAGTTGGTTTATAAACTTAGCAATGCGCCATACTTTTCTTGCACTATAAAAAATTATTGCTCTTGGGATGAACATGGTGTTTTGACCTTGGTTAACAAATCTCTATGGGAATAGAAAGTTTGGCAACCACTTTGTAAGCATGGAGCTTAGAATTTGGTGTAAACATTGTTTTGTTTTTGTACCATCCTCTCATTTGCATACACGCTTGCACTCACGTACACCCATTAGGATTTTCGCTAGATTAACTATGCCACAAGTGAAGATCTTAGGGATGTCATGGTTTGTTGGTATAGGGTGTGTATTCCCGACCGTCACCTCGGGGGTACTTTGTGTATTATAGTTATTTTGCAGGCATGGTGAATTACTCCCATGAGTTCGTGATAAAAGCTGAAATCAAGATCATCAACACCTCCAAAATCCCGAAAGGAGCACTATTGTTTTCATCAAGATTAAGCACATGCTCAGAGATGTACAAAAGGAAAAAAATTGGATATTCAAGTGCTCCATTAAGTCTACTTTCCAATGCATTAAGAATCAACATTTTAGGAGACCTGTGCAAGAAGTTACAACCAAATCTTTGGGCGTCACACATTCTAAAATCAGCCTGGGACAGCTTGCACCAACAAAGTAAAAAGGGCGTAACTCTCTTGTTCGGAGTCCGATCAGGATGAATGACCACTCGTTGGAAAGATAATTTCAAGCACTTTGCAATGGAGTGATGGTTCAGTACATACTCAGTTCTGGAGTTAGAAGAAAAACTCGTGGAAGATGAACCAGCGGTAAGGGACAACATGGAAGGAGGAGAAGATGGGATGAGAAACAATTGGGATCAAGGCTCGTGGCAAAAGGCGAACATTGAAGGATGAACAAAGGCAACAATGTGATGATGATCTCCTCGCATGGCAGTAGGACTTCAAGAATTTTAAGATGGTTCATCATCTTCCGTGCCTAGCAACATGCTAAGCATGGGTGAAGACTTGGTGGACGAAAGAAGACCGCATGGAGTTCAAGGATCACGATTGCTACGAATGTCGATCTTCCTTCTTCCATGCTAGGCACAATGCTTAAGCATGGGGGAGGGTGCGCTACATCACAAGCATCAAAGGACGGTAACAATCCTCAACCCTCCCTTTGTCCTTGTCTTTCTAAATGCTTGTATATATGTATATGCCTTCAACAACCTTAGATGCAACTTTAGTATGTCTCTCTGGTTAAATAACGTGGCTTCTAGGAGTACAACCTAGTTTTAGTTTTTGTTTATTGTCATCACCTTGTGCTCACCATGATGAAATAATTTTGGCTTGATATTGCTCGTTGATATATGATGACCGTTGCCACTTTGTTTAAACTTTGTGCTTGTTTATGTATGATTAAGCTATTGCTCTCTCTAATACCAATTTGAAATTAATTAAATACTAGCTTAATATTTTATGGAGGTCATGATAAAAATAAAAACCCATGGTTTCTTTTATGCTCTCCACTTTGGATGGGTCGAAGAACATATTACTTTTTGCTTTTAAAAGTCATGCTAACCTTGTCATTAATACCTCTTGCATTTTGCTCTACCTATCCAAAGCCTTATATATTGAGTGCAACCATAGATTACAAGAGTTATTGTTAGGTGAATTGATTCAAGGCTCGATTCTTTGGCTCGTGACTAAGAAGCTGGTCATTCTATTTTTTGCGTAACTTATCTTTTGCTAGCCTATTCTATCCGTGCATTGTGAGCTCCCACATCGGAAACTTTGCAAATCTCACCGGATATCCACCCTTTAAACCAACATCATCTTTGTGTTAACCTCCTTGACCAACCTATCACTTGAGTATGCAGATGACACGTCACAAGAAGGTGCTTCAAAGAGAAGATTCAAGTTCCCTCTCATTAACACATCCGGTACCTACCTTAACACCACTACCTCTTTGCTCGGGGACGAGAAAACGTCTAAGCATGGGGGGGAGGTAGGTACTATGCAAATTAGAGTTCTAGGGGAGATAAAAAATGAATAAGATAAGTGGACAAAATAAAAAAATCCAAGTACCTCACATGTCAAAAAAGAGAAAAAAGGAAGAAAAATAAAAAGAAAAAATAGAGTAATAATAATCTCCCAGGTTCTCTAGTTGCTTAAGGATTTTCCAAGGACTTCAAGATCAAGACCCACACTCATTTTTCCAACCATGTACAATCCGATAACGAGGACTTTGTTGAGGCCTTCGGATCATTCTTTGCCATTTACACATGTCCACCTATCTAAAAGTGTGAGTTCTTTCTCTTCCCCCTTCTTGTGAACATTATTTATCCAATGACCTTTTTGATGAGTCATGTTAAATCCATGAGAAGCTTGCCTTGTTTTGATAATAGTCTCAACTTTAGCATCTTGGTAGGATAAAAACTTTCCTATGAGCTCCAAATAGAACCCTTCCACCTACAAACATGAGAGGGAAAGGATATAGATCAAGTAGGCTTGAGAGTGTTGTGAGATGAGAGAGTTCATGAGCAAGATGCAAGAAGGTTTAAATTTTTGTACTTGGTTTAGGTCTTTTATTCACCTCGTTCTTCACTTCAAAAGTTTTACCTATTCGAATTTTGTGAAGCATGATTGATTACTTGTGGAAAGAGCTTAAATTATATCTACCCTCCATAGAGATGAAAGCGAATTACATTATGGAATTAAACTTGGAGAGCATTATGCTTTCTCATGTGTGATCAAGTGCATGGTATGAACAATGAAAGGCAATGCTGATATCCATTGAAAACTTACTCGAGGACGAGCAAGGTTTAAGCATGGGGGAGATGTTGACGGTGAATTTCCGTCAACCTAGAGTACTTGTTATACATTGGTTTCGACTATGATTTGCAACTAACCCGCCACTAGGCATACTAATGATGTAACAAGTTCACACTTGCATGTTGATTTTGGAGTTTGTTGTTTACGTAGGAAATTAATGTTAAAGAGGAGACTTTTGGGATAAGTTCATCAAGCACTTCAAGAGAAGATCATGAAGCCCATCACAAGTCAAGACACGCGATGAACATGACTCCAAATGACTCGAGGACCAAAGCGTCAATGTGCAAGTCTTCGGGGACTCAACCGAGAAAACGGCGAAGCTTGCATAACAAGGATTGAAGCCTTAACCGTGAAGGAAACGACGTCAAAGGCCCACATGCAAGTGCACACAAATAAGGGATCACACGAGAAGCAATCGGGGGAGGAAACCGGGGGGAGGAACCGGGCCGAAATGGGCCCGGGCCTGCCCGGCCGGGACCGACCCGCCCGGCCCCACTCCGGCCCGGTTCGCGTCCCCCTTTTGCCCTAGGTGCTTGTCTATTTATTGCCTCTGCCTCCGCCGGCCGCCGGATCCATCCATTCATCGAGAGCCACCGACACGAAGGAGAAGCACCGGAGGAAGCCGCCGGCCGCCGCGAGTCCTCGAAGTTGTCTAGGAGATGGCCTAGGCTACCCTAACCGCCATGGCCGCCTTGCACGGTTCAACCATGGCGGAGTTCCGAAGCTAGTTGAGGTCATCAATGGTATGTACTCGGTGGAGATGATGCGAACGCATTTATTATGTGAGTAAAGTACTTCATGTCATCCGATCTTTTAGCGACTCGATTCCTTCCTTTATGATTTTGCTCTCGCTTGGTTTATTCCTTAATCTGTACTTAAGATAGATTGCATAGGGTGCTCTTGTAGCTGCGGTGGCTAGAGGTGCATACCGGACTGGCCAAGTGATTTCAACTGGTTCTTTTGGACTCGCCCTAGACTACCCGCATGAATAGGAGTCCGTTGTGACGAACGATTGCCCCGAAAGGCGGGCGTTTTCGGAATCAGACCGGAGGATAGTAGTTTAAAGATGGCTTTGGATGAGATGCATGTCGTGCTTGTTCTTTTGGCTAGAACTACGACTAGAAGATGATAGGCCTTAGTTTCCCTTGCTTGCTCTTTTCCTTGTCTACGTTCATGGATGCGTTCAACCTTATGCTATAACTCATACATCTTTAAGGTTTATCTTCTTATGCAATCGATGCTTCATGTTAGGATAGATTCATAAGTTAGATGGAGAATCCTAGGAGTTTGCTTCCGATCCTTGGATTGACAAATCTATGGAGGACCCTCCTTGGTGAAAAGGGCACCAAGTCACCCGTAGGCTTGCAGTGAACTTGAGAACGGTTTCGAACCGTCAACAACCGGGCGGATGGCGGCAAGTGACGACATCACGGATGGCCTCCGTGATGTTTACCGTCACGTTAGTTAGTTTTATTTCCGCTCGTTTTCAAACTGCGAACCTTTACTTCATGCCTTGAACAATGGTTTATAATAAATTGGATTTAATTTGTGTTGTACCTGGACTCGCCTTCGTGTGACTCTTAATGCATATGTCGATCCTCTCGTTCGAAATTCCAAGTGATTTACCGGGTGTTAACCCGGCAACTAATGACAGGATGATACTTTACTATTGCTTAATGACCAAAGTGGATGGGTTATTAGGTGATAGTACGGTATTTTCCGGGCGGGTTGTCACAATCACAACTTAAGTGCTAGGGGTAGTGCGGTCTTTTGCCTCGCCGGAGGGGACTCATATATATTAGCTCTAGGGTTTTGTGACGCCCCGGGTTTTTAATTAGCCTCATTAACGCTAATAACCGAATCGGACTGAGTCAAACCCGCCGACATTGGTCAAACCTAGGTCAACCCGGGTCCTCACCTTGAAAACCTCATCAACAAACCCTTTTGAACCCCTTGACCAAGTCAACACACCCTTGTGGTCAACCCTTGGTCAAAGGCACGATCAAACCCCGCTTAAACACTGACGTCGGCGAAGGTCTTCCGAAACTTTTGCCGCGTTCTCCAAATTTCACCAAAACACTTCAAAATCTCCCAATACGAAAGTTGTCCAGTTTGTCGAGGGACACAACTTTCATGTTGAGTGGCATTTCAAATTTTGAGTGGAAAAGGATGAAAAACTTGGTCAACCGTCAGCAGCTCCTGTTCACCGGAACAGAGTGGCATTCAAAGTTCGGCAGCAGATTCTGCAAAATCCGTTGAGAAAAACGCTATAGAGCCTTTGTAAATTGACAACTCGAAGGAAACACGAGCAATGATAGCTACTCTCAAGAAGGGAAGATACAAGGATAAGGCCAAGATACAAGAATTAAGTGAAGTAATCCATGAGTAGAATTTCTGTTGCAAGCATAATGACCAATACATGCTAGAGCGGAGAACCAACCGGTAGTTATAGTAGCTCCACCTCCGAACCTGTCATTCCTGGACCCGAAGAAGAGGAAGATGCTTGGGAAATTCAAGGAGAATGCGGAGTCGAGTCCGGACCTACTTCACCGTAGCCTTCTTCGGCAGGGAAGATTCGGACCGTAAGAAGTAAACCTAAGGCTAGCTTGTTGCTTAGTTGGAGTTGGTGTGCTTGTAAGAATGTTTAAGTCGTACGAGTGTAGTAGTAGTAAGGAAACCCCTAGTGTGTGCAGCCGCTCTTGGTTGAGGTTTGTGGTAGGCTGGACTAGGGACTTTCTTGATGTAGTTAGTTTGCATTGTAACCCGAGGTGTTGTTAAGATGATTTCGAGATCTTCCATCGTTGTAATGCTGTTGTTGAGCACCCTCAGTTGTGGTGTGTGGAATTTGATTTGAGCTAGTTCTGATCACATCTTGATCTCGAGTTGAATACCCACCTTGGGGTACGTCTGCTGACCTTAAATGGGAATTTTCGGTACATGAGCAACGATTCCTGAGTTTGTTGCTTATGGCCGCTGTGTTGTCCGGTTCTGTAAAACTTACCATAAATGAGATTTCGTCATACATATTCTACTTGTCAATCTTATGAGCAATCTTACGAATGTGTGTTTAATGAAAACTCAACTTTTGAGATGGTCGGACCGACACGCAACACTGCCAATGGTTTTGGTGCCTCGGGTAGTGGTGACCCACCACCGCCACCACCCCCACCACCCCCGACACTAACGAAGCACTCCTGACAGCGCAAACCGACGTATTACGCCAGCTCCTGCAGATGCAGCAGCAGATGGACCGGCGAGTACGGCGGTGGAACAGAGACCTCCGCATGGGGCCAATCATGAGGGACCATATATGGTCACTTCATACACCCAGTTTATTGGAATGAAGGCCCCAACGTTCACTAAGGCGGAAGAACCGCTTGAAGCCGGCGCATGGATCGGGGCCATAGAGGCAAAATTTTCTCGCTTTTATCGTGCCTTGCTGCGAGGAGCGCAAGGCAAACTTTGCGACCTTGCAACTTCGGGGTGAAGCACCGATGTGGTGGGAACATTTCAAGTCTATGCAACCTCCTTGGACATGAAGTCACTTGGGTTGAGTTCAAGCAAGCTTTCAAGGACCACCATATCCTTAAAGGACTTATGGACGAGAAAAATGAGAGAGTTGTTGGCTGCGGAAGCGGTGGAGGGCGACACCGTGTACCAATATGCATAGAAGTTTAATAGTCTGCCGATGCGGAGGACATCACGTGGACACCGATGCCAAGAAGATGGAACGTTTCCGTGATGGTCTCGATGGTGACTTGTACGAAAGGCTAATATCGTTGGAGCCCAATAGCTATCACGAGTTAGTAAACAAAGCTATCTCCCAGGAGGATGCCATGAAGAAGGCAAAGAATGATAGGAGGCTACAAGCTGATTTCACTTCCTGTAGTGAATCAAGCAAGCAATTCCCCTTTGTCAAGAAGCATACTCATGGGTCTTCGCAATCCTTGCCATCTCGGAAGTGGAGGATGACCTCATTCCAGAACAAGCCTTTGAGAAATTTCCAGTACCAGAAGAATCAGCAGCAAGTGTCCAATCCTAATGAGCTTCCACCCCGCATTTGCTACAATTGTAGACAACCCGAGCATTATGCAAATGAGTGCCCGAACCCTAGACAAGAGAAGCCCCGACAGCGAACCGGAACCCCGAATCCGCTAATGGCAACCACAACACGAAGCCAAGTTTCCAAGTGAAGCAAAGTCAACCGAATTTCATGGGTAACGTCTCTATTCGATAACCCTCCCTACTTCATCTTTTACTTTCGAATTTCGGGACGAGATTCCGTTTAAGGGGGGTAGGCCGTGACGCCCGGGTTTTTAATTAGCCCCATTAACGCTAATAACCGAATCAAGTGAGTCAAACCGGCCGACATTGGTCAAACCTAGGTCAACCTGGGTCCTCACCTCGAAAACCTCACCAATAAACCCTATTGAACCCCTTGACCAAGTCAACACACCCTTGTGGTCGATCCTTGGTCATAAACACGGTCAAAACCCGCTTAAACACCGACGTCGATGAATGTCTTCTAGAACTTTTGCCGCGTTCTCCAAATTTCACCTAAACACTTCAAAATCTCCCAATATGAAAGTTGTTCGGTTTGTCGAGGGACACAACTTTCATGTTGAGTGGCATTTCAAATTTTCGGTGGAAAAGAATCAAAAACTTGGTCAACCATCGGCGGCTCCCGTTCACCGGAACGGAGTGGCATTCAATGTTTCGCAGCAGATTGTGCAAAATCCGTTGAGAAAAACACCCTAGAGCCTTTGTAGAAGTTGTAGAGGGCAGTGAGATCTACAACTTTCCTATTCACCACTTTGTGCACTTCTATTCAAATTTTTGGAGTTTAAGCGTTCAAACAGAGGAACAATAAAATAATTTCGAGCCGGCCGACGCCGCGCCGCGACGTCGTGCGCGCCGGCCGCCGCACCACCCATGCGCCGGTGCCATGCCGCCTCGGCGTCCACGCCGCGCACCACCCAAAGCCGCGCCTTCCCCGGGCCGTCCGCACCCCGAGGCGCCTTGAGCTCCGCGTCGCGCCCTCGGCCGCCCGCACGCACGCCCGTGACCGGCGGTCCGTCCACGACCTCCTCTGCCAAGCGCGCCCATCAATGTCCAGCCGCCGTACTAGGGCATTGAAGGCCGGGGTACCTCCTTCGCCGCAAAGGCTTGAAGCCAAGCCTGCTCGCCCAGGCTATAAAAGCTGCTGCCAGCCGTCCTCGCGTGCGCACGACGTCGTCGTCTGCCATCGACGCCCCCACGGCGAGCTCCTGCCTCCGCGTGCCACCGCATCCTGCTAGCAGCTCATCCACCTCCCCACAACCTCGCTGAAGCCTACCGAGCTGCCTGTTGCAGAGCATTGCCGGCCAGCACGCGCGGAGCCGAAGCTCTTTGCGGCCACAGTCCGCCGGCGTCGCCGAGCACCGCCGCCACGGTGCTCCTCCGCCGCTAACAACCCATGGAATGGAACCCTAGGTGAGCCTACACCACTCCCCCACCCTTTCCCGGCCGAGCCGAGCCTTCCCCCTCACCGGAATCGAGCTCCCTCCACCGCCCTTGGCGCCGGGGACCCAATTGCAATCTAATTTTTCGTCCCGAGGGCCCTGTCCGCAAAACCGCATCTCAAATAGTATATGTGTTTCGTCGGATCTTGTAAAATTTATAGAAAATCGTAGAAACATCGGAAAAATGAAAAACCAATTTTGTTGGATTTTTGGTAAAAAACACTACAACTTTTGTTATTCTTGCTTGAGTCGTTTCCTAATATTTTTGGCACGAAAAATAGAAATGTGAAAAACCTAGATCCGTGATATCTCAAAATACATAAGTCCTCGTATCTAATTTTTGGGTATGTTGTGTGTTATGTTATTACTAGCTTCTCGTAACAAAATAAAATGTTTTCTATTTTTGCGGGAATCTGTCCAAATGATTTTTGTAGCTAAAAATAATTAGATTTTTGTGCCCAACTTCGCATGTTGTCTTTTTATGACAAAATACACCTTTGGTGAATTAATCGCAATTTTATAATTAACAGAAATATTTATTTTTGAATTATTCTTGTTTTTCTTGGTAATTGCATAAGTGTAGATCCATTATAGTTCTAGGTGTACATGTTGCATCCCTAGCCTAGTTTTGGACCATAGGTCATGTGTGAAAAAGTTAGGATCAATTTGTTGAGTATTTATTTTTGTGTGCATTTACCTTGCTTTACTAGCTAGTTTTGTTATTTTCAAAATAATTAAATGCATAGCTTTCCTAAATCGCATGTGTGTTCGGTGACTTGTTGTAGGTGATTAGTGCCTAATACACACTTCCACTGAATTTTAATAATTAATTTTAGGAATAAAATCTATGAAGGCAAGTTAAAGCTTAGTAGTCAATTAAATTGGAACCACCTACACCCCTAGTGACTTTAGGTTGTGTTAAAAAGCTTTTTAGAAGATAAAGACCCACCCATTCTTTTTGTGTAATTTAAATTAATTTATTTCCATATATATGTACACGAGTCACTATCAAAAGAATAATTAATAAAGAACCGCATGTCGTTCCTTTTTGGAAGAGTATGCGGAATGTATTCTTATCTAGGTGAATGTGATCAACCATGCACCCCATGGTTCTCAGTTGCTGTTTGTAATTAATTAAATTAAAAATCGTCAATTGAATCTTGCATTTGCATCCTCGTGTAGATCTTCCCGACAGTAGATACACGCTCGTACCGGAAGGAGGAGACGAAGGTGCTGATGAAGAGCTGTAGTACGTGGACGTAGCTCAAGACCTGGACCAAAGTCCAGAAGGGCCCAAGGCCAACCTTGCTAGTGAAGGCAAGCCCTAGATCATTAACCTTGTCTTTTAAAATGTTGCAATTACCTTTGCTATGATTGTGCATTTACATTTTAGGAGTTGAATTGAAACCCTAGTTGCATGATCCCTAGGTACCTATGCTCTATCACTAGTATGGTAGGCCGATAGCCGCTATGCTATAGGACCGGTACAAGTCGAGTGATGTTCATCACTCGCGAGAATATGTTCTTATGTTGGAATCATAAGATCGTCATAAATGGATCGCTCATGTGGTAAGAGCATGGGATTTGGGCTCCGGTCCAATGGCTTTCGTGGGCTAAGCTTTTGAGCGTACTAAGGGAATGGGACCAGTAAGCCTAGTACCTTAATGAGATGGTGCGAGGAACTTACTATTACTACTCTTGTGTAATCACCTATCGCTTTGCAACCGGGAGGCTGGGTACATGTGTGAGGCCGGGTGTACTGGGTGGGACACGCCGGATAGCCTTGTACCGGGATCGTAAGATTCGATCCCAAACCGAGGATTTTTGGGAACCGCCGGTCGGTGTCAGCTCTGTCGGGGCACCGCTCCATGAGTTTAGGTCTACCTTGCAAGGTTATAAACCAATCGATTATCGACCTCTCACTGTTATCTCAGACTGCTTAATCAACAGGCCATGATATCCCTTAACGATGGAACTTGGTGAATACTTCTGCGTGAATTAATTGTATTGTACAATTCTTGATTGAATTAGTTGGCACACTTAGAAATGGTAATCGACTAGAACTTGTGCTTTGAAATAATGAAAGTAAGGACATACTCTTCGTTGCTTTTCAGGCAAAAGAACTCCACCGACCAAAAAGCATCCGATGTCTAGAGTTTGATGATGTAGTTATCACCCGACGGTTAAGTCTTGTTGAGTATTAGTATACCGAACCTTGCTTTAAAATTGTTGTTGCAAGTGTTGTTTGGACTTGTGAGATTCCACCCGCCGGGAGCTGGAATGGGTGGAAGAGGACGAGTGATGGCATCACGGATGGCCTCCGTGATGTGTATCATTGCGCTAGTTTATTTATTTCCACCGTTTTCGAACTGCGAATCTTTTCATTCCGTCATGAACAATGGTTTGTAATAATTTGGATTTAATCCGTGTTGTACTTTGGACTCGCCTTCGTGTGAGTTTTAATGCATATGTCGATCCTCTATTTGAATTCCAAGTGATTTACCGGGCGTTAACCCGGCAACTAACGACGGGATGGTACTTTACTATTGCTTAATGACCAAAGTGGATTGGTTTTAGGCGATAGTATGGTATTTTCCTTGGGCGGGTTGTCACGGGTTTCCATGCAAACTATCCATCCAGATGGCTTCTCATTTCCTTGCTCTATAGGGTTAGATTTTCCTCCGTTTGTAAAGAATCGACCGACGAGTGAATGGAAGCTTTCATGGTTGCGTCGATTCCCGGCTTGTAGCTCACCGGATTTTCGTGTCTTTTTTGTGCTATTTTCATCGGGTTTTTCGTGTGCAGCTTGTTCCTTCGATTCCGAGGTGTTTGGGTTCGGATTTGTTGGTGGGGATCATGGATAGTTGCCTTGTGCATCTTTCTCGCTTGATCTTGACCCCCCAAACTTCGAATTCGGCCTTCGATTGAAGGATTTCGGTTGGACCCTAGGTTTTTGGTTGAGCTCGGTTTCGATTCGATTCCCGATGATTTAGTTTATTTGAGGACTCAAGTTTTGGGGCATAGCATCCCCTAGGGACGCTTCACATCTTCCCCAAGTCTTTCCTCAAGAGCTTAAGCCGTTTGTGAGGTCCATGGAAGGATAGGTGGTAGGGAGCTCGCGTTCTTGCTCTCGACCGTTGTTCCCGCGTCCGTTCACACCGGGCGGACGGTCCGCTTAGTAGGCGCGAGACGGTCGCGCGTGGAGCTAGTTGGCCTAGGGTTCTTCGTGTTCGTCGCGTATTCTTGAGCGTCTTCGTTTCGATCCGTCCGGCTAGCTGTTTTCGGTCGGGAGGAGTTTGGCGGACCGTCCGCCCGGACGTCGCGGACCGTCCGTGTGACACGAAGTTGCTCGCGGACCGTCCGAGGATAGGGCGCGGACTATCCGTTATTCGAGGTGCATTGCGGAGGGTCGACTTTCTTTTTTTGGACCGTACGTCCGTGACTCGCGGACCTTCCGCCTTTACCACGCGGACCGTTGTTGACGGTGAATTTTCGTCAACCTAGAGTACTTGTTATGCATTGGTATAATTTGCAACTAACCTGCACGAGGCATACTAATGATGTAACAAGTTCACACTTGCATGTCGATTTTGGAGTTTGTTGTTCACGCAGAAATTAACGTTAAAGAGAAGACTTTCGGGATAAGTTCATCAAACACTTCAAGAGAAGATCATGAAGCCCGTCGCAAGTCAAGACACAAAATGAACAAGACTCCAAACAACCCAAGGACCGATGCATCAACACGCAAAACTCCGGGGACTTGGATGTTTACCAACGAGATCAACTCGGCTGAGAGATATTCTTGCGGCCCGGACAGCATGATCTTTCGGTGCAGATTCCGAGACTTAAATGGCCTTTAATGGAAAAAGTTTGACTACCAAAGTTGTGGGGCTTGACGATACTTTCGATTTGGACATGTGGAAGGCCTAATTCGGATAAGGGGGCTAGGAGATGCGGCCCCCGAAATCCCCGTTGTGGGGTCGATCCGAAATCAGAACAAATTATCTTCCAAGGCCGATTTGGAGATCCTATCTTCGTTTCCAAGGAAACAAATGCATACCAAAGTTGAACATAATTTAGTGGCACACAACCTGGACATGGAATTTGCATTATTTGAAGTCCGGACGTGGGAGATATGGCACCAACAAGGAAGGGCTGCGAATCAGGAAAATCTGGACGAGGCTGATTTTATGGAAACCAAGTTTGCTTCTCTCCCAAGGAGAATCTCGTGCAAGGGAAGGTGGAGCACGCCCCAAGGCACCCCAAGGACATAAATAAAACCCCCTAGGCACCCCAAGATGGTTACCCATTGACATCCAATCATTCTACCGCCGCCAATCACCGGAAAACCGCCACCGCAAGATGAGGGAGAGAGTTGGATGAGCTCGTCACAAGGATCAACCCCGGCGGAGGGAACGGAGCAAGAGGAGGACTCCAAGCCGCCGGCCTAGGGGTGCTCCCAAGCTTCATCACCGCCATTTTCGTCGACGACGTTCTCCGGAGTCTCCATCACCCCTACGTGCTTCAATCCTTGTAAGATGATGGGGTAATGTCTCTGTTCATCCCTAAGGTTAGATGGATACATATTATGTGATCGCTACATGAACACTATGTCTTTCGATGCTCAATGGTCTATGTCTATGCGAGTGCTTTATTCACATATGTATGTACAACATGTGTTCTTAGTAGGGTATGTGGTAATCGTGGTGATTAGCTTAACCCTATGGATGCTTAGGTATAGATGCGATTATACGTGAAAGTGTTTGATTACCTTGCGTAGTGACGGTACGGTGCGGGGAAAAGGCTTAGCGGCCACATAACCGCCATGAAGCTAGTGTAGGCAACACCCTTTTCATGTAGTAGAGGCATGTTCATGTGATCCTAAACCCTAGGGAGGGAACACTTATCTATCTTAATCTCTCTCTTGTGTCCACCCTTTTCCATCTAGTGTCACCTTAGACTTCTTAGATTAACATAGGTTAGATTGTCTTTACCTTTAGATTAATACCCCTTCCAAAGGTTTCCCATCAACTAGATTAGTACTTGGTCAAGCGCTAGCAATCCCCTTGCTCCGCGGATTGACAAGAACCTTGGGGGTCACCCCGTGGTGAAAAAGGTGTAGGTCCGTACGCCTGCATATCGAAGGTTGTTATGTGTTTCAACCGTCAACAAGCCCCTTTTTCTAGCATCGTTGCCGGGGAGCAAGCCAATTTCCTATGTTTAATCTTGTATTAGTTTTGTTGATTACTAACATCTAACCCTTATTTTCTAGAAAAAAACCCTTTTGTGTTTTTCGTTTTTTATTTTTAGTGCCTACATGGATTTGTTCACCTCACCTTTAGAATACGAAGGGATGTTGCTAAGGGAGCTAGCAATGCGATCAATGGAAGACATTGAGATGCAAAAATCAGATTTAGTGCTTGCTACAACCCACTATGAAGTAAAGCCTAGAATCATCAAGTTAGTGGCGACAAAACCATTTAGAGGAGTGGAGAATGACAACCCATATAGACACATTAAGGAATTCACAATGATTTGCAACACGGTGCAACAATAAGGAGTTCCGACCGCTTGGTTCAAGTGGAATCTCTTTCCGTTCTCTCTCGAAGATGAAGCGCGAAGATGTTACACACTTGAGTTCGTTGAAGCAAAAGGAAATTGGGATGAGCTAGTGAAGAAGTTTTTTTTTGAAGTTCTTTCCCATAAGCAAGGTCCAAGACTTAAGGAGGCAAGTGCTCACTTTCAAGAAAGGAGAGGATGAAGGAATTGATGAAGCATGGGACTGTTTTAATGAACTACTTGAGCGAGGCCCGAACTTGAGATTTTCCGGTGACTTGATGTTGCATACCTTTTATTTTTCACTAACCCCTAACTCGTCTCGTTTTGTAAGCATGTGTGCAAGTGGTGATATAATGGATAAAACAATTAGTGAAGCTGCACAAAACTTACAAAGGATAAGCAATGGACAAAGAACGCAACGAGATTGGCAAAGACGTTTTCAAGAGGAGCAAAACGACAAAATAAAACCCAAGGTGCTTGCTGAATTTTCTGAAAAAGATGAACCGGAGGTCAAGGAAGATGGACCGACCATATGAGAAATTGAAGATTCACTTCCCAAGGTAAGAGAAGTCATTTCGGATGTTAAAAATATTGAAACTAACATGAATGTAGGCCGAAGTATTGGAATGCTAGACCATTGGCGGAGTTCAATCAATCTGGTTGGATTCAAGTTGATTTTGCCCCACTAATCAACTACCAAAGAAAAGAGGAACGCCGACACGTTGCTAAACTACTTGAAGATATATTTGATCAAGAGATGAGTGGAGAGTCAATTCAAAAGATATTTGAAGAAAGAGAAGAAGAAGATGAATGATAGATCGACCGGTTTGACAACTCAAGGATTTATGATGAAGAAAGAGAAGAGTACAACCATGACGAGCCTAGTGACTCGAAGGATAAATGGGAGAAGATAGGACTCAAGCTAGAAGATGAATGGGAAGGAGTTGACATAGAGCAAGTACTCCAAGAAGCCCCCTCCCCACACGGTGATAGATTGTGTGCTATTGAAGCCTACACACTAGCAAATCAAGACATGGAAGCACTCAAGGATGAAGAAAAGAGTGAATCAACGATGGGCGATCTTGATGACATGTGGTACACAGGAGACAAAGAAAGTAACATACAAGACTTTGAAGATGAAGATTGGGATGACAATGAAGACTTCAAAGAAGAGACAAATGCAAATGTAGTTGATGGATTACACGTTCCCCATGATGAGATGGAGGGGGTGCAAAAAGGTAACAAAGAGACACCTTCACTCGTTGAGATTGATTCGCCTTCAACACCGCTAGATGAACCAAATATCACTCTTGTTGAAAAAGCTCTAAGGCCAAGGTACACGCTGAAATCTCAAGATGTTATTGGTAGTGATGATGATAAATTCAAATACTCATGCTCAACCAATAGTATGAATTATAGTTTAAATTCTATGCCTTGTTCCAATAATGATCATGGTTATAGGCTAGATTTTCTTGAGAATAAAAAAGAGAAAACATTTATGTTTGAACAAATTAACCTCACACCTAAGGAACCTTTGCCTAATGATGAGCTAAGTGCTATGCATGAAACATATGCTTATTTTGTTTACACATTAACTTGTTGCTACAATTCGCATGTGGTGTTAATTATGGATGCATATGTTTACAATAAGTTTTGTAAATCTCAATCATGCTTTGCATTTGGTAAAGATAATGACCTTAAAGAAGCACATGTCGGGAAAGGCCCGATTTTCACTAATCATGTAAACAAGGCTCGAATAATAAAAAGAGAAGTCATGCCTAAAGAGCTGCAAGATAGATCAACAACCTCTCCAAATCCCGCGATGGATGCCGCTGTCTTCATCAATTTGAGAGCTTTTTCAGAGGTGTACAAATGAATAAAATGAGATATTAAGAAGCTCAATCAAGTTTCCATTCCAATCCATGAAGAACCAACGAATTTGAAGACCCGTGCAAGGAGTTTTGGAGAAAACATTGAGCGTTGCGCGTTCTGAAATTTCAGGACAGATTTCATCGCAGAAGTAAAACGGATGTAACTCTCTTGTCCGGAGTCCGATTTGGGCAAATAAAGACTCGTTGAAAAGGAAATTTTGTGCACTGTGAAATGAATTAGAACTTGAGTATACTTTATGTTATGGACATTAAAGAAAAATTCATTGAGTGAAGGCAGCACGAAGGGTTATAAAGAAGGAGATAGCGATATAGCAAAAGGATGCCTTGGGCAAGCCTTCTATAAGTGATCAAACACAACATGGGAAGTAAATTAAAGCCGCATTGATAACTTTTCTTCTTGCATGAAGGGCCATGGCTGTGCGACAAAAAGAAGGTATGTGAGAAAGTCGAGCTCTATGACTTTAAATGAAGCGTTTTTCGGGAGGCAACCCGTTTCTTTATGTTTTTGTTCATTTCTTAGAGAGAATAAAGAACGGCACCTTCTTACGATGATCAACTTGTGGTTATTAATTGTTGACGGATAAAAGACGTATCCCTCTACGATCCACAAGCGTATGGACCCCACACCTTTTTCACCACGGGATTCCCAAGGTTCTTGTCAATCCGCGGAGCAAGGGGATTACAAGCGTTCGATCAACAACGACACACTAGCTACTAAAAGCCTAACTACTATTATACTAGAAAACAACTAAACTACACTAGAGAGAATGATTAAGATATCAAGGTAGAAGACACTCGCCCACGGGTCTACGATACTAGAGCATGCAATCGCTTAAAGACATGAAAACCAATCTTATCTATCGGGGTTGTGACCACGGTTTCGCCCTTTCCCTCCTCTCGTACTGTCACTACGCGAAGGTATTCATGACTAGAACTTTGATGGCCACAGCGTATTGAATGGATCCAAGGAAGCATTGAGGCCTTACTCCCTTTACGGCATGGTTGCAAACCTTAAGCATGAAAGTATATTCAACACAAGATGATAGATAGATAATCTGATAAAGTGCGATTACATCTCAAGATCGATTACAACCCATGGACGAATGAGAAGATTACCCCATCAAGGTGCTGATCATGGCACCGTTGATCATGGTTTCCCTTCCGCCGGTGTCTTCCTTCTTCTCCACGAGAGGGTGCTTCCTTCGAGGTGGTTAATCTCCTTCCGGAGATCCTCCTCCCTCTCTCTCTAGCTTGTGGATGGCCTTCGGTGCGAATAACTCCTCTCCCCGGTGTTGGCGGCACCTCGGGAGTTTTAGGGTTGAAGATCCTTCGAGGGCAAGGAAAACGGGACCGAACCGGTGCCGGAAGTGGGCCGGGCCGGCCGGCTCGGGCCGGCCGGCCCAGCCCACCCGGCCGGTTCGGTCGCCCCTTTTGCTCCGTGGGTCCTCGTGCACTTATGTACTTTGCCCCCTCCACTTGCATGATTTTGATGCTGTTATCCTCGCGCCCAAGATGGAGGCTCTCTTTGCATGAAGTTTGATCTTTTACGCTTCAATCCTCGGGGGTGTTCCTCATAGCACTTCGGTCCTCGCCACCATTGGAAGTGATTTCAGCAAGCTCATGAACACGAACAAGACTCCATGAATGCTCCTTTGAACTTGTTGCGAATCCGTCCTTTATGTCCATGTTTTCCTACATAAACACAACACTTCCAAATGCATGCACAAAGATGAACTTGTTATATGATTAGTGTGCCTAGTGGCGGGTTAGTTCCATAATCAAATCCAAACCAAAGTGTAATGAACATGCTAGGTGCACCAAAATACACCGTCAACATCTCCCCCACACTTAGCTCTTGCTCGTCCTCGAGCAAGTACTCGTAAAAGAATTTCGTCCAAGGTGTGTAATCGTGTATCATTAATCCTCCTTCACAAGTTAGTCAATCTTTTCATCTTTAATACATAAACACAAAGTAATGATAATCAAACATAAACATGGGCGTTTAGAATTTTTACCACATCAAGATTTACCCCACAACTCAAACCCTTCACTTGAAGTCTTCAATTTCAGCCATGCTTACTTCTTTGCTTCCATCGGAGGGTTTTTATGGTTTTCAAAACAAAAATTCCTGCAACAAGTATTAGACAAAAATCCTTTCTCCAAGCTCTCTCAAGTCACTCATATGAAGTGGCTATCCTAACCAAGTTTTATAAAACTCTCACCTCCCATTAATCTCTCATATATCATGTAAAGTGGAGCTATAGGTAGGGCTAGCGCAATCAACACAAGTATTGTCAAACTAAGAACTTCCTCTAATGGTTGTCTACCTTTCAAAGCCAATGATCATGAGAATTAACCATATGTAGGGATATCAAGGATGAGAAGATTTAGAATGGTGGACATGTGCAAGGGCAAAAGAAAATTGTGACTACAAGGCACCGATGATGTCCTCGTTGTCCGATTGCACATGGCTGGAAATAGAGTAAAAGTTTCGTCTCACAATCAACGTGACACCCTTCCTTACACTTTATTTTTTTTCTTTTCTTTCACTTGATCCATCCCTCTCATATCTTCATTGCTACCTCATCTTTTCTCTTTTTTTCTTCTTTCTTCTTTCATTCACATATGATTTTTCTTTCTTTCTTTCTTTCTTTTCCATACACATACTTTTTCTCTTTATTTTTTCTCTCTCTTGACAACTTTTCAAAGCTTTCAATTCTCTCTTTCCTCGCATGCATACAATCTGAAATTTTAAATAAATCATGCTAGAGACGAGACGAAACTTTGAAAATAGGTTGTGTTCAAGGAATACGATGTACAAAAGAGATGTATAGGGTTGGGTATGGAATCCGGTGATGATCATGACTTTCGTTGTGAAAGTCATGTACCGAATATATGATGAGACTAGCAACAAAAGATAAGCACAAGGACATGATCATTGCTTGAAATTAAAACTCACCAAGAGAGAAGGGTCCTAGCCTAACTCATCGTGCTAATCACACTTATGGTGGAGCGAAAAAAATAAACTTGGCTTTGGATAGGAATTTTTTCTTACTCTCAACTTGGAAAAAGAGATTTTGCTAACCTTTATTACAAGGGTTTTAAGATAATTTTCAGAACTTAAATCCTCCAATTTTTAGCATCGAACATAGCACAACTAGCATGTGAAGCTCAAGATTGAAGTGCGGTATGGGTACTTTAAGTAGTAGCGATTCCACTAAACACCACGGTAAACGTTTTTCAAACCACATACTTGTGTTCATATATCAAGAATCGAAGATTAAACAAACAAGTAAATAAAGATAAACAATACATAAAACACAAAGATATATATAAAGACTCTTTTTATTTGATTTTCTTGACTCAACACTAATTTAAGACACTTGCAAAAATTTTAAAACAGACTCAAAAACTAAAGACTCATTAAAACACTAAGACTCTCACACGAAGATTAAACCGAACCTAAACTTGAAGTTCAAAAGCTAAGGCTAGCGAGCTAGCTCTCCACCACACTTAAAACATACGACGTCCTCGTCGTATCTTACAAAAATCCTAAGGGGAAAACTAGATCTAGTGGTACTTCAAGCAAGTTTTGCACCACTTGCCTCTCATGTTTCCAACCATGCCGAAAAGTTTGCGCACGTTGCGGTTAAGGAACTTGTAGTCATCTTCAACTACGCGCTCCAAGTCCTCCATACGCTGCTTCATCGCTTCCATGGCTTGGAGACATTCGTCGGCCGACGTGTAGAGATCCGCGATGGATTGACGGCAAACTCGACAAGACACCGAATGCAATCCGAAGGGGTCGTCGTCGCCATAGTCTCCACCGTTGTCACCACCGTCGTCACCACCTCCATTGCCGTTGCCTTCGCCACCGTCGTTGCCGTCGCCGTTGGGGCCTTCGGGAGTCCTTTCATTGGGCTGCTCATCCCAATCATCATCATCTCTCTCGGCGGCCCGCCCACGAGCTCGGGCTACGATCGTCGGAGTAGTCGCTATCCCCATAATCCTTAGGCTCCGGCGACACCTCCTTGTAATCTTTACGCTTGATGCCTTGGAGGCGTGCCGACCTTCGACGGGTGTAGGGACCTTCTCTCCTTCGACGGGGTTGCGAGATGCAAGAGCTCCGGTCGGGACACGTCCTCCGCAACGGATACGTGCGGTCCTCTTGACGGGTAGCTTGAGCTCGCATCGCATCGCCTCCTCCATCGATGGCTTCTTGGCTTCTAGCTTCAACTCTAAGCTTCTTGGAGGCTCAATGGCTGCTACAAGGGTGCAACACATTGCTTGAAAGGTTTGATTTTCGAGCTCCCAATTCGTCCAAATAAATAGTCCCGAGAGAAAAGCCCCGGGAACCTTATTTTCCTTTTTTACACTTCCCTTAAAATTTTCCGACCAAACAAGGAAGTCAAAAAGGAGCAATTCGGGCGAAATTCGGCGTCATCGGGCGTCGGGCCCCTCTCGGGCCGGTCCGCCTGGGCCGGCCGGCCCACCCCTCGGGGGCCGGGCCGGTCCGGTTTTTGCACACCGCCCTATTTTTTTATTCCTTAGCCCATGGGAAAAAGTTGGCCCGGTAAATCTTCGCGAAAAACTCCCGGAAAACTAAAAGAAAAATTATTTACGAAGTTGATGCCTTGTTTTTCGTCCTAGGCGGGACGTTTGGGCTCTTCCTCCATGGTAAATACGTCAACATGGTGAAGGGGCATGACATCGGGTTCGTAGTAAACCTTAAGCCACTGTCCATTCACCACAAATTGATCGCCGTTTATATCCATAATGGTTACCGCTCCGTTGTAGAACACCGAATGCACAACATAAGGTCCGTCCCACTTGCTTTGCAATTTCCCCTTTCCGAAGGTTTTAAACCTCGAATTGTAGAGGAGGACCTTATCTCCTTTTTTAAATTCTTTTTTCTTTAATCTTTTATCATACCACCTTTTGATTCTCTCCTTGTATATGCTTGCGTTTTCATATGCTTTCAACCTCAACTCCTCTAGCTCGCTTATTTGAATTCTTCGTTTCACCACCGCGGCATCGAGATCAAGGTTCATCTCTTTAATCGCCCAATAGGCTTTATGTTCCAACTCAACCGGAAGGTGGCAAGCTTTTCCATAGACGAATTGATAAGGGGTCATACCTATCGGTGTTTTAAACGCCGTTCGATAAGCCCATAAAGCTCCGTCTAATTTCTTTGACCAATCCTTGCCTCCCTTCTCTATGGTTTTGTTGAGTATGCTTTTTAATTGCCTATTTGACGTCTTCGCTTGTCCGTTGGTTTGTGGGTGATAGGCCGTGGAGACCCTATGCTCAATTCCCAACTTGGACAAGCACTTTTTGAAGTTCTTCCCGGTGAAATGTGTTCCTCCATCACTTATCAAGATTCTCGGTGTACCGAAACGGGGAAAAATCACGTTCTTGATCATAGTGATGGACTCCTCCGTGGAAGCTTTAAGACATGGTATAGCCTCTACCCACTTGGATACATAATCAACCATAACAAGTATATACTCGAATCCAAATGAGTTTTTAAAAAGCCCCATGAAGTCTATGCCCCATACATTGAATATGTCGATTTGTAAGTTGTATTTCAAAGGCATAGAATTTCTTTGAGAGATGTTTCCGGTTCTTTGGCATTCGGGGCATGACGCAACATACCTTTTAGTATCTTCATGCATCTCCGGCCAATAGAATCCGCTCGACCATACTTTTGCTTCGGTTCGAAAATGGCTATAGTGTCCACCGTACTCCGCCGAGGGGCACTTCCTTAGAATCTCAACCCTCTCTTCTCTTGGCACACATCTTCTCATTACTCCATCATTGCCAAGTTTGAAGAGGTATGGTGCATCCCAAAAATATTTCTTACTTTCGGAGATTATCTTCCTTTGAGTGTTTTTGTCTAGATGATCGAGGGGCATCTTTCGAATTGCTCGAATGATGTCGATCATCCAAGTATCTTTATCAAGCACTCTATAGAGGTGGTCATGTCTCATCTTATCTTCTATGGGCTCTTTATCATCTTGTCCACGATTCATCCTAGACAAATGATCGGCCACAACATTCTCCACCCCCTTTTTATCACGAATTTCAACATCAAACTCTTGGAGAAGAAGGATCCAACGAATCAAACGTGGTTTAGCTTCCTTCTTAGCCAAGAGATACTTGATGGCTGCGTGATCGGTGTAAACAATGACTTTCGAGTTCACGATGTAAGATCTGAATTTTTCGAAAGCAAATACCACCGCTAGCAACTCCTTTTCCGTAGTGGCGTAATTTAATTGTGCCCCACTAAGAGTTTTGCTAGCGTAGTAAACGGCGTGAACTCGGCCTTCCTTTCTTTGTCCCAAGACCGCGCCTACGGCGTAGTCACTTGCGTCACACATGATCTCGAAAGGTTGGCTCCAATCCGGAGGTTGGATGATGGGAGCACTCACCAACGCATTTTTCAAGGTCCGGAATGCCGCTAGACACTTCTCATCAAAGTCGAAAGCCACATCCTTTTGAAGAAGGTGCGTTAAAGGCTTAGTGATCTTCGAGAAGTCCTTTATAAATCTTCTATAGAACCCGGCATGGCCTAGAAAGCTCCTTAAGGACTTAACATCCGTAGGAGGTGGGAGTTGCTAAACCGTCTCTACCTTAGCCTTGTCCACTTCAATTCCTCTCTCGGATATAACATGTCCGAGCACTATGCCTTGCTTAACCATGAAGTGGCACTTTTCCCAATTTAAAACCAAATCTACCTCCGCACACCTTGTAAGGACCTTTTCTAAGTTTGCTAAGCAATCCATGAACGTCTTCCCGTAAACGGAAAAATCATCCATAAACACTTCAACAATTTCTTCGATGAATTCCGAAAACACGGCCATCATGCAACGTTGAAAAGAGGCCGGAGCGTTGCATAGGCCGAAGGGCATCCTCCTATATGCAAACGTTCCGTAAGGGCACGTAAACATTGTCTTATGTTGATCTTCCGGGTGAATAGGAATTTGCATGAACCCCGAGTATCCATCGAGAAAGCAAAAATAAGCATGGTTTGCTAACCTCTCGAGCATCTCGTCTATGAACGGTAGGGGGAAGTGATCTTTCTTCGTCGCTTTGTTAAGCTTACGATAATCAATACACATCTGCCACCCGGTCACGGTTCTTTGCGGTATCAACTCGTTCTTCTCATTCTTCACCACGGTCAAACCTCCTTTCTTCGGTACACAATGTACCGGGCTCACCCATTCGCTATGCGGAACCGGGTAGATGATTCCGGCATCAAGTAACTTGATAACCTCTTTCTTTACTACCTCTCGCATGGCATGGGTTAGCCTCCTTTGATGGTCCACTACGGGCTTACATTGGTCTTCCATTGGTATACGATGAGTGCAAAAGGCTGGGCTAATACCTTTGAGATCATTAATTGAATATCCAATCACCTTCCTATGTTTTTTTAATAAAATCAGCAACGCTTCATTTTCTTCGGGACTCAACTCGTCGCTCACAATGACTAGATAAGTTTTGTCCGGGGCCCAAAAATTCATATTTTAATCCCTTGGGCAAAGGTTTAAGGTCTACCTCGGGCACTTGTGGCTCCTCGGGTTTGATTTCTCCTATGTCTTCGAATTTCTCTTCCTCCACACTACCATCATGCGGCTCTAAGCCTTTTGTTGCTTCCTCTAGTTCTTCATCTTGTTGATTACTAATTTGATTTTCCATCACTCGTGCAGCGGGTCTCTAAGGGTTTCAACAAAACGGACTATCTATCTCTTCTACTTCTTCATCTTCGGGAGGAAAAGGAGTAAGGTGTTTAGAAGCACGAAGAAAGTTATATGTGTACTTTGTTCCGTTAAGGTTCATTGTTACTTTGCCTTCTCCGGCATCTAACACGGCATCAACCAACTTAAGAAAAGGCCTACCTAAGATTATATGATCGGAATTACTATGGTAAGCATCAATAACAAAGAAATCGGTTGGTATATAGTTTCTAGAGATTTTTACTTTCATGTTGCAAGCAATACCTAGAGGTTTGATAGTTCTACCATCTCCCATAATTAATTTCGTTGATGTTGGAGCTAAGTCTAGGTTGTGGTATTGAACTTTATCATAAATTTTAAAAGATAGAACACTTACTTGGGCTCCGATGTCGCATAAAGCTTTGCATTGAACTCCGTTGATCTCGCAACTCAAGTGCGGCGTCATCTTCTCTTCTTCTTCGGATCCTATCGAGTAAATTTCAGCGAGGCGAGCGTATGGTGATGCTTCGGGCTTGATCCCCATGATTCTCTTCACCTCGGCAATATGTTCCGGATCCACCACGTCATCTCCAAAGAGCTTTTCAAAAATCTCACCGGTGGTTTCGAGGTCGTATGAATTTTCAGCTTTCTTCTCCGGTGGGAAATCCACTTCCAATGCTCTTGCCATTCCCTTTTGATTAGGGAACGGTCTTCTCTTGTCGAATACTTCTCCGTAATCAATAGGAACCCAATCCATTGGTTCGAACTCCCTTAGTGGCTTCGCGCTTGACATGCTTCTCTTGTTCGTCTCCTTTGGTGCGGCGAAGTCGACGTTTGGTGTAGTTCTTGACTTGATGTGTTCTTGTTCAAGCTTTTCCATGATCAGTTCCTCTTTTGTGACTTCCGGGGTTGCCTCTTTAGAAAAATCAGCAAGCTTCTTCTTCCTTGAATTGAATTCCGGCTCTTCCGCAAGTCTTGTTTCCCAATCTCTTCGCATGGCAGCCGCTTTACTAACTTTTTGTAGAAGTTGGGCGGCTTCTGTGTGTGTTTTCTCCATGAGATCCCCACCTGCACACATTTCGACGTGTCGCATGCAACTAGGGGTTAGGGAAAAGAAAAATGTATGCAAGAGTACGTCACGGGTGAAGCCGAGTTTTGGTCCTTGTTCGATTAATTCATTAAACCTATCCCGGGCTTGGTCTATCCCTTCCTCTTCTCCTTGCATGAAAGTGATCACTTGCCTCCTTAGATGTTGAACCTTGCTAATTGGAAAGAACTTCTCGCAAAACTTCTTTGTCAACTTGTTCCAATTGCCTTCAACTTCAAAGGACGCAACCGAATACCATGTCTTTGCTTTGCCGGCAAGTGAGTAGGGAAAGAGATTCCATTTGAACCATTCATCGGGAACTCCTTCTTGACGCACCGTGTTGCATATTGTTGTGAAATCCCTTATATGTCTATATGGGTTCTGCGTAACCATCCCTTCAAATGGGTTTTCCGCCACCATCTTGATGATCTTGGATTTAGTTTCATACTTGGTCGCTTCGAGCTTCGAATCCGACTCTTGTACTTTTATGTCTTCACATCGAGGGCTAGCGTAATCCCTTAATGATTTCTCGGTTCTTCCACGGGTTGATTAACGAACTCCATCTAGACAATAAGATAAAAACAAAAACAAAAAAGAAACAAGTGTTTTTCCGGATAATATATGTTAGATATAGCGAATAAAAGATAAACTAAAATATAAAACTAAGTTAGATGCAAATCAAACGATGTAAACTAACTTGCTCCCCGGCAACGGCGCCAGAAAAAGGGGCTTGTTGACGGATAAAAGACGTATCCCTCTACGATCCGCAAGCGTACGGACCCCACACCTTTTTCACCACGGGATTCCCAAGGTTCTTGTCAATCCGCGGAGCAAGGGGATTACAAGCGTTCGATCAACAACGACACACTAGCTACTAAAACCCTAACTACTATTATACTAGAAAACAACTAAACTTCACTAGAGAGAATGATTAAGATATCAAGGTAGAAGACACTCGCCCACGGGTCTACGATACTAGAGCATGCAACCGCTTAAAAACATGAAAACCAATCTAATCTATCGGGGTTGTGACCACGGTTTCGCCCTTTCCCTCCTCTCGTACTGTCACTACGCGAAGGTATTCATGACTAGACCTTTGATGGCCACAGCGTATTGAATGGATCCAAGGAAGCATTGAGGCCTTACTCCCTTTACGGCATGGTTGCAAACCTTAAGCATGAAAGTATATTCAACACAAGATGATAGATAGATAATCTGATAAAGTGCGATTACATCTCAAGATCGATTACAACCCATGGACGAATGAGAAGATTACCCCATCAAGGTGCGATCATGGCACCGTTGATCATGGTTTCCCTTCCGCCGTGTCTTCCTTCTTCTCCACGATAGGGTGCTTCCTTCGAGGTGGTTAATCTCCCGCCGGGAGATCCTCCTCCTCTCTCTCTCTAGCTTGTGGATGGCCTTCTGGTGCGAATAACTCCTCTCCCTGGTGTTGGCGGTGCGTCGGGGGTTTTAGGGTTGAAGATCCTTCGAGGGCAAGGAAAACGGGACCGAACCGGTGCCGGAAGTGGGCTGGGCCGGCCGGCCTGGGCCGGCCGGCCCAGGCCCAATTCGGCCCAGTTCGGTCGCCCCTTTTGCTCCGTGGGTCCTCGTGCACTTATGTACTTTGCCCCCTCCACTTGCATGATTTTGATGCTGTTATCCTCGCGCCCAAGATGGAGGCTCTCTTTGCATGAAGTTTGATCTTTTACGCTTCAATCCTCGGGGGTGTTCCTCGTAGCACTTCGGTCCTCGCCACCATTGGAAGTGATTTCAGCAAGCTCATGAACACGAACAAGACTCCATGAATGCTCCTTTGAACTTGTTGCGAATGCGTCCTTTATGTCCATGTTTTCCTACATAAACACAACACTTCCAAATGCATGCACAAAGATGAACTTGTTATATGATTAGTGTGCCTAGTGGCAGGTTAGTTCCATAATCAAATCCAAACCAAAGTGTAATGAACATGCTAGGTGCACCAAAATACACCGTCAACATTAATCTAAGTTTATTTTTCTTTTTAGAACCACCATCATGTTAATGCTCATATTTATTTATTTGCATGCTTGCATTTTGTATCAACGTGATGTTTCTTTGTGTATACATGTTTTGCACATAGTTGGCTTGGTTGTTTTATATACTTAATGATGTATGCTTCAGTTTCCATGTTAATACTTCATAAGGCCTTATGAGTATTTTCCTTTTGTGATCTTGTGTAAACATGGTGTTTAAACATGATTGCGGACCATCATCATTAAGTTTGATAAACCTTGCTAGCTTTTCATATGTTTTCATGTTGTTTTGGTTAGTTTATAAGCTTTGCAATGCACTCAATTTTTCTTGTGCTATAAGAGTTATTGATTTAGGGATAGACATGGTGTTTAAACCCTAGATTTATCAACCTTTGTGGCTATGGAGAAATTCGGCAACCTAGTTGTAAACATGGTGTTTAGAACTAGGTGAAAACATTGTCTTTGTTTATATGCTTTCCTATCATGTGCATACACACCTTGCACCACATACACTCATTAGGTTTTTATTTCTCATTAGACTAATTATGCCACAAGTTAAGAATATTAGGAGGTATTGTTGGATTGTTGGCAATTCTATCTACTCCCAACCGTCACCTTGAGGGTAGAATGTGCGCTTAAAACATCTTGCAGGCAAGATAAAGACTCTCACTACAAGGAAATTGAAGGATGGCCAAGATAAAAATGCTTTGTCTTCTTCTTCTTCCATGCCTAGCAAAATTCTAAGCATGGGGGAGACCCTGAATCTTCAACACGGAAGTACAACATGACGCTCTAGAAGATAGAACAATCAAGATCATTAACGTCTACGGATCAATGCGCAAAAAGCCACCGATCTCATCAAAATTCTGCATGGTCTCGAAGGGAAAACACTGAATATTTTTGGATATTTAGAAGCTCCATGAAGTTACGATTCCAACAAATCAAGAATCAAGACAATTGGAGGTTCCTACAAGCAGTTATACCCGAATCACCGAGTGCAACACGTCCTGAAATCAGTTTTGGACAGCACGTAGCGCTGAAGTAAAACGGACATAGCTCCCTTGTTTGAACGCCGTTTTTGATGAATGACCACACGTTGGAAAGGTAATTTCATAAACTTTCAATAGAGCTATATTTCGATATATGTTCTGTTCTGGACAGAGGGGGAAATCCATGAAAAGGAGACATCAAGGAGATGATGAGAACAAGAAAGAGGAGACGGTGATGACAACATTGAAGAGAAGGGCGACCTATGACTCCATTAAGCATACAAGATAAAATTCAGAAGTTCAGGATTGTTGATAAATCAAGAGAAAAGCAAAGCCACATCAATACATGGAGATGTCAGAAGAAGGCAACGAAGAACTACAAAAGACGGTAACACCTCCATGGACCTTCTGTTTTCCAAACACAAATGCTTGTAAGTATGCCTTTAACCTTTTGTTTTTCTCTTCCAACAATAACATGGATACTAGGAGGACAACCTAGGTTTATTTTTACTTTCAATAGATAGGCATGACCATGTGTTCACCTCGATGTTTTATATTGCCTATGATTACGGAAAGATGATGAAAATTGCCGCTTTGTTTTACCTACATGAAGTTATACATGTCTTGGCTAATTGCTCTCTATCTGAAATTAATTTAAATACTGGCTCTTTTATTTGTGGTGGTGAAATGACTATGCTATAGACCCACATACATATCTTTGCTCTTTGATTTAAGTTTATGGATAGTCGGATAACTTTGTTGTTTTTATGAAAACTTAACTTTTATGCTATCTACAAATTTGTGATGATCTTGCAAAGTTCTACCTACCAAAGCCATATACATATATGTTTTACGATAACAAAACCCGTAGATTGCAAACATATGTTTTGATGAGTCGGATTATGACTGATTTCTATGGAGACTAAGAAGCTGGTCATTCCTTTGTGTAACTTTTTCATGCTAGCCTTTTTGTCCATGAATTGTGGTTTTCACATCGAAAATTTCACAAACTTCGCTGGGCATCCACCCTAAACCAAAAACATCTTTTTGTGGTCACCTCCTTGTCCACAACCCAATTTGAGTATGGAGTAAAATTCTCGATGGAGATTCAAATATTCCGTAAGATTATGGAATTTATACTTACATTAGTAGTCATTTCCCCTCTCTTTTATGCTCGAGGATGAGCATCGTTCAAGCATTGGGGAGGAGTCATTACATCATCTCTGGCAAATGCTATGTAAGTATTATGTTGCAAAAGTTTTGAGGAGCAAAAGAAAAAAAAATGAAAAAAAGGTTATGATGAGAAGAAATGAAAAGTAAGAAAAAAGGAATGAGAAAGAGAAAAGGAAAGAGAAAAAAATGAGAAGGAAATAAAATAAAAGTAAGAAAAATAATAAAGATGCTCATCGGTTCTTTTTGCTTCATAAGTTCTCAAGTGCCATGATGACAAATCCATACTCAAACCTTCCAACCATGTGTAATCCGATAACGAGCACTTCACTCGTGCCTCGGGATCATCCATTTGCCACTTGCACATGTCCATCTATCTAAATGTGTGTGTTTCTTCTCTCTTTCCAACATTTATTTTCCAAGACCTTTTTGACGAGTCTCGATAATTCTAATAGATCTCTCTCTTAATTTGATAATATTTCGGATGTATGTTTTGCTAGGATTGTTTTTAACCTTCCAAGATCCATATTGTCGGTGCGGAATGTGGTCCCGACACTAACCGATAATAAGCGTCGTGGTCTATCCCTCAATGGTCGATGCTAAGCAATAAGAGACACGAGTTTTATCCTGGTTTCGGTCGGTGGGCCGTACGTCCAGCAGCGTGGCGTGCTCAAGGCACTATATTACTTAGCACCGGGGGTGCCCGTAGTGGGGGCTGGTACAAGCAAGGCGGGAGAGGAAGCGTGGCTTCCAAGTCCCCGGTGTAGTGGTCGAAGATGTTGTGGGAGAATTGGAGAGCAAGTGCGTGGCGTAGCCTCGTCTCCCGCCGTGTTGTGTCTGTCTCCCTCGCGGCGGGGGGGTTCGTCCCCCTTTTATAGATCAAGGAGGGAGCAAATCACATGCGCGCCGTGCTATTTAGCTACGTGAAGGGGCGTGGCGTGCTATCTTCGGAGAGTGGGCGGCCGTCCGGGACGATCCTTGCGGCGATCCGGCCATCATGGCCTATCTTGTACCCGAACGGGGCGGCTTCGAGGGTAGAAGGGCGGCGGATGGGCGTGGCGTCTTCCGATAGGCTCGAGGGAGCCGCGACGTCGGCCCGTACGGGGGTACGGGGAGTAGGTAAAACGGCGTCCCGTTCCAATATGTTCCACGGTCTTGGAGTCGTTGCTACGGCGCCCGGCGTGCACCCGCACGCGCGAGGGGCCGCGGCCATACCGTAACGTGGCGGGGATGGCGTTCCACCAGCATAGCGCCTCCACCCAACCCCCGTAAGGTCACAAGAAAGCAAATCGAGGGTGCGGCCGGCCCCCTTCGAGGGCTCGGCTCGTTAGCCGTACCGGAGCGAGCGCACGGCGTCACGGGACCGACACCGGCCGCGCCGCACGGTCCCCCCCCCCCCACGGTGATGGGGATGGGCTCCCCTCCCGGGGAGTTGGTGCGGCGGCACCGGGGCGCGAGCCCCCGGCGCATGATGGCGCCGTCCCGCCGCCGCCGAGCGGGGGGGCGGCGCACGCGTGCGGGGCGCCCTCGAGCGAGGCGGACCCCGGTCGAGGGCGGGGCGGACCCTCGAGCGAGGCGGAGCCTCGCTCGAGGGGGAGCGGGCCCTCGAGTGAGGCGGACTCCGCTCGAGGGAAGCGCACCCCCTCGAACGGGACGGAGCCCGCCCGAGGGAGGCGCGCATCCTCGAGCGAGGCGAAGCCTGCTCGAGGGGATCTTCAAGAGGGCCGCCTTGGTGGGCCGTTGAGGTCCCCGCGGCATGGGCCGTATCCTGCATGGTTAGGCGAAGTGTGTTTGGCTTTGTTGCGGGTTTTAAGTGGGGATTTCCCCGTTGTTAAAGGGGACCCCTAGGGCTGTCCCCGACAGTAGCCCCCGAGCATCTGTGGGTTTGCCATTGAGGCTCCCGCAGATGCTGGAACCTACTGATAGGACGTTCTTCCCTTCTTGTCTTGCGAACGCTTTCCGTGGGGCCGCGTCAGCGGACCCGCGGGTCTAGCCCCCGAAGCCCTGCAGGAGCGTGGATGCTCCTGTAGGGGTTAACCGCGAGAGCTGGTCGGAGGGCGTGGTACAAGTTTCAACCGGCGTCGGCAATATCTCGGCCCGGCTTCGGTGACACGCTCGCCGCCGGCACCGTCTCCCGGCGGGTGCAATTCAAGGAGGTGTAGCCGTGCGTCAAGCCCCCGAGCTCCGGGCCCGTTCGAGGCGATCGGGTTGAGCTTTACGACTTGTTTTTTAACGCGCCCTCGCCGTCCCTCCGCGGGACGGAGGGTGAGGTTTCCGCAACCCCCATCGAGCGGGTCGCGAATTGCGGATTCCTCGTTGAGCTACTAGTGGGTGGTTCGAGTGGACGCCCATGCCCCGTTCGATAAGGGTAGGCTGCGTGGTCCGGAGACACGTCCATTGAAGCGCTTGCGTGGGTTTGCTAGGTGGGGCTCGGTCCCGTTCGATAGGGACCGAGGGCGCGGAAGCTCTCCCTCGGTGGGATCCCCCGCTAGCCGCCCTCGGCGGCTCCCGAACACGACATACGGGGCACCCTCGAGCCGGCGGGCTCGAGGAACGGCTCGAATGCGCGTGCCTTCGTCGTCCCTGACTCTGCGATCTGGGGCGCCTGTTCGAACCCGTCGAGGGTCAGGCTTCGAACCTCGATCGTAGGGGCCGTGCGGGGGTGGCGCCCGGGCGGCCCCATCTTTGCGTTTGCGGCCGTCGAGAGGTCCGGGCGAGCCGGCCCTCGAGGCGCCGGCCGCAACACGGCGTGGCATGGGTGCTTGTGGTACCGCTTTGTTTCAAGCGGGCCCCGGGCGACCTTCTCACGCCCGTGCCCCTTTAGAGGTTGATATTGTCTCGAGCCGGGGGCTCGCACCGCTCGAGGGTCCTACGTGGCATGGGTGCCGGCGATGCCCGCTTTGTTTCAAACGGGCCTCGAGGCGACCTTCTCACGCCCGTACCCTTCGAGGGTCGATATTGTCTAGAGCCGGGGGCTCGCGCCGCTCGAGGGTCCTATGTGGCATGGGTGCTCGCGATGCCCGCTTTGTTTCAAACGGGCCTCGAGGGGACCTTCTCACGGCTGTACCCTTTCGAGGTTTGAATTTATCCCGAGCCGAGAGTCCGTGCCGCTCGAGGGTTCTCCTTGCTTTGCAAGGGACCGTGCCATTAAATGCTCCACAAGAGAGGCCGCGGTTTCGCATCGCGGGCGCGCTTTTTAGGCGTCGTGGCCGCGTGCGCGCATAGTGGGCGGCGTGGGCGGGCGGACGTGACCGCCCGCCACGGCCCCCGCTAGTCTTCACCGTGATGATGGCCCGTTCGCGGTGATGTGGCCGCCGCGGTCGTGGTGGGGTCCGCTCGCCGGCCGAGAAGAGAAGATTCCCCGCAAGCACGCGCGCGGGCGTCCGCCCGGAGAGCTCGCCCGCCGCTTATAAAACCGAAGGGAAGGGGAAGCGGCGGTTCTTTACCTTAGCGCTCCGCCATTTTAGCCCCCCGTGCTTTCGTCTTCGCTTTGCTTTCGCCACCGTGCGGCTTCGCCATTAGAGCTCTTCTTCCTCTTCTTGTCCTTTGTTCTTCGCATCCCTTGTCCTTCCTCATGGCGCCGCCTCCGCCCTCACGATCCTTGACCCGTACGCTCGGGGAGCGGTCGACGGTGACCCGACCGGCCCTTGGCGAGCTAGTCACCGCCGCCGCCTGGCGGCAAACGAGGATGGCCGCCCGGCGGAGTGGATAGTGCCGCCGGCCGGGGGACCGCGCGCCCAACCCGCCGAAGGCTACGTGGTAAGCTTCGTTCGCTTCCACGAGCGCGGCCGCCGCGCCGGCGAGCCGCTTCATGCGAGCGCTGTGCTACTACTACGGCGTGGAGTTGCACAACTTCGCGCCCAACGCGATTTCGCAGGCGGCCACGTTCGTGGGTGTCTGCGAGGGGTATCCGGGGATCCCGCCCAACCGGGAGCTGCGGATACACCTCTTCCGCGCGGAGCTCTTCACGCAGCCCACGACGGAGCCGAGGACCCACCGCGCGGTGCGCGCCGGCGGGATGTCACTCGCCCGCGGGGGGCGTTCAACGACGACTACATCCCCCGCACCATGACGACGAACAACGCCGGCCGGGAGCGGGGATGGTTCGCTCGCGCAACGCCGAGCCCGGCCTCCCCCCTACACCGGTCGGGTGTTCAAGGAGAAGCCCGACTCCTGGGGCTACGGGGTGTCCACGCCCACGGATCGAGGCGGCAGGACTCGGTCTTGGCCGCCCTGAGGAGCCTGGCGTCGCAAGGGCTGACCGCGGTGGGCGTCCTCGGCTTCCTCCACCACCGGCGGGTCGTGCCTCGATGGAGAGGCCGCTCCGCATCTACGAGATGACGAGAGGAGGCGGACCCCGTCGCGCCGGCGAGGTCGAGGATAATCCCGACCCCCTCGGGCGGCCGTATGCGCTCACCCGGCGCGGAACGCCGTCGACACCCGGATGCCGGCGCGCCGGACCGATCCCCGTGGGACCTCGAGATGCTCCCCACCGGCCCGCCGGGTGAGTACGATTCTTGATTTCGTTTTAGTTCTTGGTGTTGCCTCTCCCGCCCCCGACGCGCCTTTGACGTTCCCGCATGCACCGGTGAACTTCACCGCCGCGAAGTCCGTTCCGCCCACCCCCCCGACTCTCGCGCGCTCGGTCGGGCGGCGCAAAGAACCGGAGCGAGGAGCGGGCGGCGCGCAAGAGGGAGCGCGTGAGGCGGCACCGCGAACGCCGCGAGCGACGGAGCGCGGAACACGGCGGCGCGAGGAACTCGGGGCTTTCCTCCCCGGGGACCGAGGGAGTACTCGTCCTCGGAGGAGGACGAAGAGGAAGAGGCCGAGGGGCGGGGCCCCTCTCGATGGGTGGGAGCCCTGCGCCCCCGTCGCCGGAGCCGGCTCCGGCGGCAAGGGCGGCATCGCCGGGGCGGGCGCGGCGGCGCCCGCCGCGAGGCAATCGACAACGAGGGACGGTGCGCGCCGCGGAGGTGCCGGCGCGCGCACCGCGCAGGCGCGCGCGGCAAGCGCGCCCGTGCACGTGGCGGGGCCCGCGCGCGTGGCGGCGGCGTCGGGGAGGCGCGGCGGTGGGCGCGCCGGCCGCGCCGGCCTCATCCGCTGAGGCCTCGAGGAAAAGGAAGCGCGCCTTTTCCTCTTCGAGGTAAGGGGCTCGTTCTTCTGCTCGGTTCGGTTTTTTGACAATCAGGCATTCTAACTTTCTGTTTGTGCTTGCGCAGGGTGGTGCCAACTGTGCCTCCCCTCGCACCGGCCAAGGTGCTGAGGGCGGACGCGTCCATCCCCACCCGGCGGCGCTCGTCGAGGGCGTCGGGGGCGGGGGCAAGCATGGCGGCGGCGGGCGAGAGCTCGCAGGCGCGCACCGAGGCCCCGAGGCCCCTCGGCCGGCGGTTCAGCCCGCCATGGCGCGGCCGGCGGTTGCCGAGGGCAGCCGGCGCCGGCCGTGGTGGGGGGCGCGGCCCACGGCGGCGGCCGTGGCGGAGGCGCGCCCACGGCGGCGGGCCGTGGCGGAGGCGCGCCCCGCGGAGGCCGCCGCGACGGAGGCGCGATCCGTGGCGCCACCGCGGAGGAGGCAGAGCGGGTGCAGCCCGCGGCGGCGCCCGTGGTCGCGGAGGCGCGGCCGGAGGTAGTGGCCGCGGCGCGCGCGCCGGCGCCCGCGGCCACGGAGGCGCAAGTGGAGGCGCCGTCGGAGGCGGCGCTAGGGCCGGCGCCCGCCGGCGGTTCCCGGCGGAGGTGGTGGAGGTCCCGGACAACGACTCCCCACCGCCCGGGTGGGACCAGTGGGCGAGCGCCACGCTCTCCCCAGGGTCCCAGGAGGGGGCCCTCGTGAGGCGGCGCGAGGGCCACATGGTGGCGGGGGGCCGAGGACACGGTGCCGAGGCCTCGTCCTCCCACGCCGGCCACTCCGCCCAGGTAGAGGGGGCCGCCGGCGATCCGCCCGCGTTCGCCGACGCCCGGGGAGAGCGAGAGCTGCGGGGGAGCTCCGCGGCCACGGCGCCACACTCGACCGCGCGTTGAACGAGGCGCCGTGGGTCCACGGCGGCCCCGCGTGGCGTGTCTTCCGGTGGGGTGCCGTTGCTTGTTCCCCCCTTTTCCTTGTTTCTCGCGCGTCTTTCTTTGCAGCATGGTGTTTATAGGTTTTGATTTGTGGGTGTCAGGAACTCGAGCGCCGCGCCCACGACAAGTACGACGCCTTCGATCGGGTGAACGCCGAGCTCCACCAGCTCCGGGAGCGATGCGGCGCTTTCGACGCGCTCGCTGACGCCCTCAGGACTCCGGACGGCTGGTTGGCGTACCGGGCCGTGGTCTTGCGCGATGAACTCCCCGAGAGCACGAGGCAGGACCCGGCGCGTCGCTCTAGCCTAGAGCGGGTCTGCACAGCTCTCATCGATCGTGATGAGGCGCTGTGGCGGGCGCGCTCGGACCTGGAGAAGATGCGGACGCTGGCGACCAACTGGGAGGCGGAGGTGGCCGGCGTCCGCGGCGAGAACCGGGGGCTCCGTTCGTCGCTCGAGGGGGCGCAGGGCGCAGCAGCCGCCGGGCCGAGGAGCGGGCGCGTGCGCCGGAGCGACGGGCCAAGGAGGCCAACGACTTGAAGGCCGCCCTCGACTCCAAGGTCGTGGCGCTCGCCGTCGGCCGAGGAGCGGCTCCTGCAGAGCGCACCGCCTACCAAGGGGCCGAGGGGCGGCTCCGGCGGAGAGCAAGCCACCCTCGCCGATGCCCGTCGGCGCCGGGAGCAGAGCGCGTCGCTCGTGAGGCGGCGCGAAGTCACCGGGAGGAGCGGAACACCGCGCTCTCCAAGGCCGAGGGCGAGCCGATTGTGCTCGCATTACAAACGCAAACCGGGAGCCGGCCCTCCGAGAGCAAGGTGAGACCGTCAAGGGCCTCGAGCTGGCGGTCGAGGCTGAGCGCCGTGACCTCGAGGCGGAGAGGAAGCAAGTTGAAGGTGAGCTGCTGCTTGAATCCTGTTTGGTTGGTTTTCTGTTTGGGGATTCGCACTCCTTTTTCTGATTTCTTTCTTGTCTTGGTGACTCCAGGCTTGCGCGCCGCGCTGGGGCACGCGGTTGAGCGGGCCGAGGCGCTGCAGACCTCCTACAACTCCTCCGAGCAGGAGTTGCAGGAGCTGCGCGATGCGGCCCTCGAGACCTGCCGGGTTGTGGAGGAGGGCGAAGCGCAGTCGGGAAGCTCGCCGGCCGCCGCCGCCCGCGCGCCCTTGGCGGCCACGTCACCGAACGGATGCGCCGGCGTTGCGTCTTGGCGTCCAGAAGGCCCTCGGAGTGGTACGGTCCCACTACGAGGTCAACTTCGAGGCGCTGGCGGAGGGCTACGTCGTTCCCGAGGGCGTCGAGGACGAGGTGGCGATGGAGCGTGTGGACGCGCTCGCCGCTGATGCCGCCGGGTCGCTCGCCGAAGCCTTCAAGGAGTTCCTCTTCCGGGGCCGTTGACACCGCCGCTCCTCCCGTTGGAAGCACGCACCGGGCGCTTGGCCCGTTTTTATTTGTGTATCGCATTCCGGCCACGCGGCCTTTGTAAATAAACAAGTTATCTTAATCTTAAACATTTGTTGATACGAAATGAAGTCTTTTATTTCTCGCGCTTTTTGTTTCTCCTTCTTCCCGAGTAGATTCTAGTTAGGGGAGTTCGATTTTCGCGGGGGTCCCGCCGGGTTTGGAGGCGAGATAGAAGGGCCATATCCTCGCGGCGTGGGCTATCTCCGGCTCGCGCGCTCCTCCCGTTAGGCCGCCCGCGCCCGTTCGAATCGTTGCTCGAGGCCGGAGTAGAGAACAAACTTAGCGCGCGTGAGTTATTTCGTTTTTGCGCGAAAATGGGACCATTTTGGGGGGGATGCCCCCCACGTGTGCCCCCGAGGGTAACTTGGGTTTTAGAGGAAAGCCAAGTTGCCCTTTTCATTAGACTTGAGGCGTTTACATAGTTGTCACCAATCGGGGCGTTAGTCATATGATTTTTACAAGAAAAAAATACTTGGAAATCCTAGCTAGGGGTAGAAGCGACGTAGGCCGTTGGATGTTCCAAGCGTTGGTGAGCTCTTCACCGTCCTCGTTGGCCGCCTTGTACGTGTCGGGCTTGAGTACCTTCACCACGACGTAGGGTCCCTCCCATGGGGGCGATAGCTTGTGGCGCCCTCGGTTGTCTTAGCGTATCCTTAGGACCAAATCCCCCTCGCTGAAGTCCCGTCGACGTATCTTGCGTGCCTGGTAGCGCCTTAGGGACTGTTGATACCTTGCGGAATGCATCAAGGCCACGAGGCGTGCCTCGTCCGACCGATCCGCCGAGTCCTCGGCGGGCTCGCCGGTTGGCATCCTCGTCATAGCCTCGAACCCCGGGCGATCCGTATTCTAAGTCCGTGGGGAGGACGGCCTCCGCGCCATGGACTAGGAAAAAACGGGGTGAACCCAGGTGGCTCGCTCGGGGTGGTCCTTAGGCTCCACACAACCGCCGGTAACTCTTGTAGCCATTTTCGCCCGCATTTGTTTAGCCGGTCGAAAATTCGGGCTTAAGGCATTGTAAGATCATGCCGTTGGCACGCTCTACTTGGCCGTTGGTCCGTGGGTGTGCCACGAACCGCCCAATCCACACGGATGTGGAACTTGTCGCGAGAACTCCAAGAATTTCCCCGCACGTGAACTCGGGACCCGTTGTCGGTGATGATGGAGTTTGGCACTCCGAAGCGGTGAACGATGTCGGTGAAGAATGTTACCGCCCTCGCTTCTCGCCCGAGATTCGTGATGGGGCGCACATCCACCCACTTGGAGAACTTGTCGATCACGACCAACAAGTGGGTGAAGCCCCCGGCGCCTTCCGCAGGGGCCCGACGATGTCCAGCCCCCACACGGCAAATGGCCACGTTACGGGGATGGTCTGCAGGGCATGGGCGGGCAGGTTGGACTTGCGGGCGTAGAACTGGCACCCTTCGCAAGTGCGTACGATCTCGCTGGCATCCGCGACCGCGGTAGGCCAGTAAAAGCCCTGGCGGAACGCGTTGCCAACGAGGGTGCGGGGCGCGGCGTGATGACCGCAGATCCCCGCGTGGATGTCCCGCAGGAGTTCGCGCCCTTCAGGGATGGGCATGCACCGCCGCAGATGCCGCAGGCGGCGCGCTTGTACGGCTCGCCGTCAACGAGGGCAAAGGACTTGGCCATCCCGGCGATGCGCCCGGCCGCGGCCCCGTCCGCGGGGAGTTCCCCTCGAGCCATCCGGGCGATGTATTTGTCACGCCGGGCCCGCTTGGACAGAGCCGGCTCGATGTCCATCACGTCGGCCCCGTGGGAGCCATACCCCTCGAGGAGGGAGAGCACGTACGCCTCGTTCGAGGGGTCCTCGTCCATGGGTTCCGCACCCGCTGGATTCGAGGGAGCCCCCGAGGGTTCGTCGTGACTCGAGGGGTGGGGCTCGAAGACGACCGAGGGCTGAGCGACGTCGCGCGCGAAAACGTTCGGGGGGACGGTGATCCGCCCGGACGCAATCTTGGCCAGCTCGTCCGCCTCCTCGTTGTACCGGCGGGGCACATGGTTGAGCTCGATGCCGTAGAACTTGTCCTCGAGGGCTCGCACGGCTTTGCAATAGGCCTCCATCTTGTCGTCATGGCAGCTCGCATTCTTCATGACCTGATCGATTACGAGCTGCGAGTCCCCCCGCACGTTGAGGCGCTTGACACCTAACTCAATGGCGATTTTGAGGCCACAAAGGAGGGCCTTGTATTCAGCCATATTGTTAGATGCGGGGAAGTGGAGGCGCACTGCGTACCGCATGTGTTCCCCGAGGGGCGACACGAAGAGCAGGCCCGCGCCCGCCCCCGTTTTCATCACCGAACCGTCGAAGAACGCAGTTCCGCATTCTCGCTTGGATCCGTGGCGGCGGCACTCGCGTATCCGTCCACTCGGCCGACGAAATCCGCTAGGATTTGAGACTTGATGGCCTTGCGCGGGGCGTAGGCAAGCGTCTCGCCCACCGGCTCCACGGACCACTTGGCAATCCCCCCGCGGCGTCGGGATTGCGGATGATCCCCCCCCAGCGGGAAGGAGGAGACCACCGTGACGGGGTGGGCCTCGAAGTAGTGGCGGAGCTTGCGCCGCGCAAGGACTACCGCGTACAGGAACTTCTCGGACCCCGGGGGTAGCGCGTCTTGGTGTCCGGACAGACCTCGCCGATGTAATAGACCGGCCGCCGTACGTGCAAGGCGTGCCCTTCCTCCGTGCGCTCCACGACGATCACGACGCTGACCACCTGGGTGGTTGCGGCCACGTAGAGGGCGGAGGGTTCGCCATCCCGCGGCGGCGTGAGGATCGGGCGTGCGCTAAGGACGCCTTTCAGGCTAGTCGAGCGCGTCCTGGGCCTCGGTGGTCCAGGAGAAGCGCTCGTGCTTCTTGAGGAGGCGATAGAGGGGCAGGCCCTTCTCGCCGAGCCGCGAGATGAAGCGGCTCAAGGCGGCAAGGCACCCCAGCACCTTTTGCACCCCTTTGAGGTCCCGGATCGGACCCATTCGTTCGAGGGCCGCAACCTTTTCAGGGTTGTCCTCGATTCCCCGTTGGGAGACAATGTATCCCAGGAGCATGCCTCACGGCACTTCAAAGACACACTTTTCGGGATTTAACTTGACCCCATTGGCCCGTAGACAGCCGAACGCGATGCCCAAGTCGCCAACCGGGTCGTCCGCCCTCCCGGTTTTTACGATGATGTCGTCCATGTACGCCTCGACCGTCCGTCCGATGTGGTCTCCAAAAACGTGCAAGCATGCGCGCTGGTATGTCGCACCCGCGTTTCGGAGGCCAAACGGCATCTTGACGTAGCGAGAACATTCCGAACGGTGTGATGAACGAAGTCGCGAGCCGGTTGGACTCCTTCATCTTTATTTGATGATACCCGAAGTAGGCATCGAGGAAGCAAAGCAATTCACACCCGGTACCGTTGAATCAACGATTTGATCAATACGTGGCAAAGTAAAAGGAACTTTAGGACATGCTTTATTAAGACTAGTGTAGTCAATACACATCCGCCACTTCCCGTTCTTTTTCTTTACAAGCACAGGGTTGGCTAGCCACGTTGGGTGGAACACCTCCTTGATGAACCCGGCCTCGAGGAGCTTCCGCAGCTCCGCTCCGATTGCCCGTCGCCGCTCCTCGTCGAAGCGGCGGAGCCGTTGCTGCACGGCGCGGGCGTGAGGCAGGATGTCAAGGGAGTGCTCGGCGACCTCCCTCGGGATGCCTGGCATATCCGAGGGGCTCCACGCGAAGATGTCGGCGTTGGCGCGCAGGAAGTCGACGAGCACCACTTCCTATTTGGGGTCGAGGGTGGAGCTGACCCTCAACGCCTTGCCCTCGGGGGCGAAGGATCGAGGGGGACCTCCTTGGTCGCTCCGCGGCCTCGAAGGTGCCGGTGTGCTTGGCGGTGGAGTCGAGGTCGTCGTTGACCATCTTCTCTAAAGTGGTCACCGGCGCTTCATCCGGCGCCGGTGCTCGCGTGCTCCACGCACTCGACGTCGCCAGCCGAATGCGTGCTCGATGGACGAGCCGACGGTGATGATGCCGTTCGGTCCCGGCATCTTCATCTTCAAGTAGGTATAGTTGGGGACCGCCATGAATTTGGCGTAACAGGGGTCGCCCAAGTATAGCTTGGTAGGCTCCCTTGAACCCCACCACCTCGAAGGTGAGGATCTCCTTGCGGAAATTCTTCGCGGTGCCAACCCAAACCGGCGAGGTCGATCGCCCGAGGGGCCGGACTCCGCTTGCCGGCGCGATGCCGTGGAACGGCTTCGTGCCGGGCCGCACCGGTCCAACCCGATCCCCATCAAGCGCGGCGTATGCGCGTAGAGGATGTTGAGGCCGCCGCCTCCGTCCATCAAGACCTTCGAGAACCGCGCGTTCCCGATGATGGGGTCGACCACTAGCGGCATCGGCCCGGGTTGGGGACGCGGTTCAAATGGCCCTCCCGGCTGAAGGTGATGGCGTCCTCCGACCAATTGAGGAAGGAGGGAGGCGCCTTCTCCGCGGCGAGGACCTCGTGCCGCTCCCGCTTGCGCTGGCGGGTCGACATGTCGACGGTGGGCCCCCCGAAGATGAGGAACACGTTCTCCACGGCGGGGAAGCCGCCGGCGTCGCCATCTCCTCCGTCTTTCTTGGTCTATGCCTCCTTCGCGGCGGCGCGGCCATAGAACTTCTTGAGCATGTCGCACTGCTCAAGGGTGTGGTTTACTGGGGTCTTGTGATAAGGACATGGCTTCTTCAACATGTCATCAAACACCCCCGGGCCTCGAGGGGCCGGTCGAGGGCCCCGTCGAGCCGGGTCGACGAGCAAGGGGCCTCGGCCTCACCGCCGTCGCGCCCCTGCTCGCGCGCCTCGCGGCGCGGCTTCTTTCCCTTCTTGCCCCGCTTGTCCTTGCGGTGGGGCTCCCTGGACTTGCTGCCCTCAGCGGGTGCGTCGTCCGAGCGCCTGCCTTTCTTGCCGTCAAAGATCGCCCCCACGGCCTCTTCTCCTGAGGCAAAACTGGTGGCGATGTCAAACAGCTCGTTGGAGTCCGCGGGCGGGCTGCGTCCCGGCTCTCGCACGTGGTCCCGCATGTGGTGCCCTCGAGGAAGGCATGCACAATTTCGGATTGCGCCACGCTCGGGAGCTCCGTGCAGCGCTTGGAGAAGCGCCGTATGAAGTCCCGCGGCGACTCACCGGCTTCGTGTGCGGGGAGCGCGAGTCCCCGGAATTTCCGTGGCGCACGTACGTGCCCCGGAAGTTGCCCACGAACGTGCGGACCGGATCATCCCAATTGTGGATTTGGTCGGCGGGCAAGCGCTCAAGCCATGTCCGGCCGCATCGCCGAGGTGCGAGGGGCAAGGTTGCGGATGATGACCTCGTCGGCCGGTGGCCCCCGCCCAGCTGGCAAGCCAAGCGGTAGTCGTTGAGCCACACGCGGGGATCCGTCTCCCCGTTGTATTTGACGATGGTCGAGGGTTGGCGGAAGCGCCGGGGGGAAGGCCGCCGCGCGGATCTCCCGACCGAACACACGGGTCCCCGGGGGCTCCGGTGTTGGGGAGCGGTCCTCGCCGCCGTCGTAGCGTCCGCCCCGTCGAGGGTGGTAGCCCACCGCCGCTCGGGTGTCCGCCCCCTCGTGCGGCGAGCGTTGATGACATTTCGGGCGTCACCGTCCGGCGCTCGCGTGTGTCGAGGAGTTGTTCCTTGGCCGCCGCGCGCCCTGAGTTGGCGGGACGCTCCGCAGCTTCTCCTGCGTGGACCGAGGGTTCGCCCCCTTGTGCGGCCCCGTCACCCCGTGCATCCCCTTGCTGGCGGATACGTGAGGCTGAGCTTTCGGCCTGCTGGACGGCCGCCCCGCTTGATGAGGGCCTCGCACCTCGCGCCGCAGTTCCGTGCCTCGGGGGTCGAGGGTGCCGGCATAGCCCGTAGTAGCGTCGCGGCGGCAACGAGCTTCGACTTGGTCGCGGCGGCACGTCGGGGTTGTCGGCGTTGATGCGGTCGCGAGCACCGGCCGCCCGCCTCCCGCACGCGTTCACCACGAGCGGAGGCTTCTCCCCGCCATCGAGGCGCGGAGCGGCCCGCACCGTGCGGTACTCCTGCGCCGTTTAGCCTCGAGCTCGCGGGCTTGGGCTAAGCCGTGCGTCGGCGACGGCTCCGGCGGGAGTGCTTGGTCCCGCGGCTTGGCGCCGAGCGATCCCCGGGGCGGGCGTGATCTCCCCGTCCCCGCCGCCCACCGCGCCGGGTGGCGTTCGCCGGGTCGTTGGTGACGACGACGCAGGCACTCCCGCGCGGGATCGTAGCTCCCGTGGCCGGGAGTCATCGGACCAGCCAAACCGCAGTCCGTGGCGTCAAGGGAAACGCCCGAACATGACCGGGCCCCGCACGCCGAGAAGTCCCATTCTCGCGTACCCGTGGCGGTTGGCGGGCGGCAACGCGTCGAGGGAGCCCGAGGACGACTCGTCACCCGCTGAGGCGCCGGGATCCATGGCGACGAAGACGTGACGGCCGGCGGGACCCCGCGCATCGTGGTGTTGACGTTGGCGTTGAAGGCCGTTGTGGCCCCGCGCGGCCCAATGGGGAATGCGCGGTCCGAGACCGTGCGCCGTCCCGTCGGGGGCGGCGGTGGGCGCCGTGGCGGCCGGCGCGCCGTGCCGAGAGGCGACGCGCTCGGCTTGCCGTCGCTCGGACCGCGCTTGGCGTGAACGCCGGCCGGAGCGGTGGCGGCGTCGTGGCGCCGACGGACCCGCGGCGTCCGTGCCGGCGGGCGTCCGCGCCGTGACGGTGCGCGCGGCGGGGACCGGCGCGGACCCGGCCCGGCGCCGCGCTCGGAGCTCCTCACGGTTGGTGAGGCGCATGAGGTAGCCGTTCCCCGTGGCCCGAAAGTTCGTGCCCCCGAACCGGATTTCGAACCCGGTGGGGGAGAGGGTCCGAGCTTCCCATGCAAGAGCGTGTACCACGGTACTCGGTGCGGATCACCATGGAGGGAGTTGACGGATTGACCTTAGGCGCTCGGATCGCCCCACGGTGGGCACCAACCGTCGGTGCGGAATGTGGTCCCGACACTAACCAGTAATAAGCGCCGTGGTCTATCCCTCAATGGTCGATGCTAAGCAATAAGAGACATAGAGTTTTATCCTGGTTCCGGCTGGTGGGCCGTAGTCCAGCAGTGGCGTGCACAAGGCACTATATTACTTAGCACCGGGGGTGCCTGTAGTGGGGCTGCTACAAGCAAGGCGGGAGAGGAAGCGTGGCTTACAAGTCCCTGGTGCAGTGGCTGAAAATGTTGTGGGAGAATTGGAGAGCAAATGCGTGGCGCATCCCTGTCTCCCCGCCGTGTTGTGTCTGTCTCCCCCGCGGCAGGGGGGGTTCGTCCCCCTTTTATAGATCAAGGAGGGAGCGAATCACATGCGCTCCGCACTATTTAGCTACGTGAAGGGACGTGGCGTGCTATGCTGTAGAGTGGGCGGCCGTCCGGACGATCCTTGCAGCGATCCGGCCATCATGGTATTCACTTATGTTGGCTTGAGTGACTTGATGAGATTAGTGTTTCCATGAGCTTTTGCAAGATATATTCACTTATGTTGGATATGCATCTTTTTGAAAATTCTTCCATGTGACAAGGTAATGGTTTGAAGTTCACTTAAGTTTGAGAGCATCGTGTTTATTAAATGTGGCTTGTTCTTTATTATTAGTCTATCTTCCATAATGAAAAAGAAGCCGGTCACAGATTGAACTTTAAAAATAAATTCTTAAGAAAGAGCAATTTGTCTCGTCATGAATGAATAAGTGCAGGGATAACATTGGAAGGCAACGTTGATTTCCCTTTTAAGCAAGGATTACTTACTCGAGGACGAGCAAGGTTTAAACATGGGGGAGATGTTGACGGTGAATTTCCGTCAACCTAGAGTACTTGTTATGCATTGGTTTCGATTCTAATTTGCAGCTAACCTGCCACTATGCATACTAATGCGCGGACCGTCCGTTATTCGAGGTGCATTACCGGAGGGTCGACTTTCTTTTTTGGACCGTACGTCCGTGACTCGCGGACCTTCCGCCTTTACCACGCGGACCGTTGTTGACGGTGAATTTCTGTCAACCTAGAGTACTTGTTATGCATTGGTATAATTTGCAACTAACCTGCACTAGGCATACTAATGATGTAACAAGTTCACACTTGCATGTCGATTTTGGAGTTTGTTGTTCACGCAGGAAATTAACGTTCAAGAGAAGACTTTCGGGATAAGTTCATCAAGCACTTCAAGAGAAGATCATGAAGCCCGTTACAAGTCAAGACACGAAGTGAAAAAGACTCCAAACAACCCAAGGACCGAAGCATCAACACGCAAAACTCCGGGGACTTGGATGTTTACCAACGAGATCAACTCAGCTTGAGACATATTCTCGCAGCCCAGGACAGCATGATATTACGGTACAGATTCGGAGACTTAAACGGCCTTTATTGGAAAATGTTTGACTACCAAAGTTGTAGACCTTGACGATACATTCGATTTGAACATGTGGAAGGCCCAATTCGGAAAAGGGAGCTAGGAGATATGGCCTCCGAAATCCCTGCTGCGCAGTCAGTCCGAAATCAGAATAGATTATCTTCCAAGGCCGATTTTGAGATCTTATCTTCGTTTCCAAGGAAACAAATGAATACCAAAGTTGAACATAATTTAGTGGCACACAACCTGGACATGGAATTTGCATTATTTGGAGTCCAGACATGGGAGATATGGCACCAACAAGGAAGGGCTGCGAATCAGGAAAATCTGGACGAGGCTGATTTTATGGAAACCAAGTTTACTTCTCTCCCAAGGAGAATCTCGTGCAAGGCAAGGTGGAGCACGCCCCAAGGCACCCCAAGGACATAAATAAAACCCCCTAGGCACCCCAAGATTACCCATTGACATCCAATCATTCTACCGCCGCCAATCACCGAGAAAAACCGCCGCCGCAAGATGAGGGAGAGAGTTGGATGAGCTCGTCACAAGGATCAACCCCGGCGGAGGAAACAAAGCAAGAGGAGGACTCCAAGCCGCCGGCCTAGGGGTGTTCCCAAGCTTCATCGCCGCCATTTTCGTCGATGACGTTCTCCGGAGTCTCCATCACCCCTATGTGCTTCAATCATTGTAAGATGATGGGGTAATGTCTCCGTTCATCCCTAGGGTTAGATGGATACATGTTATGTGATCGCTAGATGAACACTATACCTTTTGATGCTCAATGGTCTATGTCTATGCGAGTGCTTTATTTACATATTTATGTACAACATGTGTTCTTAGTAGGGTTTGTGGTAATCGTGGTGATTAGCTTAACCCTATGGATGCTTAGGTATAGATGCGGTTATACGTGAAAGTGTTTGATTACCTTGCGTAGTGACAGTACGGTGGAGGGAAAAGGCTTAGCGGCCGCATAACCGCCATGAAGCTAGTGTAGGCAACACCCTTTTCATGTAGTAGATGCATGTTCATGTGATCCTAAACCCTAGGGAGGGAACACTTATCTATCTTAATCTCTCTCTTGTGTCCACCCTTTTCCATCTAGTTTCACCTTAGATTTCATATATTAACATAGGTTAGATTGTCTTTACTTTTAGATTAATACCCCTTCCAAAGGTTTCCCATCAACTAGATTAGTATTTGGTTAAGCGCTAGCAATCCCCTTGCTTCGCGGATTGACGAGAACCTTGGGGGTCACCCCGTGGTGAAAAAGGTGTAGCTCCGTACGCTTGCGGATCGAAGGTTGTTACGTGTTTCAACCGTCAACAAGCCCCTTACTCGGCGTCATTGCCGGGGAGCAAGCCGGCTTGCTATGTTTTACCTAAACCCCTTGTATTAGTTTTTCGTTTTTTATTTGTAGTGCCTAGATGTATTAGTTCTCTCTTTGGAGAAGAATTTTTATCGGCTCCCATTCACTCCCCCCTCTCTGGTCGCCTAATCGGTCCTTCAATTGGTATCAGAGTCGGTTACGGATCTTCGTGATTCTAACCAGTCTAAGATCCAAAGATGGCGTACCAGGAACGGGGTTCGGGTCCTCCACACTTTGATGGTAAGAACTACCATATGTGGCAAAGGCGGATGGCCGCTTTCCTCCGCGGCAAGGGTCAGATCCTGTGGGATGTCACGGTGAACACAGCTTATGTTCATCCGATGAACTTCCTTGCTCCAGGATCGAGGGACATGTTCGACGCCAACAACAAGGTGGTCGACTACCTGTACCGTTCTTTGTGTGAATCCGAATTTGAACATGTTCGGATAGAGGATTTGGTGTGCAGGATTTGGGAGCAGTTGAAGAATGCTCATGCCGGGAACGCTCAGGTTCAGGCTCGGCTCTTTGCGACCTATCAGAGAGAGTATGAGAAATTCACTCATCTCCCCGGTGAGTCCATAAATGCCATGTTTCAGCATTTCACGGTGATCGTGAACAACATGAGGGCTAATGTGGTCGTGCTCCCGTATGATGACCATGACAAGGGCTATCAAGCTCTTGCATTCGCCGGATCGTACCGTGTGGAGCGGGAAGGTCGAGGCCATCCTAGAGTCGGAGATGTATGAGACCCTCACGGCGGACGAGCCGTTTTCCAAGCTCAAGTTGTCCGAGGTGGACAAAGTGGGGTGCGTGCAAAGATCGAGAACCCGACTGATCCCCATAGTCTGGCTCTCGTATCTTGTTCAAGGACTAATGCTAACATGTCTTCGAGGCATTTTTCTTTGTCTTGCCTTGTGTCCATGCCAGATGAGGAGTTCGACGTGCCGGGTGAGGAGGACCTCGTGTTGTTGAGCAAAGCGGTTCAATCGCATGTACACGAACCGGAAGAACGCTCGGAGGAGCTCGGGCATGTGCTACCGGTGCGAGAAGCACGTGCACTTCATCATCGAGTGCTCGGAAGCCATGAAGGTCAAGCCCGAGCATAAGCACCGTCCGAGGACCGATCACAAGCACTGCTCAAGGTACGACTATAAGGGCAAGAACAAGTCCGAGCGAAGGCCAAGAAGGAGTGGTGGCACAAGAAGAAGGAGAGAGCGATGGTGGCCAGTGCGAGCAACATCGACTCCAGCTCCTGATACTCTTCATCGAGCTCGAGTGATGAAGAAGAGAACCGGCACAAGGGAAGCGGTCGAGCAAGAACATCAACGGCATGTGCTTCGCCGCCCAAGGATTTTGCGGCATGGCACATAGCTCTGCAAGCAAGAAGAGCAACAAGGATGACTCGGGCTCCGACTCCGAGGAAGAGGTAAACAATAGCCCGTCCTTCTTGATAGCGGAGAATGCTAGGTTGAATGACTTGCTTGACAACCGTGATGATGTGCTTAGGAAGACCAACAAGGAGAAGAGGGAGTATAGGTCTTTGCTTGGATAGGCTAAGGAGAAGGTGGTTGAGCTAGAATCTTTGCTTGATGATGCTAGGGCTCAAATAGATTTTCTTAAGTCCGCTCTTGTTGTGACCAATGAACCCGAATGCACCGAATGTTCCACTTTTCTTGGTGAATTGAATGTGCTTAAGGACAAGCATGCCTCCAAGCTCGAGGAACTAGATGTGCTTAGGGTTGAGCTAGATGAGATGAAATCTAGGCCCTCATTGCTTGGTGCTTGCACTTCTTGTTCTGTTTTGCATGAGAACCTAGATGTTTCGCTTGTTTATGCTAGATCTCTAGACGCTCACCGAAAGCTACTATTACTACAATTTGTTCTACTTGTGAAATAAATGTTGGGAAGAATATGGAGCTTGCACACTATGTTGATCGTTTGCGGGATGAGAATGATGAGTTGAGAAAGTTGATGGGTTGGTTGTCCGGTCGTGAGCCTCGGTGGAGGATAATGATCAAGACATACAAGTGCCGAGGATGGGGAAGCGCTTGTGAAGGACCGATTAGGCGACCGGAGAGAGGGCGGAGTGAATGGCGACTCGATAAAAATTCTTCTCCAAAGAAAGAACTTGACCTATGTCCCAAATTCACAACCACGGATTCCCACATGAGTTTGCCAAGGTAGCATAGTCACAGCGGACCTACCAACCCTAGGAGCAAACCCCAAACGATCCCAAAGCGAAAGCGAAACTCAAAGAGCAAAGGACCGAGCAACTCGAAGACCGGACCGGTGGGGGCGGACCGTCCGCAAGCACCGGGAGGACCGTCCGCGAGGATCGGGCGGATTGTCCACGGACACCGGCGGACCGTCCGCGAGGCCTAGGCGGACCGTCCGCGTGGCTGCGACGGACCATCCGAAAACAACCACCGAACCTCCAGATCGCACCCTCAATAACAGACCGTCCGCGATGGGCCCGCGGACCGTCCACGCGCGTCATGGACCGTCCGACACTCTAGTACGGACCGTCCGCGAACTCCGTGCAACAAAATTCCACCGGCAAAATGGATCGAACAAAAAGCACGCAAGAACACACGAAAAACACGACGAACGCTGGCTGAAAGCCCCTCGCGGACCATCCGTCGTGGGCGCGTAGACCGTCCGCGTGGAGCGCAAACAGGCCCGAACTCGACCTCTTGAAGGTCAACTTCTCCTCCCCACTACCCGATCTCCCGAATCAACCAAGGACCTGCTACTAAATCATAGGTGAAGGTGAAGCGCCTCTAGGAGATGCTATGCCTACGAATGTGTAGCCTCAAACCCAATGAATCGAGAGGAACCGAGATTCTACCGAGCTTAAGAACAAAGCAAGGTTTCCAACCAAAATCCTTCGATCGGAGGCCGAACTCGGAGTTCGGGGGATCACGATCAAGCACAAAGATGCATGAAGCAACTATCCATGATTACCACCAACAAATCCGAGCCCAAACACCGCGAATCGAAGGAACAAGCCGCGCACGAAAACGCGACGAAAATAGCTCGAAAAAGACACGAAAATCCAATGAGCTACAAACCGGAATCGACGCAACCATGAAAGCTTCCATTCACTCGGAGGTCGGATTCTTTACAAACGGAGGAAAAATCTAACCCTAGAGAGCAAGGAAATGAGAAGCGATCCGATGGATGGTTTGCACGAAAACCCTAGAGCTAATATATATGATTTCCCTTTAGGCCGGACAAAAGACCACGCTACCCCTCCCAGGAAAATACCGTACTATCGCCTAAGACCGATCCACTTTGGCCATTAAGCAATAATAAAGTATCATCCTGTCGTTAGTTGCGGGTTAACACCCGGTAAATCACCGGGAATTCAAACAGAGGATCGACATATGCATTAAAACTCATGCGAAGGTGAGTCCGGAGTACAACATGAGTTAACATAATCTATTACAAACCATTGTTCATGACATGGAGTAAAGGTTCAGAGTTCGAAAACAGCGGAAATAAATAAACTAGCACAACGGTAAACATCACAGGAGGCCATCTGTGATGTCATCACTTGTCGTCACCCACATGTCGGCAACACACCGCAACAACAGTTTTAAAGCAAGGTCGAGTATACTAATACTCAAAGAAGACTTAACCGTCGGGTGATGACTACATCACCAAACTCTAGACATGAAAGGCTTTTGGCCGGTGGGGTTTCTTTTGCTCGAACAGCCTACTAAGAGTAGATCCTTATTTTCAATCTTTTAGCACAAGTTCTACTTGATTACCATTTCTAAATGTGCCATCTAGTTCAATCAAAAATTGGGCAAGTAATTAACTCATACAACAATATTCCTCGAGTTCCATCATTATGGGATATCATGGCCGCGATTGATTAAGCGAGTCTCGGATAACGGTGAAAGGACGATAATCGATTGATTTAAACCTTGCAAGGTAAACCCAAACACACGGTAGGCTGCCCCCGAAAGGACAACTTTCCCGGTGCCATTTCGTCGATCTTCGACTCGGAGAGCGGAACCTACATTCCTTGGTACAAGGATTACTGGATCGCTCCCACACGAACGTCCAGACTCACGCAGGTACCACACTGTTGCAAGCAGGGGGACACAAGTGCCCCAGGTGTAGTAGGGAAAGGTTCCCTTACCGCGTCAATCGGGTACTAGGCTTACCGGTCCCATTCCCGGCATATGTTTAGTACGTTCAAAAGCTTAGCCCACGAAAGCCACTGGACCGGAGCCCAAATCCCATGCTCTTACCACATGAGCAATCCATTTATAAACATCTTATGATTCCAACATAAGAACCTATTCTCGCGAGTGACGAACATCACTCGACTTCTACCGGGTCCTATAGCATAGCAGCTATCGACCTAGTATACTAGTAAGAGGACATAGGTACCTAGGGATCATGCATCTAGGGTTTCATTCAACTCCTGAAACGTAAATGCACAATCATAGCATCAATAATTGCATAAATTTTAGAAACAGGGTTAATGATCCGGGGCTTGCCTTCGATGGCAAGGTTGGCCTTGGGCCCTTCTGGACTTGGTCCAGGTCTTGCTCTACAACGACGTGGTGCACGTCTCCGTCGGCCTCCTCCGTCTCCTCCGTCCGCACACGCGTACAGCTACCGTTCGGGAGATCTACACGAGGATGCAAATGCAAGATTTAATTGATGATTTTTAATTTAATTCACCACAAACCACAAGTGACAATCAAGGGGTGTATTAGTTGGACACATTCACCTAGATAAGAAATACATTTAGCATACTCTTCCAAAAAGGAACAATATGCAATTCTTTATTAAATATTCTTTTTGATAGTGACTGTGTACATATATATGTAAATAATTTAATTCAACTTCACAAACAGTAGTGGGTGGGTGCATTTAGCTGTTTAAATCAATTTACAACCACACACAAGTTACCAAGGATAGGTTTGGTGATTTTTCCCATTTAATGACTACTAAGCCCTTAATGACTTACATAACTTTTATTCATGGAATTAATTAATAAAATTCAGTGGAAGGGTGTATTAACCGCTAAACACCTATAACAAGTCACTGGACACACATGCATGCTTTGGACAACTAGAAATTAATTCTTTTGAAAATAACAAAAGCTAACTAGAAGGACAAGGTAAATGCACACAAAAATAATTACTCATCAAAATGACCCAAACTTTCTCACACAAGTCATATGGTTCAAAACTAGCCTAGGGATGCAGCACCTACACCTGGAACTATTATGGAACTTGAGTTATAAATTTTCAAAGAAAATCAAGCATAATTCGAGAATAAATATATCTTTTAATTATAAAATTGTGATTAATTCACCAGACGTGTTTTTTGGCACAAAAAGACAGTGTCCAAAAGTTAGTTGCAAAAACATAATTATTTTTAGCTATAAAAATCATTTATGCAGATCTGGAAGAAATGGAAAAACATTTTTATAAACATATTTACATCATAACTTTGTGCAAGTTTTGGCTCAGGAGCTAGTCATGACCTAACACACAACATATCCAAAAATTGGACACATAGGATTTATAGTTTTTGAGTCATTGCAGATGTAGGTTTTTCACGTTTGTATTTTTCAAGCAAAAACTAACAGGAATTAGCTCAGGAAAGAATAACAAAAGTTGTAGGATATTTCACAACGGATCCATAAAAATTGGTTTTGCGTTTTTTTGACTTTTCTACGATTTTATACGGATTTTCAAAATTCCAGCAATTACCTAAACACTATTTAAGAAATCACTTCTACTACAGCCCGAAACTTTAAGTTTCCTTATGGATAAGCCCCCGGTTTGCAGATTTCTCCTCGTAAAGATCCGGCGCCTTGCAATCGGGTCCCCGGTGGTGCGGTCGGTGGAAGTCCGGCGAAATTCCGGCGATGCGAGGCCGGAGTCCGGCCGGGGAGGGCGAGGGGGGGGATCTAGGGCTCCTTGGGGTTTGGTTTGTGGGTTGCTTGGGGCAAGGGGTGGTCGGTTGAGGGGGAAGCACCGGCGGCCGGTGGCGCCGGCTGCCGCGGGCCGGCAAATTCCGGCGAGGGGACCTCCGGCGGTGGTCGTTGGGGGGCGGCGAGCCGCGGTGCGGCTTAGAGTAGGCGCCGAGGTGCTTTGGGTGGCACCGGGAATGGTGGAGGAGGCCGCGCCCGCGGCGAGCTCCCCCGGCGGCCGTGGCGGACGGCGTCGGCCTCGGAGCCGAGCAGGGGGCAACGGCCTTATAGGCGACGATCGCGGGGGAAGAGCCGGGCCTCGCGGTTAAGGGTCCTCCGCCACCGAAACCGCGCGCGTACGGCGGCCTATCCTCGGCCGGCGCGCGCCGACAGACGCGAACACCAACGGACCGACGGTCCTCACGGCGCGCGACCGTAGGCGAGAGTGGGGAGGCCACGTGGCGTGGGTGTGGACTTCGGCCGACCCTCGAGTGCTCCCCCACCTCGGGCGGCGTGGTCTCGGGCGGTGCGAGGGGGCCCCGACTCCGAGGCGGGCGCGGCGCTCGCGCCGGCGCGCGCGACGCGTGATGCGGCGGCGCGCAAAGACCGGCCGACCCAACGTGTTAGCGAGCGCCGGTTCGAACGCTTGAATCTCCAAAAAGTTGAATAGAAGTGCACCTAGTGATGAATAGGAAAGTTGTAGATCTAACTACCCTCTACAACTTTTTGGAGATTCAAGCATTCGAACCTAGGTTTTCGGGGTTCAATAGGGTTCATTGGCGAGGTTTTCGGGGTGATGACCCAAAGTTGACCTAGGTTTGACCATTGTCGGCAGGTTTGACTCAGGCCTCGATTCGGTCATTAGCATTATTGACGTTAATTAGAAACCCGGGGCGTCACAAACCTACCCCCCTTAAAAGGAATCTCGTCCCGGATTCGGAAATTAAAGACAAAGGTAGGGGTAAGGTTCTTACCGTTTCGTGATTGAAGAAAACCCGTATACTTGGTGTTGAGGAAGTGCTCGGTCTCCCAAGTAGCTTCTTCTTCGATATGGTGACTCCATTGTATCTTATACATCTTCACGGTATGTCTCCTAGTTTGTCTTTCTTTTCGATCTAGCACTCTCGGCGGATGCTCGACCACCGAAAAATCCGGCTCAATCCAAGCGTTCGCTTCCGTGATCACTTCGTCTCGGGTACTTTCACACCTTTCTTCAATTGTGTCACATGAAATACATTGTGCACGGTACCGAGAATCGATCCGAAGTCGGATATGATAAGCGACCGGTCCACATACCTCAATGATCTCGTATGGGCCAATATACCGCGGGGCTAATTTCCCTTTGACGCCAAACCTTTGGACACCTTTGGTCGGTGAAACCTTGAGGTATACGTAATCACCCACTGCATAGTGTCGGGGTGCTTTCCCTTTGTCATGGTAACTCTTTTGTCTCATTTGAGCCAACTTCAAGTTTTCTCTGATTACTTCCACCTTCTCTTCTGCGTCTCTAACTAAATCTGGACCAAAGAGCGTTCGCTCTCCGGCTTCTGACCAATTTAGAGGAGTTCGGCATCTTCGTCCATAAAGAGCTTCAAATGATGCCATCTTCAAACTAGCTTGATAACTATTGTTATAAGAGAATTCTCGCCAAAGATAGACACTTGTCCCAACTCTTATCAAAATGCATGATGCTTGCTCTTAGCATGTCTTCCACAATTTGATTGACTCGCTCGGCTCGACCATCGGTCCGAGGATGATAACTCGAACTACGAATCAATTTGGTTCCCAAAGATTCATGCAATTGTTCCCGTAAACGAGCCAAAAACCGAGTACCTCGATCGAAACAATGGTCTTGGGAATCCCGTGCGTGTGCGCACAATTTGCTCGATATAGAGTTCTCGCATAATCTTGTACGGAGTAAGTGGTGTGCACCGCGATGAAATGAGCAGTCTTGGTCAATCGGTCCACTATAACCCAAATAGAATCCTTCTTTCCGGCGCATCAGAGGTAAACCCACAATGAAATCCATACTGATGTCATCCCACTTCCACAAAGGTATAGTCAACGGTTGAAGTACACCGGCTGATTTTAAATGGCTGGCCTTGACTCGATGACAAGTATCACACTCTGCCACATATTTGGCTATGTCTACCTTCATGTTTGACCACCAAAAGTTTTTCTTCAAATCCTGATACATTTTGGTGCTTCCGGGGTGAATAGAGAATTTAGAAAGATGAGCTTCGTCGAAAATTTCCTTTCGGAGTTTCGGATCAACGGGAACTACGAGACATTGCTCAAACCACACCACATCTTTTGCATCCTTGTGGAAACAACTATATTTGGGGTCTCCTTCCGCTAATTTTTGTTTTATTAGCTAGACACCTTCATCATTGAGTTGAGCCAAAATGATTCGTCATATAGATTGGACTCAGTTGAGATAGCATTCAAATTTCCTTCTCCACAATTTCCAATTGGAGCTTCCTCATGTCTTCACACAAAGTCTCACTATACGACTCCACGGTTAAGCAGTTGCAGTGAACCTTTCAGCTAAGCGCATCTGCAACAACATTGGCTTTTCCGGGATGATAGTGTACTTCTAGATCATAGTCTTTAATCAATTCCAACCATCTTCTCTGCCTCATATTCAATTCTGATTGGGTGAAGATATACTTGAGACTCTTGTGATCGGTGAAGATATTACAGCGATTTCCCATAAGATAATGCCTCCAAATCTTGAGAGCATGAACAACCGCTGCTAACTCAAGATCATGGGTTGGGTAATTTACTTCATGGGGTCAAAGCGAACGTGGGGCATAGGCAATGACTCGATTTTCTTGCATAAGAACACAACCGAGACCAGTGCCTGAAGCATCACAAAATACTTCAAACGGTTTAGAATTATCCGGCTGCACTAGCACTGGGGCTGTAGTCAGATGTTGCCTCAATGTGTGGAAAGCTTTTTCACAATCTTTGCTCCACACAAACTTAACTCCCTTCTTTAATAGTTCAGTCATAGGTTTAGCGATCCTGGAAAAATCCGGAATGAAACGACGATAATAGCCTGCTAAACCCAGAAAACTATGGATTTGATGTACGGTCTTGGGTGGTTTCCAATCCATAACCTCTTGTACTTTGCTAGGATCTACTGATATGCCTTCCTTGGAAATAGTGTGCCCCAAAAATTTCACACTATCTAACCAAAATACACATTTGGAGAACTTGGCATAAAGCTTGTGATGTCTCAAACGTTGCAACACAATTCGAAGATGTTCTCGCATGTCCTTCTTCATTCTTGGAATATATTAAGATGTCATCAATGAATACAACTACAAACTTGTCCAGCCTCCGCCATGAATACGAGAATTCATGAGATACATGAAACAAGCGGGTGCATTGGTAAGACCAAAGGACATTACCAAATACTCATAAAGGCCGTATCGGGTGGAGAAAGCCGTCTTGGGAATATCACATGGCCTCGATCTTTATTTGATGATACCCTTCGATCGAAGATCAATCTTGGAGAAAACTCGGCTCCGGCCAACCGATCGAACAGACATCGATGCGGGGTAATGTGTATTTATTCTTGATTGTTACCGCATTGAGAGGTCGGTAGTCCACACATAACCTCAAGCTACCATCTTTCTTCTTCACAAATAAAGTCGGGCAACCCCAAGGCGAAGAACTTAGGCGAATATAACTCTTATCTAGCAACTCTTGAAGTTGGGTCTTCAATTCTACTAATTCCTTGGGTGGCATGCGGTAAGGTCTCTTGGAGATGGGGCCGTCCCCCGTTGAAGTTCGATGACAAACTCAACATCCCGGTCGGGTGGCATACCCGGCAATTCATCGGGAAAAACATCCGCAAACTCTCGAACCACTGGAATTTCTTCCAGCTGAGAAGTAATTGCCACATAAGAACGAGGATTCACATCATCTTTGAAAGGTAGGTATCGAGTCGTGGCTCCAACTATTGGTGAGTTGATATCTACCACTCTCTTTGAAATATCCAGTACTACCTTATGCCGGTTCATCCAGTCCATTCCTAGAATGACATCAATGCCTTGTAATCCCAAAATGATAAGGTCCGTGTCAATTGTTTTGATTCCTAATTCCAAGAGTACTCCCCTGGTCACCAACTCGGAAGAGATGTTCCCTCCCGCTGTTTTAATTGTAAATGCGTCATTGGTGCCAGCAAGCGTTCGAGCCCTACTTTGCTCAATGTCTTGGCATTCATGAAACTATGTGTAGCACCAGAATCAAACAACACACAGATAGGTTTGCCTCGAATAGCGAACGTGCCCATCATTACTGGTGCTCCTTCCGGAATATCACCCACAGAAGTGAAGCTGAGTCTGCCCTTCCTGGCTTGAGCAATCTTCTTCTTGCCCTTGTTGATGGGTTTGGAAACTTGTCCCTGATTAGGTTGAGTTAGCCGTCTCGCCCGTTGGTCTGGCACGGTTGCAGGCATGACCTAGCGAGGTGTCCTGGTTCACCACACTTGAAACAACAACGCTCAATGCTACCATTAGGACTAGGTACAATAGGCTAGGGAGTCGGCTGTTGAGTGTTGGGAAGGTAAAGATTTTCTTGAGTCCGATCCTGGGACAACTTAGCCGCTAACCCTTCCGACTGTGAAGCCTGCTGGAAGTCTGGGGAAGTCTTCCGCATAATGTGTATCTTGTAACGTTGCGCGTAATTGGGCAAGGAGTCAGCCTTCCTTTTCTTCTCGGCTTGGGCTCTCTTCATGGCATCTTCCTGGGAGATAGCTTTATTCACTAGCATGGGGTAGCTGTCAAACTTTACCAGGTTCAGCCATTCGCCCGCTTTACTATTCGTACCTTCACGAAAAAGTTCCATCTTCTTCATGCTCGGTATCCACATGATATCCTCCATACCGCAGGTTATTAAACTTCGCGCGTATTGGTACACCGTGTCCGGCCCTTGCCGGAGAGCCAATAACTCTCTCATTTTCCTATCGGTAAGTGCTTTAGGAAGGTGATGATCTCTCGAAAGCCTTTTTGAATTCTTCCCAAGTGATTTCATACTCGGGGCCGTTGCATGGATTTGTAGTGTTCCCACCACATTAAAGCGTAACCACGAAGTTGCAATGCCACGAATTTAGCCTTGCGTCCTTCTGAACATGGCAAGGTAAACACCGCGAACATGGCTTCAATGGCTCGAATCGTGCATCAGCATCCAAGGGTTCTTCCGTCCCATTGAACTGTGGAGGATTCATATCCAGAAAGTGCTTGTACTCGGTTACTTGACCTTGGGCATAAATCGATTCCCATGGGGCTGCGTCGCCGGGATTGCCGCGCAGTATAGAAGAATTTGGCGCATCATCTCGGTTTGAGTAGCCACTATTGTCGGGTCCGGCGGTGGTGGCGGCCGGTTGCGGCCACTAGAATCACCGAAACCATTCGGAGTGCCGCGTGTCGAGCCCACCATCCGAAAGATTCGAGTTTTCATAAGTTACACATTCGTAAGCTTGTTCAATAAGTAGAACATTTACGACGAAAAATCAAATTGACCAAATAGCTAGACTCGAGACAGCTTGCACTGCATCGAAATGACAATTTCCCACATTCCGAAACGAGACCAAACTTTTCCCGAAATGTTCAAAATTTTCCAAGCAACTCGGTAGGTTCACGAGACCAAACTTGGTAGTCGAGGGTTAAGCTAGATTAGTCGGGAACAAGGCACAAAGGTGCAAGATTCGGAGTGATGTGTTCCGGAAAGACTGCAAGACCTAGGTTTACTATTTGAGCATAGCTTGAGATTTGAAAACCTATGATCGTGAAAAGATCTCTCAGCAAAAATTTGGATAGATATGGGCACTCGGTATAGATCACCCCTGCGGAAACTCTGCAGAAAGGTCTGAGAAGAGGTCACGACAACAGGGCCAACTAGATGGTCCAACAACACTTTAGATTCGGTTTAAAGTTTGTTATTGTTGTTATTAGATTATTACTTAAGGAAAACAACACATATGATCCTTTCACTACTCAGCAGGTTTTTATCATGATGCACGAGCAACCTATTCGTCCTCACCAAGCAATTAAGCCAAAACCGAAGTTAGTGTCGGTGGAAAGGCAACACTTACGTCTCTCCCTATAATAACTAGTCGAGACTATCGGTACTCGCTTGGTGACTTACGAACGTGGTTAGTGTACCCGCGAAGATCACACAACACAACGAACCTTTCATGCCAGCACCCATGAAAGTGTCCACATACATTATCGTTCACTATAGAAACAAGCACCCATGCGTTAAGCCGCCGCATGGACGGCGTCCAACCTCGGACACCCTCCGTTTGAATGGAGTGTATCCTTGCCTCGCATGAGCGACATGCGGAATGCACACGTATGAAACATGTGGCGACACACAACTCATAAACGTACGCGAAGATGGGATCCATGGAATGGATCACTCCATCAACCCTCGCAATTCCCGTGATGCGGAACAGCACACGTATCAAACATGTGGCTCATCTAGTTTGGTTGTGCAAGAAGGTAAGTTTGACATAAAGTAAAATGTGCTGGAAGTTAGCAAAATAAACCATAGATTACTAAGCCACCTGAAAGAACCCAAAAATTCCCTCAAGGGCCTCTCGGTCTATTTCCATCCTTAACGATCCAACGCATTTTGTAAACACAACCAATCTTGGCATGTTTTATTCAAAAACCGGTGATTAAGGTTGCTAATTAAACTCGGTGCATATAATCTCTCGATACCGAATTTGTGACAACCCGCCCAGAAAATACCGTACTATCGCCTAAGACCGATCCACTTTGGCCATTCAGCAATAATAAAGTATCATCCTGTCGTTAGTTGCCGGGTTAACGCCCGTAAATCACTTGGAATTCAAACAGAGGATCAACATATGCATTAAAACTCACGCGAAGGTGAGTCCGGAGTACAACACGAGTTAACATAATTTATTACTAACCATTGTTCATGACATGGAGTAAAGGTTCGTAGTTCGAAAACAAGCGGAAATAAATAAACTAGCGCAACGGTAAACATCATAGGAGGCCATCCGTGATGTCATCACTTGTCGTCACCCACATGTCGCCCACACCGCAACAACGGTTTTAAAGCAAGGCTGAGTATACTAATACTCAGCAAGACTTAACCGTCGGGTAATGACTACATCACCAAACTCTAGACATGAAAGGCTTTTGGCCGGTGGGGTTTCTTTTGCTGAACAGCTACTAAGAGTAGATCCTTATTTTCAATCTTTTAGCACAAGTTCCAGTTGATTACCATTTATAAATGTGCCATCTAGTTCAATCAAAAATTGGGCAAGCAATTAATTCATACAACAATATTTCTCGAGTTCCATCATTGTGGGATATCATGGCCAATTGATTAAGCAGTCTTGGATAACGGTGAGAGGCCGACAATCGATTGATTTAAACCTTGCAAGGTAAACCCAAACACACGGTAGGCTGCCCCCGAAAGGACAACTTTCCCAGGCCGTTTCCGTCGATCTTCAGCTCGGGAGCGGAACCTACATTCCTTGGTACAAGGATTACTGGATCGCTCCCACACGAACGTCCAGACTCACGCAAGTACCACACTTGTTGCAAGCAGGGGCACACAAGTGCCCCGCTTGTAGTAGGGAAAGGTTCCCTTACCGCGTCAATCGGGTACTAGGCTTACCGGTCCCATTCCCGCATATGTTTAGTACGTTCAAAAGCTTAGCCCACGAAAGCCACCGGACCGCAGCCCAAATCCCATGCTCTTACCACATGAGCAATCCATTTATAAACATCTTATGATTCGAACATAAGAACCTATTCTTGCGAGTGACGAACATCACTCGACTTCTACCGGGTCCTATAGCATAGCGGCTATTGACCTAGTATACTAGTAAGAGGACATAGGTACTTAGGGATCATGCATCTAGGGTTTCATTCAACTCCCGAAACGTAAATGCACAATCATAGCATCAATAATTGCATAAATTTTAGAAACAGGGGTTAACGATCCGGGGCTTGCCTTCGATGGCAAAGTTGGCCTTGGGCCCTTCCGGACTTGGTCCAGGTCTTGCTCTACGACGACGTGGTGCACGTCTCCGTCGGCTCCTCCGTCTCCTCCGTCCGGCACACGCGTACGGCTACCGTTTGGGAGATCTACACGTGGATGCAAATGCAAGATTTAATTGACAATTTTTAATTTAATTCACCACAAACCACAAGTGACAATCAAGGGGTGTATTAGTTGGACACATTCACCTAGATAAGAAATACATTTAGCATACTCTTCCAAAGAGGAACAATATGCAACTCTTTATTAAATATTATTTTTGATAGTGACTGTGTACATATATGTGTAAATAATTTAATTCAACTTCACAAACAGTAGTGGGTGGGTGCATTTAGCTTTTTAAATCAATTTACAACCACACACAAGTTACCAAGGATGGGTTTGGTGATTTTTCCCATTTAATGACTATTAAGCCCTTAGTGACTTACATAACTTTTATTCATGGAATTAATTAATAGAATTCAGTGGAAGGGTTTATTACACCCTAAACACCTATAACAAGCTATTGGACACACATGCTTGCTTTGGACAACTAGAAATTAATTCTTTTTGAAAATAACAAAAGCTAACTAGAAGGACAAGGTAAATGCACACAAAAATAATTACTCAACAAAATGATCCAAACTTTCTCACACAAGTTATATGGTCCAAAACTAGCCTAGGGATGCAGCACCTACACTTGGAACTATTATGGAACTTGACTTATAAATTTTCAAAGAAAATCAAGCATAATTCAAGAATAAATACTTCTGGTTATTATAAAATTGTGATTAATTCACCAGATGTGTGTTTTGGCACAAAAAGACAGTGTGCAAAAGTTGGTTGCAAAAAGCTAACTGTTTGTAGCTAGAAAAATCATTTATGAAGATGTGGTAGAAATGGAAAAACATTTTTATAAAAAGATTTACATCATAACTTTGTGCAATTTTTGGCATAGGAGCTAGTCATGGCCTAACACAAAACATATCCAAAAATTAGACACAGAGGATTTATAGTGTTTGAGTTATTGCAGATCTAGGTTTTTCACGTTTGTATTTTTCATGCAACAACTAACAGGAATTAGCTCATAAAAGAATAACAAAAGTTGTAAGATATTTTACAACAGATCCAACAAAATTGGTCTTGCATTTTTATGATTTTTCTACGATTTTATACGGATTTTCAAAGTTCCAGCAATTACCTAAACACTATTTAAGAAATCACTTCTACTACGACCCCCGAAACTTTAAGTTTCCTTACGGATAAGCCCCTGGTTTGCGGATTTCCTGTCGAACGATCCGGCGCCTTGCAATCGGGTCCCGGGGGGCGCGGCCGGCGGAAGTCCGGCGAAATTCCGGCAATGCGCCGCCGGAGTCCGGCCGGGGGAGGGCGAGGGGGAGATCTAGGGCTCCTTGGGGTTCGGTTTGTGGGTTGCTTGGGGAAAGGGGTGGCCGGTTGAGGGGGAAGCACCGGCGGCCGGCGGCGGCCGGCCGCCGTGGCCGGCAAATTCCGGCGAGGGGACCTCCGGCGGTGGGCGTTGGGGGGCGGCGAGGCGCGGTGCGGCTTAGAGTAGGCGCCGAGGTGCTTTGGGTGGCGCCGGGAATGGCGGAGGAGGCCGCGCCCGCGGCGAGCTCCCCCGGCGGCCGTGGCGGACGGCGTCGGCCTCGAGCCGAGCAGGGGGCAACGGCCTTATAGGCGACGAGCGCAGGGGAAGAGCCGGGGCCTCGCGGTTAAGGGTCCTCGGCCACTTAAACCCGCGCGTACGGCGGCCTATCCTCGGCCGGCGCGCCGACGACGCGAACACCAACGGACCGAGGGTCCTCACGGCGCACGACCGGCCGGCGAGAGCGGGGACGCCACGTGGCGTGGGCGTGGACTTCGGCCGCCCCTCGGAGTGCTCCCCACCTCGGGCGGCGTGGTCTCGGGCGGCGCGAGGGGGCCCCGACTCCAAGGCGGGCGCGGGCGCGCGCGGCGCGCGCGACGCGCGACGCCACGGCGCAGGCACCGGCCGGCCCAACGTGTTATTGAGCGCCGGTTCGAACGCTTGAATCTCCAAAAAGTTGAATAAAAGTGCACCCAGCAATGAATAGGAAAGTTGTAGATCTAACTACCCTCTACAACTTTTGTAAAGGCTGTTTAGTGTTTTTCTCAACGGATTTTGCAGAACGTCGTGCCGACTTTGAATGCCGGCTCGTTCCGGGAAAACGAGGAGGTACCGGCGGTTGACCAAGTTTTTCACCCTTTTCTCGCTCAAAATTTGAAATGCCAATCTACACGAAAGTTGTGTCCCTCAACAAGATGGACAACTTTCATGAAGGTAGATTTTCAAGTATTTAGGTGAAATTTGGAGAACGCAGCAAAAGTTCCGGACGACATTCGCTGACGTCAACGGTTAAGTCGGTTTTGACCGTGTCTTTGACCAAGGGTTGACCACGGGTGTGTGTAGGCTTGGTCAAGGGGTTCAATAGGGTTCATTGGCGAGGTTTTCGGGGTGATGACCCAGATTGACCTAGGTTTGACCATTGTCTGCAGGTTTGACTCGGCTGATTCGGTCATTAGCGTTAATGACGTTAATTAGAAACCTGGGGCGTCACACCCTAGCACTTAAGTTGTGATACAACTCCTCGGGGGCAAATAGGTCATGTAGCACTCCTCTTCATCGCATGGCCACGCCATCGCCGCGGACCACGTCCTCCCCGACGCAAGCCCCCGCGAACCCGCCACGCGTCCGCCGCATCGAAGCTTCCCCGGCGCACCCGGATCCCGTCTCCGCCCGCCAAGCCTCCTGTCTTGGTTTTGTGGCTCAACCAAGTAAACCGACGGTTTTTTGGTGAACCACCACAAACCCCGCGTGCGGACTCCGATCGTGAGCCACTAGCCTACTTCGGCTCTGGTCGACGACTTCGTCTTGCTTTTCTTGCCACCATGCGACCCGCACTTGACCCCGCCGGCCACCGGGTCCCTCGAGTCGGTCTAATTGTCTCTCCACTCCTCGGAGGCCCCGCAAGGCATAGACCTTTCACGCCCACTCTTCACCTCCACCAACGCAAATCAAGCCGCAACCCGCACCTACAATACTCGCCCAAGAGTCGAGTCCACACCACGTTGTCAATCACTCACACAGCCAGGAGAGACCATCCACCGGTCATCGGACGCTCCGGTCCCGAATCTCCCCCTTGATGAGTGCATTGACAACACACACAAGTAACCAATTAAGAGAAAAGAGAAAAAGAAATGAAATGAAATAAAAACTCAAACAAGTGATCGGAAGTCAAACAAAAGCCAAGAAAAGATCACTTGAGTGAGAAAGATCTCGGTCCCCTAAGACAAGGGCAACGGCTCGACACAACCGAGATAAAATGCTCCAAAATTGTTGGCTCCTCAAGGTGAGGCAAAAGGGCTCGACACCATCGGCAAAAGAGCACAACTAAAATTCGAGCAAAAAAGATCCCCCAAGTGCATGAATGCAAGCTCCCCCGAACAAATGCATTTCTCCCAATTTTTCTTCCCTCGATGCAAAACTCCCCCGGGAACATGAATTGGGAACTTTCCTCCTAATTGTTGGTAATGCATGAATCAAGTCTACAAATGCAAGCATGTGCTTCTCAAATATACGGGGAGCACCACAACATGCTAAAAATGAGACAAAGACAAGCAAGATAGTCACAATTTCAGCACAAGCATCGCCAACAAGATAGAAAGGGACATATAAGCAAGTGATATAGCCATGATCAAAGTGAAGCATTTTTCCACAAAAATTTCCCTCTCATGAGCATAGAACCTAAACATGATCAAAAGGAGCACATACAACATATAAATCACAAACTTCATGCAAAGTCATACATTCTCATCACAAGGTCATCACAAACACCTACAAGCTATCTCATGTCATGTCAAAGCCACCGAGCCATGTGTCCACTTCTAGATATGAGACTTCTCATTGGTGAACATCATGCAACGGTTTAGCACCCAAGATAAGGAATTTAAAACATTTTATACATGTAAGCAAATTTTTCAAGCATAGGTATCTCACATACCATTTTCATGATTTACAAGTTAGACATGGTACCTGAAGTGCCTTTGCGGCAAAAAGAAGCTTAGGCTTCTCCACAAGGTAGCATGTAGGCTAAACATTCATGATGATAAATGGATCTTTGATCCCAAATGAAAAGAACATGGTTCCAAGCACAATTTAAGAAAGATATAGCCATAAGCACCCAAAATGAACAGGAGAGGCATTCTACTCACAAGAGAGGAATATATAGCATTTTACAAAAGAAAGCCGTTCACAAGCATATATATCCCAAATCTACCAAGAGCATAGTTATATATCTCATGAGCATCACAAGCAAAGTCATAACCTCATCTCTAGCATATCATGGTGATCAAAGTGTCGGGGACGGCCCTAGGGGTCCCCTTAAACAACCGGGGAAATCCCCACTTAAAACCCGCAACAAGCCAAAGCCAAACACGCCCCGCTTAAGCGCGAAGGGCATGGCCCACGCCGCGGTGGCCCTAACGGCCCACCAAGGCGGCCCACTCAAAGATCCCCTCGAGCGAGCTTCGCCTCGCTCGAGGGTCCGCTCCGCCCTCGAGCGAGGTCCGCCTCGCTCGAGGGCACTCCGAGCGCGCGCGCCTGCTCCCATACGCGGGCATTTAATGCCCTGATAGCGGTGGGGCGGCGCCATCATGCGCCTAGGGCTCGCGCCCCGGTGCCATCGCACCAACTCCCCAGGAGGGAACCCATCCCCGCCACTGTGGGGGACTGTGCGACGTGGCCGGCGCCAGTCCCGTGACGCTGCGCCGCCTACTCCGGTACGGCTAGCGCGCCGAGCCCTCGAAGGGGGGCCGGCCGCACCCTCGATCTGCTTTCTTGTGACCTTGCAGGGTTAGGAGGAGGCGCTAGGCCGGCGGGGCGCCGCCCTTGCCACCGCACCGGCATGGCCGCCGCCCACGCGCGTACGAACCCACGCCGGCGCCGTGGCAGCGGCTCCCGGCCGCTGTGGAGCCTGCGGGAACGGGACGCCGCCTTACCTGCCACTGTGCCCCGTACGGACCGACGTCAGCAACTCCCTCGAGCCCGTCTGAAGACATCACAGCCGGCCTATGCCCTTCTACCCTCGAAGCCGCCACTGTTCGGGTACAAGATACGCCATGATGGCCGGATCGCTGCAAAGACCGTCAAGGCGGCCGCCTACCCTACGGCACAGCACACCACGCTCCCCCACATAGCTAGATAGCGCGGCATGCATGTGATTCATTCTCTCCTTGGTCTATAAAAGGAGGACGAACTCCCCCGCCGCAGGGGACAGGCGACGGACGAAGGACAAGGCACACAACACAACACGAGACAAGTCGCACCACATACTTGCTCTCCAAATCTCCCACAACATCTTCAGCCACCCCACTAGGGACTTGGAAGCCACGCTTCCTCTCCCGCCTTGCTTGTAGCCGCCTCACTACAGGCACCCCCCGGTGCTGAGCAATTTAGTGCCTTGAGCACACCTCTGCTGGACGTACGGCCCCTTAGCCGGAACCAGGATAAAACTCTGTGTCTCTGATTGCTTAGCATCGACCATTGAGGGATAGACCTTGGCGCTTATTACTGGTTAGTGTCGGGACCACATTCCGCACCGACGCTGGCGCCCACCGTGGGGCAATCGAGCGCCTAAGGTCAATCCATCGTCAACTCCCTCCATGGTGATCCGCATTGAGTATCGCGGTACGCGTCATCGCATGGGCGCTCGGACCCCTCCCCGTCGGTTTTGAAATCCGGTTCGAGGGCCCGAACTTTCGTGCTACGGGGAACGGCTACCGATGCGCCTCACCAACCATGAGGAGCCGCACACGCGGCGCGGGCCGGGTCCGCTCCGGTCCCCGCCGCGCGCACCGCCACAACGCAGCGCCCGCCGGCACGGATGCCGCGGGTCCGTCAACGCCACGACGCCGCCGCCGCTCCGCCGGCGCTCACGCCGGGCGCGGTCCGAGCGACGGCAAGCCGAACGCGCCGCCTCTCAACACGCGCGCGCCCGTCATGGCAACCACCGCCCCCGGCGGGCGGCGCACGGTCTCCGGTCCGCGCTTCCCCATCGGTCTTCGTGGTGCCACGACGGCCTACAACGCCAACGTCAACACGACGATGCGCCGGGTTCCCCCCGGCCGTCACGTCTTCGTTGCCAGGGACCCTGGTGCCTCCGCGGGCGATGAGTCGTCTTTAGGCTCCCTTGACGCGTTGCCACCCGCCAACCTCCACGGGTACGCGGAGTGGGACTTCTCCGGCGTGCCGGACCCGCCATGTTCGGCGTTTTCTTGACGCCACGGACCATGCGGTTCGGGCCGCTCCGACGACTCCCGCACGGGAGCTACGACCCCGCGCGGGAGTGCCGCGTCTTCATCGCCAACGACCCAAAGAAACGCCACCGGCGCAGGGGGGGAGCCGGCGAAGGGGAGGTCACGCCCGCCCCAAGGATCGCTCCTCGCTTGGCGCGGGGCCAAGCACCCCCGCCGGGGCCGACGCCGACGCACGCCTAGCCCAAGCTCGTGAGCTCGAGGCCAAGCCGGCGGAGGAGTATCGAACGGTGCGGCCGCTCCACGCCTCGATGGCCGGGGAAGCCTCCGCGCGAGGCGAACGCGCGCGGGAGCCGGGCAAAAGGGGCCCGCGACCGCATCAACGCCGACTTTAACGTCGGCAACCCGACGCGCCTCCGCGGGCAAGTCGAAGCTCATTGCCGCCGCAACGCCGCTACGGGCAATGCGGCCCCCTCAACCCCCGAGGCGCGGAACCCGCACCGTGAGGTGCGGGCTCTCATCGAGCGGTGCGGCCGTCCGGCCAGGCCGAAAGCTCGGCGTCACGCATTCGCCAACGGGGAGATGCACGAGGCGACGGGGGCTGCACGGGGGGGCGAACCCTCGGTCCATGCGAGGTAAAGCGGCGGGGGCGACCGGCCAATCCGGGACGCGCATCGGCCAAGGAGCGGCTCCTCGACACGCGCGCAGGCGCCGGACGGCGACGCCCACAACATCATCAACGCCCGGCGCACGAGCAAGGCGGATGCGCGAGCGGTGGTAGGCTACCACCCTCGACGGGGTGGACGCTACGACGGCGATGAAGACCGTTCGCCGTCCGGGGGCCGGACATCGTCGGGCCCCCTCGCGGAAGGCGCCCGGGGGCTTCACCCACCTGTTGATCGCGATCGACAAGTTTTCCAATTGGGTGGAGGTGCGCCCCATTACGAACCTCAGAGCAGAGCAGGCGGTGACATTCTTCACTGATATCATCCACCGCTTTGGAGTGCTCAACTCCATCATCACCGACAACAGGTCCCAGTTCACGGGCAGGAAATTCTTGGAGTTCTGCGACAAATTCCACATCCATGTGGATTGAGCAGCTGTGGCACACCTGCAAACCAACGGCCAAGTAGAGCGTGCCAACAAGATGATCCTACAAGGCCTCAAGCCCGAATTTTCGACCGCCTAAATAAATGCGGTCGAAAATGGCTCCGGGAGTTACCGCCGGTCGTGTGGAGCCTAAGGACCACCCCGAGCAGAGCCACCGGGTTCACCCCGTTTTTTCTGGTCCATGGCGCGGAGGCCGTCCTCCCCACGGACCTAGAGTACGGGTCACCCAGGGTTCGAGGCTACAACGAGGACGCCAACCAGCGAGCTCGTGAGGACTCACTGGACCAGCTAGACGAAGCACGCCTCGTGGCCTTGATGCACTCCGCGAGGTACCAACAGTCCCTCAGGCGCTACCAGGCATGGAAGATACGCCGGCGGGACTTCAGCGAAGGGGATTTGGTCCTAAGGCTACGCCACAAGCTATCACCTCCATGGGAGGGACCCTACATCGTGGTGAAAGTGCTCAAGCCCGCACGTACAAGCCGGCCAACGAGGACGGTGAAGAACTCACCAACGCTTGGAACATCCAACGCCTACGTCGCTTCTACCCCTAGCTAGGATTTCCAAGTATTTTGTTGTAAAGTCACGAAACCAAAGACCCCGCTTGGTGACAATTATGTAAAACATCGTCGTTCAATAAAAAGGGTAACTCGCCTTTCCCCCGAAACCCAAGTTACCCTCGGGGGGCACTTGCGGGGGCACCCCCCCCCCCCCAAATGGTCCCATTTTCGTGCAAAAACGAAACAACTCACGCACGCTAAGTTTGTTTTCTACTTCGTCCTCGAGCAAAGATTTGAACGGGGCGCGGGCACCTAGCGGAAGGAGCGCAAGAGCCGGAGATAGCCTACGCCTCCGCGAGGACACGACCCTTCTCTCTCGCCTCCAACCCGGCAGGCCACCCGCGAAAATCGAACTTCCCTAACTAGAATCTACCCGGGAAGAAGGAGAAACAAAAAAGCGCAATAAACGAAGACATCACTTCACATTGACAAATGTTTATGGCAAATGTAATCGTTTATTTACAAGGCCGCACGGCCGCATACCGATACGTGAATGAAAAAGGGCCTAGCGCCCGCCGTCTTCGGGGGCCGGGAGGAGCGGCGGCGTCGGCGAAGCATCCCGGGAAGAGGAACTCCTCGAAGGCCTCGGCAAGCGTCCCGGCGGCGTCGGCGGCAAGCGCGTCCACGCGCTCCATCGCCACCTCATCCTCGACACCCTCGGGGACGACATAGCCCTCCGCCAGCGCCTCGAAGTTGACCTCGTAGTGGGATCGCACCACCCCCGAGGGCCTTCTAGACGCCAAGATGCGGTGCCGGCGCATGCGCCCAGTGACGTGGCCGCTAAGGGCGCGCAGGCGGCTGGCCAGCGAGCTCCCGGCCGCGCCTCGCCCTCCTCCACGGCTCGGCGAGGGTCTCGAGGGCCACGGTGCGCAACTCCCGCAGCCTCCCGCTCTCGAGGAGTTGTAGGAGGTCCGCGCGCCTCGGCCCGCTCGCCCGCGTGCCCCGGCGCGGTGCGCAAGCCCGGAGTTGCCGCACAAGAAAGAAGTCGAAAAGGGTGCGAACCCCCTAAGGGAAAACAAGCAAAGCGAAGAGTCGAACAACCTTCGACTTGCTTCCTCTCCACCTCGACGGCGCGACGCCCGGCCTCGACCGCCGCTCGAGGCCCCCGACGGTCTCGCCTTGCTCCCCGGAGGGCCGCGCTCGGCTCGCGCCGGGTGATGCCGAGCACCATCGCTCGCCCTCGAGCTTGGAGAACTCGGTGTTCCGGTCCTCCGGCGACGACATCCGCGCCGCCTCGCGAGCAATGCGCTCCCCGCTCCGGGGTCGACCGGGCGTCGGCAAGGGCGGCTCGCTCCCGTTGGAGCCACCCCTCGGCCCCTTCGCGGGCGTACGCTCCCCGCAGAGCCGGTCCTCGGCCGGCGATGAGCGCCGCGGCCTTGGCGTCAAGGGCGACCCTCAAGTCGTCGGCCTCCTTGGCCTTCGCTCGAGCGCGCGCGCCCGCTCCTCGGCCGGCGCCGCCGAGCCTCGCGCCTCCCGGAGCGACGAGTGGAGCCCCGGTTGTCGTTGCGGACGCCGGCCACCTCCGCCTCCCGCTGGCCGCCGCCGTGCGCATCTTCTCCGAGTCCGAGCGCGCCGGCCGCGCCGCCTCATCCCGGTCGATGAGGGATGTGCGGACACGCTCGAGGCTAGAGGGATGCGCCGGGTCCCGCCTTGCGCCTTCATGGAGTTGATCGCGCGAGGCCATGGCCCGCACGACGCCTAGCCGTCCGGGTCCCGAGGGCGTCGGCAAGCGCGTCGAAGGCGTCGCACCGCTCCCGGAGCCGGTGGAGCTCGGTGGTCACCTCGGTCAAAGGCACCGTACTTGTCGCGGGCGCGGTGCTCAAGCTCCCGTCACCAACAAGCCATGACCCGTAAGCATCACGCCACAAAGATAGCACGCAAAAACGAGGAAAAAAGGGAAACAAGCAAAGACACCTCACTCGAAAGACGCGCCACGCGGGGCCGCCGTGGATCCTCGCCGCCTCGTTCAACGCTCGGTTGAGCACGGCGCCGTGGCCGCGGAGCTCTCCCCGCAGCTCCCCGCTCTCCCCGGGCGTCGGCGAATGCGGGCGGGTCGCCGCCGATCCCCTCCACCGGGGCGAGTGGCCGGCGCGGGGAAGACGAGGCCTCGGCGCCGTGCCCTCGCCCCCCGCCACCATGTGGCCCTCGCGCCACCTCACAAGGGCCCCCTCCGGGACTGCGGGGAGAGCGGGGAAGCTCGCCCACCGGTCCCACCCCGGCGGCGGGGAGTCGTCGTCCGGGATCTCCACCACCACCGCCCGGGAGCCGCCGGCGGTGCCGGCCCCCGCGTCGCCTCCGCCGGCGCCTCGCCGCCGGGGGCTCCCGCCGCGACGCCATGGCCACCGCCTCCGCCGCCGCCCCCGCGACCACGGGCGCCCGATTGCCCCCCTCGCCCACCGCCGCCCGCCGTGCCTCCGCCACGGCCGGCGCCGCGACCGCGCCTCCGTCACAACGGGTGCCGCAAGTTGCGCCTCCACCGTGGCCGCCACCGCGGCCGCGCCTCCACCACGGCCGCCGCCGCGGCCGCGCCTCCGCCACGACCGGCGCCCGCCGCTCCACGACGGCCGCCGGCCGCGCCGCGACGGCCGATCCGCCGGCCGAGGCCTCGAGGCCTCGGCGGCGCCCCGCGAGCTCTCGCCCGCCGCGGCCGCCGCGCTCGCCCCCCGCCCGCGGCGCCATCGACAAGCGCCGCCATGTGGGAACGGATGCGTTCGCCCTCAACACCTTGGCTGGTGCGAGGGGAGGCACGGTCGGCACCACCCTGCATAAGCACAAACAAAAAATCAGAACGACTGGTCGCCAAAAAAACCCAACCCAGCAGAAGAGCAAGCCCCTTACCTCGAAGAAGAGAAGGCGCGCTTCCTCTTCCTCGAGGCCTCAGTGGATGCCGCCGGCACGGCCGGCCGCGGCCGTCGCCACACCTCCCCGCCGTCTCCCCGCCGCGCGCGCGGCCCTCGCTCCGCGCACGGGCGCGCTTGCCGCGCGCGCCTCGCGCGCGCGCGCCGGTGCCCGCGCCCGCGCGCGCCGACACCTCCACGGCCCGCGCCGCTCCCGTTGTTGATTGCCCGGCGGCGGGCGCCGCCGCGCCCGCCCCGTGCGATGCCGCCCTTGCCGCCGGAGCCGGCTCGGCGACGGGGGCGCAGCACCCACCTATCGAGGGGCCTTGCCCCCCAACTTCTTCCTCTTCATCCTCCTCCGAGGACGAGTACTCCTCGGTCCTCGGGGAGGAGAGCCCCCGCCGCTCGCGCGGCCCGCACTCCTCGTTCCACCACTCGCGACGCTCGCGGTGCCGCCTTGCGCGCTCCCTCTTGCGCGCCGCCCGCTCCCACTCCCGTTCGCTGCGCCGCCCGACCAAGCGCGCGGGGAGTCGGGAGTGGGCGAACGGACTTCGCGGCGCTCGGCCTCACCATCCGTGAGCGAGGACGTCAAAGGCGCGTCGAAACCCCAGAGCATCATCAAAATCAAAAACGGGGCCAAAGAATACGCCTTACCGGCGGGCCGGTGGGGAGCATCTCGAGGTCCCACGGGGGACCGGTCTTGGCGCAAAGCATCCGAGTGGCGACGGCGCTCCGCGCCCGTGTGAGCGCATACCCCCCGTTCGAGGGGGGTCGGGAACATCCGCGACCTCGCCAGCGCGACAGGGTCCGCCTCCTCCGTCATCTCAAAGATGCACAGCGGCCTCTCCATCATAGGCACGATCCACCGGTGGTGGAGGAAGGCGAGGACGGTCGCCGCGGTCAGCCCGCGCGTCGCCGGGTTCTTCGGGCCGCGGCCGAGAGCGAGTCCGGCCCGCCTCCGATGCCGGACCGTGGACACCCCGTGGCCCCGGGAGTTGGGTTTCTCCCCGGAGCACCGGATCGGTGTAGGGGGGAGGCCGTGCTCGGCGTTGCGAAGGTAGAACCATCCCCGCTCCCGGCCCGGCGTTGTTGGTCGTCATGGTACAAGGGATGTAGTCGTCCTTATACTGCGTCCGCACGGCGAGCGACATCCCGCCGGAGCGCACCGCGCGGGGTCCTCTCGCTCCGTCGTCGGCTGAGTGAACAACTCCGCGCGGAAGAGGTGTACCTAGAGATCCCAATTCACTGGGATCCCTAGGTACCCCTCGCGCGTACGCCCACGAACGTGGCCGCTCGCGAAATCGCGTTCGCGCGCGAAGTTGTGCAACTCCACGCCGTAGCGGTGGCGCAGTGCCCGCATGAAGCGGCTCGCCGGCGCGGCCGAAGCCGCGCTCGTGGAAGCGTGTGAAACTCACCACGTAGCCGTTCGGCGGGTTGGGCGTGTGGTCCCCGCCGGCGGCACAATCCACTCCGTCGGCCGGCCCTCCTCGTTCGCCGCCACCGGCCGGCGGAGACCAAAGTTGCTAAGGGCCGCCCCGGCTCACCGACGACCGCTCCCACGCATACGGGTCGAGGATCATGAGGGGCGGGGGCGGCGCCATGAGGAAATGCAAAGGATCTGAGAACGGAGGACGAGAAGAAGAAGAGCTCTAACAGCGAAGGGGCGTGGTGGCGAGAACGAAACAAAGGCGAGAGCGCGGGGGGCAAGAATGGCGAAACGCTAAGGTAAAAACCGCCGTTTCCCCTCTTCTCAGATTTATACGCCACAGGCGTGCTCTCCGGGGTGCACGTCCTGCGCGCATTAACTGCAGGGAATCTTTTTCCCGCTGACGGGCGGGCCCCACCACGACCGCGGCGGCCACGGCACCGCAAACGGGCCATCATTACGGCGAAGAACCGGAGAGGCCGTGGGCGGGCGGTCACGTCCGCCTGCCCACGCCGCCCACTACGCGCTCGGCCGCGGCGCCTAAAAAGGTGCGCCCGTGACGCGAAACCGTAGCCTCGACTAAGGGGCATTAAATGGCCCGGCCCCTTGCCAAGTAAGGAGGACCCTCGAGCGGCACGAGCTCCTGGCTCGGGAGAAACCAACCCTCGAAAGGGTACAAGCGTGAGAAGGTCACCTCGGGGCCCGTTTGAAACAAAACAGGTACCGCGAGCACCCATGCCACGCCACTTTTACTGATCAGTGCCTCGAGGGCTGGCTCGCCCAGGCCCCTCGATGGTCCCAGATGCCAGGCCGGGAGCGCTTAGCCGCCGCCCCGCACCATTTTTACTGATCAGCACCTCGAGGGCCGGCTCTCCCGTGCCCCTCGATGGTCGCAGATGCCAGGCCGGGAGCGCTTAGCCGCCGCCCCGCACCACTTTTACTGATCGGCGCCTCAAGGGCTAGCTCGCCCGGTGCCCCTCGATGGTCGCAGATGCCGGCCGGGAGCGCTTAGCCGCCGCCCCGCACCATTTTTACCGATCGGCCGCCTCGAGGGCCGGCTCACCCGCCTCCTCGATGGTCGCGGATGCCGGGCCGGGAGCGCTTAGCCGCCGCCCCGAACCATTTTTACCGATCGGCGCCTCGAGGGCCGGCTCGCCCGTGCCCCTCGATGGTCGCGGATGCCGAGCCGGGGAGCGCTTAGTCGCCGCCCCGCACCACTTTTACCGATCGGCGCCTCGAGGGCCGGCTCGCCTGTGCCCCTCGATGGCCGCAAATGCCGGGCCGGGGAGCGCTTAGCCGCCACCCCGCACGGCCCTACTGATCAGAGGTTCGAAGCCTGACCCTCGACGGGTTCGAACATGCGCCCCGCATCACCGAGTCGGGGACGACAAGGGCACGCGCATTCGAGCCGTTCCTCGAGCCCGCCGACTCAATGGTGCCCCACATGTCGTGTTCGAGAGCCGCCGAGGGCGCCTAGCCGGGGGATCCCACCGAGGGAGAGCTTCCGCGCCCTCGGTCCCTAGCGAACGAGACCGAGCCCCACCTAGGAAACCCACGCAAGCGCTTCAATGGACGTGTCTCCGGACCACGCAGCCTACCCTTATCGAACGGGGCATGGGCGTCCACTCAAACCACTCACTAACGGCCTCAACGAGCAATCCACGACCCGACCGATGGGGGTTGCGGAAACCTCACCTTCCGTCCCGCGAAAGGACGGCGAGGGCGCATTAAAAAACAAGTCGTAAAGCTCTACTCGATCACCTTGAACGGGCCCGGTGCTCGGGGGCTTGACGCACGGCTACACCTCCCGGGTTGCACCCGCCGGGGATACGCGCCGGCAGCGCGTGCGTCACCGAAGCCGGCCGAGACATCGCCAACGTCGGTTGAAACATGTACCACGCCCTCCGACCAAGTCTCGCGGTCAACCCCTACGAGAGCACCCACGCCCCCGCAGGGCTTCGGGGCTAGACCCGCGGCCCGCCGACGCGGCCCCACGGAAAGCGTTCGCAAGACCGGGGAGGGAAGAAAGTCCTATCGGTGGGCTCCGCGACCGCGGGAGCCTCAATGGCAAACCCACGGATGCTCGGGGGCTACTGTCGGGGACAGCCCTAGGGGTCCCCTTAAACAACCGGGAAATCCCCACTTAAAACCCGCAACAAGCCAAAGCCAAACACGCCCCGCTTAAGCGCGAAGGGCATGGCCCACGCCGCGGTGGCCCTAACGGCCCACCAAGGCGGCCCACTCAAAGATCCCCTCGAGCGAGGCTTCGCCTCGCTCGAGGGTCCGCTCCACCCTCGAGCGAGGTCCGCCTCTCTCGAGGGCGCTCCGAGCGCGCGCGCGCCGCTCCCCGTACGCGGGCATTTAATGCCCCGACGGCGGCGGGGCGGCGCCATCATGCGCCGGGGGGCTCGCGCCCGGTGCCGTCGCACCAACTCCCCGAGAGGGAACCCATCCCCGCCACCGTGGGGGACCGTGCGACGTGGCCGGCGCCGTCCCGTGACGCCGCACCGCCTACTCCGTACGGCTAGCGCGCCGAGCCCTCGCCCTCGATCCGCTTTCTTGTGACCTTGCGGGGTTAGGGTGGAGGCGCTAGGCCGGCGGGGCGCCATCCTTGCCACCGCACCCGCATGGCCGCCGCCCACGCGCGTACGAACCCACGCCGGCGCCGTGGCAATAGCTCCCGGCCGCCGTGGAGCGTGCGGGAACGGGACGCCGCCTTACCTGCCACTGTGCCCCGTACGGACCGACGTCAGCAACTCCCTCGAGCCCGTCCGAAGACATCGCGCCCGCCGCTGCCCTTCTACCCTCGAAGCCGCCACTGTTCGGGTACAAGATACGCCATGATGGCCGGATCGCTGCAAAGACCGTCAAGGCGTCCGCCTACCCTACGCACAGGCACACCACGCTCCCCCACATAGCTAAATAGCGCGGCTCGCATGTGATTCGCTCTCTCCTTGGTCTATAAAAGGAGGACGAACTCCCCCACCGCAGGGGACAGAGGACGAACGAGGCACACTACACAACACGAGACAAGTCGCACCACACACTTGTTCTCCAAACCTCCCCCAACATCTCCAGCCACCCCACTAGGGACTTGGAAGCCACGCTTCCTCTCCCGCCTTGCTTGTAGCCGCCCCACTACAGGCACCCCCGGTGCTGAGCAATTTAGTGCCTTGAGCACACCTATGCTGGACGTACGGCCCCTCGGCCGGAACCAGGATAAAACTCTGTGTCTCTGATTGCTTAGCATCGACCATTGAGGGATAGACCTTGGCGCTTATTACTGGTTAGTGTCGGGACCACATTCCACACCAACACAAAGCATATGAGAGAACCACATCTCTCGCGACATATGTTACAAATGCAAAGCTATGATACAAAGATGCAAACATGATAAGATGCAAAAAAGAAAAAATGCAACACGCATATGTACATCAACCCTCCCAACCAAAGCTCAAAAAGGAAAAACAACTCTAAGCTCTCCTCGCAAATGAGCAAATGTAGCTTGGTCCAAAGGCTTGGTTAGGATATCTACAAGTCGCTTTTCGGTGGGTACATGAATGAGGTCTATATTTCCCTTCTCAACATTATCTCTCATAAAGTGGTACCTCACTTCTATGTGTTTGGTTCCGGAGTGAAGCACGAGATTTTTGCCAACACTAATGGCACTCATGCTAGCACACATGAGAGGCACATGGGAACACTCCTCACCAAAATCACTCGGCCGTGTATGTGATCCAAAGCACTCGGGAGCAACAACTAGCGGCAAAGCAACATACTCGACTTCGTGGTAGACCGAGCTACACTAGATCGTTTGCGAGAAGACCAAGAAACAAGCGAGGAACCCAAAACCGACAAGTCCCCGAAGTCGACTTCCTATCCACTCGACACCCCGCAAAATCGGCATCCGAGAAACCAAGAAGTGAAAGAGAAGAGGACGTCCAGGTACTAAAGACCAAGCTCAAGAGTGTATCGAAGATACCCGAAGATCCGCTTGACCGCCCGCCGATGTGAAGTCCTCGGCGACGTGTGAAAACGAGCACACGGACACACGGAAAACGCGGATGTCCGACCTCGTCGCCGTCAAGTACAAGAGGGAGCGGATCATGCTCGGTACTCCTTCCGGTCCACGGGCTCTCCGTCCTCTCCGCGTCAAGCGTTGTAGTCGTACTCATCGGTGTCGACGGGAGCTTCGAATCGTCCATCTTGAACTTCTTGAGGATGTCCTTCGTGTACATGGCTTGATGTACAAAGGTTCCCTCCGCCCGCTTGATCCGAAGCCCGAGAAAGAACTACAATTCTCCCATCATAGACATCTCGAATTCTTTGCTCATATCCTCTGCAAACCTCGCAACCAAAGAGTGAGACGAGCCGCCAAAGACAATATCATCCATGTATACCTGAACATTTATGATATCATCACCCTGCCTGAGGAGAAAAAGAGTCTTATCTACCTTGCCCATCTCAAACCCCTTACTGAACTAGAACCCCCTCAATCGGCCATACCAAGCACGAGGAGCTTGTTTCAGCCCATACAATGCCTTTCTCAGCCTATACACCTTGTGGGGAAAGTCAACACTCTCAAAGCCCGGTGGTTGCTTACATAAACTTCCTCTTCTAAAAACCCATTCAAGAAGGCACTCTTCAGATCCATTTGGTACAATTTGAACCCTTTAGCCACAGAAAAAGCTAGAAGAATCATAATTGCCTCCAAACGGGCTACAAGAGCAAATGTCTCCTCATAGTCTATCCCCCCCTTCTGACTATAGCCTTGAGCAACCAACCTCGACTTGTTCCTCACCACCTCACCATTTTCTCCCTCTTTGTTTTTCCACACCCATTTTGTCCCAATAGGTTTGCGGTTTGGTGGTGGCTCCACTAACTCCCACACTTGGTTTCTCTCAAAATTTTCCAACTCCTCATGCATGGCATTCACCCAATTAGGATCGGATAAAGCGTGTCCAATGTCCTTCGGCTCAAAGGTAGCCACAAAAGCCGAATGAGCAAAGTGAGAAGCATTTCCGGACCTCGACCGTGTCGTACGCTCATTGATGTCGCCGATGATTACCAAGGGTGGATGATCAACTTGAACTCGCCTCGGTGCCTCTCGCCTTGATGCAACCTCCCCCTCGGCCATTTGCTTCCACTTGATCTTGCTAGATCGTAGGCGGTGTAGGGGATGGACCATCTTGCACCGTAGTCGTCGTAGTGGAAGTAGAGGGTACACGCGTGGCCGGAGCTTCACCATCATCACCATCATCCTCTCCAAAGATCATCCTCCTCGTCCTCAAAGACATTCTTGCCAACTTCATCATCACCCGCACACTCAAAGACGGACGAATTGCATGGTTGTGTCTCATCGAAGGTCACTTTGCAAGTCTCCATGACTAGGTTAGTGTCAAGGTTGAGAACACGAAATGCTCTAGAATGACTAGCATAACCGTTGACGGTTAATAGTTGTATCAAAGTTCGTTTAGACTTGCAAGCGGACAAGTCTCCCATCGTAGTCAAGGGACCCTTCTTCCCTCGAGTGGTGCACCCAAGGTCTCGAATCCGTGGAACAAATGTGTGACGCAAAAGATGATCTAGTAAAGCCAAGCAACTTCAATCTTCGGTAAAGTGAAACCCTAATGCATCTAGAAAAAGAACACAAAACTAATCTAATCTACTAAAGACCGGAGATAACAAGATAGATAGGGTAGATAAACCGATCTAGAGAGATCGGGTTAAGCCTTTTGTTGAAGTTCCAAGCAAGAGAAGAAGTAGCAAATTGAATCTTATTAGAAGCCTCTTTAAATCGTGGTTTCCCGTCCGACTCCAAAAACGCCCGCCTTTTGGAACCCCCGTTCGTCACAATGTATCCCTACTCATGTGGGTCGTCTAGGGCGAGTCCAAGGACAAGTCGAGTTCTTTCGGAAGATCCGGCGTGTACCTCTAGCCACCGCGGCTACAAGAACACCCTATGTGATCTATCTTGAGAATAGATCTAGAATAAGCAAAGCCGATCGAAAAACGAAATCATCGAAGAAACTCTTGATCGCTAGAAATAGATTCATCTTGATAATTCAACTAATAAAATGATACATAAACAAGATCACCACCGGGATCCTACCTTGATCTTGCTTCTTGCTCGGGAACTCCGACGTGGTCTTCCTTGCAAGGTTCCCACGTCGGCTAGGGAGACCCTAGTCAACTAGCTCGACCCTCTCCTCTCCGGGATGGTGTCCCTCTCTTCTCTGCTCCTCGGCGGCCGATGACGAATTGGATGATGCGTGGCTCTCGACCCCGGGGCTATAAATAGCCCGAATGGCGGCTAGGTCAAAGGAGGGGGGATTGGGCCCTGGACTGGGCTGGGTCGGCCGGCCCGGACCCATCCGGGCCTAGTTCCCGACCTCCTTCGCGTTGTGTCGGCTCCCGAGTCTTCTAGATGTTTCCCCCTTCGCATGTAGGCCCTTGTCGTCGGTTCTCTCCGAGTTGTACGTAGCTCCTTGTCCCACAAGATTCAAGACTTTTCTCGTTAGGTCCTCGGAGTTTTTCATCTTCTCGGGTTGAGTCCCCGGCTTCTCGGAGTCAAGTTTGCTTCATTGCATGACTTGTACGGGCTTCAAGGTCTTGTCACAAAGTGCTTGATGAACTTCTCCGGAAGTCTTGCATTCAACACTAAAACCCTGCATAAACACTAAACTCCAAATCCGACATGCACAAGTGAACTTGTTATACAACGGGGGTTAGTACCAATGGATAAGGTATAAAACTTATGCCAACACCGAAGGTAAACTCATGGCTAGGTTGACGGATTTTCACCGTCAACATCTCCCCCATGCTTAAACCTTGCTCATCCTCGAGTAATCCTTCGATGGATATCATCGTTGCCCATCAATGTTTAAACCTTGCACTTGATCATACATGAGAAAACATAATGCTCTCGAAATTTTAATTCGTTAAAGTTCTATAATGTACTAGCATTCATCTCTACGGAGGGTAGATTCTTAATTAAGCTTATCCCACAAGTATTAACATGCTCCCAAAATTTAAATAGATCTCAGAAATTTTGAAATTTAAGAACTAGATGAAAAAGAGCTAAACCAAGTTCACAAATTTAAATCATCTTGCATATTGCTCATGAACTCTCATCTCATCATGTCTCTCAAGCCTACATATTCTACTCCTTTCCCTCTCATAACATATATGTGTGGTAAGCTTTATATGGAGCTTTTGGGAAAGTTTAGTCCTACCAAGATATTATAAATGAGATGTTGTCAAAACAAGACAAGCTTCTCATGGTCTTACCGAGACTCGTCAAAAAGGTCATTGGAAAATGATGTTATATCAATGAGGGGAAAGAGAAAAATACACACACTTGAGATAGGTGGACATGTGCTAATGGCAAAGAGTGATCCTGAGGCACAAAGGAAGTCCTCGTTATCGGATTGCACATGGTTGGAAAATGAGTATGGATCTTTTAATCTTGAAGCCTTGAAATTCCTAATGCACTTTAGAGAACCGGAGAGTTCACTTTATTTTTTTATTTTTACACATACTCATATTTTTGCTCCTTTTCTCATGTATCTCTTTCTTTATTTCTTTCTTTTTATCATTTTTTTCCATTTCTTTCTCATAAAAATTTTATTTGCTCCCCTTTGAACTCTAAAATTGCATCATACCTACCTCCTCCCCCATGCTTAGACGTTGCTCTTCCTCGGGCTAACATGTGATAAATAAGGTTGGTACCGGAAATATTTTTCCTTGGAGAGATACTTGAATTCTTCAATGTTGGCGCCGTCTTGCGATCTTCCTTGAATTGATGATCCATTCTCAATGATAGGTTGTGGTCAGGGAGATAATCACGAAGGATGATATTTTGTTTTAAGGGTGGATATCCGGCGAGGTTTGTGAGATCTCCAATGTGGGGATACACAATGCACGGATAAGAGGCTAGCAACAAGATAGATACGCAAAAACGGAATGACCAGCTTTCTTAGTCTCGGGCCGTAGAAATCATGGCCTGCAATAACTCACTCAAAAATAAATCCTGTACACTAAGGTTTATGCACTCAAATATATATTAGGCTCGGATAGGTTGAGCAACACACGGGGATATTCATGACAAGGTTAGCGATATTTTTGAGCATAAAAACCATCTTCAATCTATTCATAACTTGAGAGCACATAAAACACTATGGGTCTTTATTTTAATCATAACCTCCGCTAAAGATTAAGCTAGCATTTAGATAAATTCAGATTCATGTTTTAAGAGAGCACTAGCTTTAACATGCATAAATCAATTATAAAGATAAACAAAGCGGCAATTATAATCATATATCATCATGGCACAAATTTTGTAAATTTTCCAATGGTGCCAACAAGGTGGTGTCTTTATTAATGATAAAAACAAGCTGAAATACATGCTGAAAATAAACTAACACACTTGCTGAAATTTAAATGAAAACTGAAAATACTACGCAAATACAAACAAACACAAGCTGAAAATTACAGAAAAAGGGAAAAGAAAACTAAGTTCCTCCTTCTTCCTAATCCTCCGCCGGTGGTTGGTATTGGTGGTCTTGGTAGTTGTACCCTTGCTCGTAATAGGTTTGGACATCCCCTCCAACGAATTGATCCCGCTGCACTAGGTGAAGGCGTCCAAGCTCATAGGCAATATTTGCATTGCCCTCACCAAGTTGAGCCGCGTTGGTTTGGATGGTTGCGACGTTTTGCATATTTCTCGCAACATACCCTCCAATTATGGCCATGCTTTGTTGTGGTTGGGGATATTGTGCGTAGGGCTCCGCGAAGGTTACGTTGGGCACCACATAATTTGGTGGGGGTACCAGTGCACCCCCCCATGCTTGCGTTTGTGGCCCTCCTTAATAACTTGGCGGAGTAGGAATCGCCAAATGGTGGTACATAGTTAGGTTGTGCACCACCGCTTGTGCGGAGGAGGATCCCTCCTCTACGATTCTTCCTCTTTTATTTTTCTTCGCCGGGACAAGGAGTCCCTCTTCCAAACAATCTTCCCTCCCTTGAAAGAAAAGCCTAAGCCTTGCGTCCGGAAGGGGTAAGTTCACCTTGGGCACATTAAAGCCTCCTCTCTCATCTCCACTAATATATTTACCTTGTTTCAAATACTCAAGGCCGAGAGAGGTCCCACGTAAAAGATGTTCGGGGTTTCTTCGATCCCCGGCCTTAGGGAGATGGCCAACATAGAGCGGTAGCACCCCGAACCAATATCTCCCGACCCCGATGTTGCTTTGCAACACCATCGGTTGATCATAAGGTATGAGGGGTCTATTGGCTTCTTGGCAATTAAAGCCGAGTAGAGCCAATTCAACTCCGTGTCGGTCACCTTCTTCTCCCTCATCCCCGCCCAATATCCTCTTGCTCATCCAAGAGTGGAATACTTGGATAATGGGGTTACGGATGCGGTTGTGTTGTTGGTGGGCCTCTCCGGAGATTAAATTCCAAAGTCCATCTAACATGCCAGCCGGCACGTCAACTTTCTCCGGAGCTCCCTTTTGGAACCCAAGTATCTCCCTAACATACTCATAGGGAACCACTTGTTGGATTCCCTCCAAACGGAATGATAAACTTTACACCCCATCATCAAGGATAGGCGCAATAGTCATCAAGATCTCCAAGGCAAACTCCTTGTGGGTGTTTGCCGACACCCCGTTGGAGAATTGCACCCATCCAAGGTTCCCCAACATATAATGTATGTCCGTGCCGAAACCCAAATAGTTGAGTGCTTGATCGTCGAAGTCGACGTTGGCCACAAGCCTCTTCTCAAGACGAGAGAGTTTCTTCTCCTCCTCCTCCGACAATATGATGAAGCCATATGTGGAATAGCGCGGAGTGTATGGAGGTGGCGCGGATGAACGGGTCGATCGTCGAGGTGGGACGGGCTCCTCCGTATGCCCTTGAGGTTCGGTAAACCTCATGGATGTGCTCCTTGTTGCCCTCATACCACCGAGGAGGAGAGTGTCGTTCCTCCTTGGCGGTGCCGTGTCCTCCTAAATGCTTCGAGGAGACTCGGAAACCGAGTGCCTCCTCGAAGACGTCATCGAAGACGACTTGGATGACGATGACCCCTTCTTCTTGGTGAAGAGACTTGTGGTTTTCTTCCACATGATTGCAGCACTCTTCTCTCCACTAAAATTCCGGGTTGCAACCGGTAACTAGGCACTTAAAAATTTACTTCGGAATGTGGACTTTGAGTGGATTAAGGGTGTGAATTGTTTGAGCTATCAAGCTTGGGAAGGTTGGCTATGTCTACGATGGTTCTCGGGGCACAAGAACTTGAGCACACAACCGAGGTAGGAGAAGGATGCTTGCTCGCGAAGACGGGAGCGGGGCGCTCCTTTTGTAGGGGAGGCCGGCCGGCTGGGCCGACCGGCCCGGGTGGTCGCGTGCCTCCCCGGGGCTCGTTTTCTCCCAAAGATGATCATTTCTCCTCCATGACTTTCTCACCCGCGTGCTCCACGAGTTGCACCGCCCAAACGCTCTCGTCCACTCCTTTTCTTGCATTATTGGTCCTTCCACTTGATGCTTCATGCTTTGAGTCATGTCCATGCTCCACTTGCTTCACATGTCACCATGAATTTCCCCGCAAAGTCATGCTTGCTGCCCACCCATGCTTGTCCTTTGCATGTGGTCTTGATAAAAGTTGATGAAAGGGCATCCAATGGTGCATGCATGATTAACTTAAACTAGATTGCCTCCCTCTAAGTATGTTTAAGGCTAAGCACTCCTCAAATTTCGAAAATTAAAAATATTTTCAAAGCTATGGAAGAGCTCAAGCATAAATTTAGAGAAGTTTTTAAACCATTAAAAACTAATGTAAGTTGAAAATATTTTCCGACTACGTTGATATCGGTCTCACCGGTATAGTTTGCCTTCATTGGTTGAGAGCAAACTTTTCCCGGCTTGATCATGGGGGCATAGGTTTAGGTTCTAATTTTGGCTAAACGAGAGAGATTTCGAATAAAACAAAATTAAAGGAGGCTTAGGAAAATTCTAATCTTAGAGAAACCAAGGATATAGATTTTTAAACCAACCAAAAGTTTAGTTTCTAGGTTCACGCGAGTCCTACCACGTGCTGAAATTTAATTAACACCTAGGTATAAGCCGTGGATCTACTCGTGTGTTTTGAGCATGAAAAATAAGTCAACCACAACACCATAACAAGGATGAAGGGTTGAGTTAGGTTCTGAATTTATTTGGTTGTGATTTCTTGAAAAGAAACAAGAAACACATAGGAGGGTTCAAGTAAAGGGTTTATGATCAAGCAAAATATTCATCCAAGAATTATGTCTCTAATATTGTTCAACCACTTCTAAGTCTAATGTCCTTGCATAATAAAATTCAAAATTAAATTATTAAAAAGACTCGAAAAACCCGGAATCGGGTTGTCCTCCCGAGCTTATTCTTGACTCGACGAAACGGGTTGCCTCCCGCCTAGCGCTTTGTTTATAATCCATAGCTAGACTTCTTCACTTGATTACTTAGGATCAACGCTCTTTGCGGGCGTTGCAATCATGGGTACCCACTTCTGCACCATCTTGGGCATGGGCTTATCTTCTGACTTAGGCATTTTTTTGGTCTTCACAGGCGGCTTTTCATCCTTTGTCTTGACGGATGCAACACCTTCCTTGATTTTCTTTATGTCCTTCTTCCTCGGCTCTTTCTTCTTTTTCAGCCCTTCCTTCTTCCTTGGTTCTTCCTTATCAGCGCGACAATGAGGTGGAACATCTTTAACTCCAATCATATTGCATGCCTCAAGTCGTGGTCGGAACTTGAAAGAACTCCTTTCTCCGTTAATGTCGAACATGATCTCCCCCTTGCCAACATCAATAGTAGCTCCCACGGTCTTGAGGAAAGGCCTCCCAAGGATGAGCGGCGGCTTCTCCCTCTCTCCCATCTCGAGCACCACGAAGTCGACGGGGATGAAGTGGTGTCCGACCTTCACGGGTACATCTTCGGCAATGCCCAAGGGATAGCGAATGGAGTTATCTCCCATCTCCAAACATATACCCGTAGGCTCCAATGGTAGGCGTAGCTTCTCGAACACATCCCTTGGCATGACGCTCACACTTGGTCCAAGGTCGCATAATGCCTTCTCGAAATTGAATGAACCAACGGAACATGGAATTGTAGGGCACCGGAGTCCTTTTGCTTCTCTAGCCATTAGCAATAGCAAGCACTACACTCCTCGGACATCTTGACATGATCTACCTCGAGTGTTGCTATCTCATATTTATTTGCAAGTATGTCTTTAAAGTAACGAGAATAAGTAAGTACTTGTAGGGCATCTAATAATGGCATGTTGATGCTAAGTCTACGCACAACCTCCACAAACTTCTCAAAGTGGTTGTCAAGTTTACGTCGGAAGTAGCATGGCTTGAGTTGTGGTATCCTCGTGTCTTCTTCCGACATCTCAAATTCGGGCTCTTTGGTGACGATCCCCGTAACCTTCTCCTTAGCAACTTCCTCCGCCTCGGCGGATGGTTTAAGCTTCCTTGCTCCCGCAGACGTTCCGGATCTTCGGTCTCCTTTCTCGAACGTGTTTGAATGGCCTTTGCCGATTCGGGACCTTTAGGTTGTCCCGAAGCTTCCCTTCATCATTAGTGAGGCGCCCGCAAGTTGTCCCACTTGCGTCTCGAGCATCTTCATCATGTTGAGCACTTGATGGTTGGAGCTCTCGACCTCCGTCACTTTGCTATCGATGTTCTCCAACACCTTGTCTATGGTCTTGAACTTGGTGACGGTGTCCTTGTTGATCTTGGCTTGCTCGTCCATGAATTCCTTCAATTGTATACGAAGCGTAACCGAATTCGGAATGGATGATCTTGCATTGAATTGAGGTCTACCTTGCTCGTAGCGGAAGTTCGACAATTCTCCCTTCCTCATGTAGTCGAGCACTTTGGCTTCCTCCGACAATCTTTGTGGACATGGTCGTACTCTCGCATTTTTCGCATGTGGATCTTGCTTCGGCAGCCTTCAAGTCTTGAGCCTCTTTCTTTTCTATCTCCATCTTCTCCAACCTCCTCATGAGTGAATCAATCATGCCTTCAAGTATGGTCTCCTTCTCCACTTGCAAGACTCTCTTGACATTCCCCGTGGGTTGAACAAGATGTAGGCATCCGGACGACGCCCATGTGTCATTATCCGCGACCTTCTTGAATAGAGTGAAAGCTTCTGTCGGTGTAAGCTCGATGATAGATCCTCCCGCAGATGCATTGATGATCGTCCTTGACGCCATGGTGAGTCCTTGATAGAACTTTTGCACGAGGTCTTCTTCGGGAACTTGTGATGTGGAACCGCCGAGTGTACTCGTTGAAGCGCTCGAATGCCTCCGAGATAGTTTTCATAGGATATTGAACAAAGGTGGCAATCTTATTACGCAAACTTTGAGTTTTACCCGCGAATAGTATTCCTTCATGAAAGCCTCTATCAACGTGTTCCAATTTTGCACCGTCTCCGCCGGTTGAGAGTGGAACCATTGCAAAGCCTTCCCGAGTAGTGAGAATGGAAAAATCCTTGCCCTCCATTGATCTTGAGTCACCCCATCCATGTTGAAAGTCTGACATAGTTGAATGAATGCTTGGAGGTGAAGGTTCGGATCCTCTTTACCGATGAAGGGTGAATGTTGCACCATGCATATTGTTGAGGTATTGATCTCGAACGGTCTTCCGATCTCCTCAAGATTCAAGATTGGTAGGTCGATGATGTCCGAGGTGCATAGCTCCCCAATCTTGCGCTCTTGCGGTTGGTCACCCATCGGTGGAAGTCGATTCTCCCGAGGACCTTGAGGTGGTGAATTCTTCGAAGATTCCTTCTATCCTTTGTCTTCCGACTTCGAATCTACAAAATCCAACTTTTTAGCTTGATGTGATCCGCGTCTCCTTAGCCTATAAAGTTTTTCCGGATCATCCACAAAATTATCGGGTTTGTTGGAGAGGTAGCCGTCCATCTCCGTTAGGGTTAGCAATAAACAAAATATGCAAAAACTAGAAAGTAAAAATAAATCTATGAAAACTAGGGTTAGACAAACTAGATTAGATTTATTTTGAGGATGATCAAAGTTTAGTAGATGCAAAAAGAAAAACTAAAAGAAAACTGAAAATCACAAAAAGGCAATAAAAGATCAAATCTTGATCACTTGTCCCCGGCAGCGGCGCCAGAAAAAGGGGCTTGTTGACGGTTAATAGTTGTATCAAAGTTCGTTTAGACTTGCAAGTGGACAAGTCTCTCGTCGTAGTCTAGGGACCCTTCTTCCCTTGAGTGGTGAACCCAAGGTATCGAATTCGTGGAACAAATGTGTGACGCAAAAGATGATCTAGTAAAGCCAAGCAACTTCAATCTTCGGTAAAGTGAAACCCTAATGCATCTAGATAAAGAACACAAAACTAATCTAATCTACTAAAGACCGGAGATAACAAAGATAGATAGGGCAGATAAACCGATCTAGAGAGATAGGGTTAAGCCTTTTGTTGAAGTTCCAAGCAAGATAAGAAGTAGCAAATCGAATCTTATTAGAAGCCTCTTTAAATCGTGGTTTCCCGTTCGACTCGAAAACGCCCGCCTTTCGGAACCCCCGTTCGTCATAATGTATCCCTACTCATGCGGGTAGTCTAGGGCGAGTCCAAGGACAAGTCGAGTACTTTCGGAAGATTTGGCGTGTACCTCTATCCACCGCGGCTACAAGAACACCCTATGTGATCTATCTCGAGAATAGATATAGATTAAGCAAAGCCGATCGAAAAACGAAATCATCAAAGAAACTCTTGATCACTAGAAATAGATTCAACTTGATAATTCAACTAATACAATGATACATAAACAAGATCACCACCGGGATCCTACCATGATCTTGCTTCTAGCTCCGGGAACTCCGACGTGGTCTTCCTTGCAAGGTTCCCATGTCGGCTAGGGAGACCCTAGTCAACTAGCTCGACCCTCTCGTCTCGGGGATGGTGTCCCTCTCTTATCTCGCTCCTCGGCGGCCGATGACGAATTCGATGATGCGTGGCTCTCGACCCCGGGGCTATAAATAGCCCAAATGGCGGCTAGGTCAAAGGAGGGGGGATTGAGCCCCGGACGGGGCCGGGCCGGCCGGCCCGGGCCCATCCGGGCCCGGCTCCCGCCTCCTTTGCGTGGTGTCGGTTCCCGAGTCTTCTAGATGTTTCCCCCTTCTACATGTAGGCCCTTGTCATCGTTTCTCTCCGAGTTGGACTTAGCTCCTTGTCCCACAAGATTCGGCACTTTTCTCGGTTAGTTCCTCGGAGTTTGTCATCTCTCGAGTTGAGTCCCCGGCTTCTTGAAGTCAAGTTTGCTTCATTGCATGACTTGTACGTGCATCAAGGTCTTGTCACAAGGTGCTTGATGAACTTATCCCGTAAGTCTTGCTTTTAACGCTAAAACCCCGCATAAACACTAAACTCCAAAACCGACATGCACAAGTGAACTTGTTATACCATGGGGTTTAGTACCAACGGATAAGGTATAAAACTTATGCCAACACCGAAGGTAAACTCATGGCTAGGTTGACGGATTTTCACCGTCAACAATAACCCAAGAAAATCCCATCGGAAGACCTCGACTCAAACTTATCAAGCCTACCCTTCTTGAGACCGAAGCACCGACAACCAAAAGCCTTGAAATGGCTCACTCTAGGTGCTCACCCGTGCATAAGCTCATAGCATGTCTTGTTCAAGAAGGCCCTTAAATAAATCCAGCTTTCCAACATGGCAAGCGGTATTCACCGCTTCCGCCCAATATCTCCTCGGAGTCCTATGCTCATCAAGCATCGTCCGAGCCATCTCACAAAGGGAAAGATTTTTCCTCTCAACCACACCTTTCGACAAGTCACATAGGGAGAAGAAAACCGATGTTCGAGACCCAAATCACAACAAAAGGCTTGAAAATAAGAGTTTTTAAATTCACCGCCATGGTCGCTACTAATAGCTCGAATAGCATCTCCTTGTCTCTCGTTCTTCAACCTCAAGATGAGATCTCTCACAAAACCAAACGTCTCCCCCTTGTCGCCCAAAAAGAAGACCCAAGCATAGCAAGAATAGTCGTCCATGATCACAAAGACATACCATTTCCCACCCGCCGAGCACACACGAGCTGGACCAACCCGGGTCCATATGGAACAACTCGCATGGCCTCTCTCCGTCATAACGAATATCATAGGCGGATGAGAGGCGGCGACCATCTTGCCATGCCTACACGGAGCACATACCAAATCCTTTTGGTATTTCAACTTTGGCAATCCTCGGACTAATTGTAGCCCACTCAAGCGTGACAACAAGTCAAAACTCAAGTGACCTAGTCTCCTATGCCATTTCCAAAGCTCGCCGAAACACCGAAGCAACCAAACAACGAGAAGAGCCAACACACCGAGAAAGTGGACTCTTGGGGAAGATCACCGTTATCCCTAGAGTAACTTTTATCCGTTGAGCGACGACGGCTCCAAAAATTTGACCCTCGAGAACGATCGTACACACAAGATCGCCTCGAGAATCCAAAACACGTGAACAGCCCATTTTGAAAAAAACTTCAAAACCCTCATCAAGTAATTGGGAGACGAGAGAGAAGATTGTACCCCAAAGACTTGACAAGAGAAACACGCCTAAGAGTCACGGACTCACTCACCTCCACCGCGCCCACCGAAAGCACTCTACCTTTCCCATTATCCCCAAAAGTGATGTACTCTTTGGTCATCACCGGCCGAGGCCGGAGAACCACCGTCGATCTCCGGTCATGTGTCGAGAACAACCGGAGTCGATCAACCAAAACCCTCCATGCCTCCGACCCGCAAAATCAAAAATGAGAGCGAGAGTGAGCAAAGGACTCGAAGATCGGGGTAAGTACAAAACAAATTGAACCGGTGCCTCGCCATTTGCTCAAACGTGGGGTTAGCAAAATCCATCCTATCTCTCCTAGGTGGAACACCCACACGTCCCCTTGGAGACCATGGCACGTAGCTCCTGCGGGACCTAAAGCCGCGATCGTTCCCCCCATACTCGTATTGGCCACGAGCAAAGGAACGTCCAAAGCAAACTCACCACGCCCAAACCCAACACGCCTACCACCCTCTCTATGTGGTGGCTCACCTCGAGGCACAAGCTCACGCCTCTCTCGAGGGTAAATGGTACGCTACATACCCTCACCTCTTGGCACCAACCTAGGCTCCGGCACACCACGAGAAAGGCGGTGCTCGTCCTTGTTGGCCAACTCTCTAGCCAACCTCTCCTCACGCTTCCTCCTGAAGCAAAACTCAGCTAGGTGCCCATCCCTCCCACAATGCTCACAATGGAAGGGTTTCGGTTTTGGTTTTGGGTTCTCTTTGGGCTCTGGCTTCTCCTCACTCAGTTTCTCTCCCTCCTTCCCAAAGAACTCATTCCCCAAGACACTCTTGAACTTGATGGGTTTCTGGAAGTTGTCGGTTTGTGGAGGAAACACGGGTGGAGCTGGGGTTGTGTCTAGTCGGTTTCTAAGATGGTTCGGTTTAGGGGGTGTTTGGGACCGCTCTACTCCCGTTTTTCCGGCTCCGCTCCACGAACTCCACCATGGAGCAGCCTCCACCGTGGAGTTCGTGGAGCAGGTGCTACTCCATAAAAAATGTGGAGTTGGTGGAGTACCTCTTGAGGTACTCCAAGAAAAACGTGGAGTTGGCCTCCAGCTCCACGTTTTTCTTGGAGCGGAGTTCGTGGAGCTAGATGTGTTTGGCACCGTGGAGCTGGAGCGGAGTTGGAAAAACGGGAGCAGAAAGCGGCCCCAAACACCCCCTTAGGAACAAAGGCATTTTTGTGGTGGGTTTTTGGTGGCTCCGGGATATCTCCGATCCTCCCCTCATTCTCACCACCTCCCTCACCCACTTCTTTGCCCCAAGTGATTCCCCATCCAGGCGCTTGTATGTCTCAATCATTATCCTCAACTGAGGCTCATCACCAGACAACCAACCCATCAACTTTCTCAACTCATCATTCTCGTCTTGCAAATGATCAACATAATGTGCAAGCTCCATATTCTTCACAACATTTATTTCACAAGTGGATCAAATTGTAGGAATAGGAGCTTTCAGTTGAGCCTCTAGAGATCTAGCATAAACAAGCGAAGCATCTAGTTTCTCATGCAAAATAGGACAAGAAGTACAAGCACCAAGCAAGGAGGGCCTAGATTTCATATCATCTAGCTCAACCCTAAGCACATCTAGTTCCTCAACCTTGGAGGCATACTTCTCCTTAGGCACGGTCAATTCACCAAGAAACGTGGAACAATCGGTGCATTCGTGTTCATTGGTCACAACGGGAGCGAGACTTAAGGGAATCTATTTGAGCCCTAGCATCGACAAGCAAAGACTCTAGCTCAACCACCTTCTCCTTAGCCTCTCCAAGAAAAGACCTATACTCCCTCTTCTCCTTGTTGGTCTTTCTAAGCACATCATCATGGTTATCAAGCAAGTCATTCAACCTAGCATTCTCCGCTATCAAGAACGATGGGCTATTGTTTACCTCTTCCTCAAAGTCGAGCCCGAGTCATCCTTGTTGCTCTTCTTGCTTGCTGTGCTATGTGCCATGCTGCAAAAGCCTTGGACGGCGAAGCACAAGCCGTTGATGTTCTTGCTCGAACGCTTGCCCTTGTGCCGGTTCTCTTCTTCATCACTTGAGCTCGATGAAGGGTAGCAGGAGCTTGAGTCGATGTCGCTCGCACCGGCCACCATCGCTCGCTCCTTCTTCTTGTGACCACCACTCTTCCTCGGCCTCCGCTCGAACTTGTTCTTGCCCTTGTAGTCATCTCTTGAGCGAGTGCTTGTGGTCGGTCCTCGAACGGTGCTTGTGCTCGGGCTTGACCTCCATGGCTTCCGGCACTCGGCGATGAAGTGCTCATGCTTCCCACACCGGTAGCACATGCCCGAGCTCCTTCGAGCATTCTTCGGTTCGTGTACATGCGCTCGAACCGCTTGCTCAACAACGTGAGGTCCTCCTCGCCCGGCACGTCGAACTCCTCATCCGGCATGGACACAAGGCAAGACAAAGAAAATTGTCTCGAAGATGTGTTAGCATTAGTCCTTGAACTAGACACGAGAGCCGGACTATGGGGATCGGTCGGGTTCTCGATCTTTGCACGCACCCCACGGTCCACCTCGGATGACATAAGCTTGGAAAACGACTCATCCACCGTGAGGGTCTCATACTTCTCCGACTCAAGAATGGCCTCGACCTTCCCACTCCACACGGTACGATCCAAAGAATGCAAGAGCTTGACAGACGGCCCCGTCATGGCCATCATACGGGAGCACGGCCACATTAGTCCTCATGTTGTTCACGATCACCGTGAAGTGCCGAAACATGGCATCAATGGACACACCGGGGAGATGAGTGAAGTTCTCGTACTTTCTCTCGGTAGGTTGCAAAGAGCCGAGCTCGAACCCGAGCGTTCCGGCAGAGCATTCTTTAGCTGCTCCCGAATCCCGCACGCCATATCCTTTGTTCGAACCCGTTCAAATTCGAATTCACACAGAGAACGGCAGGTAGTCGACCGCCTTGTTGTTGGCGTCGAACATGTCTCTCGATCCCGAACAAGGAAGTTTAGCGGATGAACATAAGCTATGTTCACCGTGATATCCCACAGGATCCGACCCTTGCCGCGGAGAAAAGCGGCCATCCACCTTTGCCACATGTGGTAGTTCTTACCATCAAAGTGTGGAGGACCCGAACCCCGTTCCGGTATGCCATATTTGGATCTTAGACTCGGTTAGAATCACGAAGATCCGTAATCGGCTCGATACCAAATGAAGGACCGATTAGGCGACCGAGAGAGAGGAGGAGTGAATGACGACCGATAAAAATTCTTCTCCAAAGAAAGAACTCGACCTATGTCCCAAATTCACAACCACGGATTCCCACATGAGTTTGCCAAGGTAGCGTAGTCACGGCGGACCTACCAAACCCTAGGAGCAAACCCCAAACGATCCCAAAGCGAAAGCGAAACTCAAAGAGCAAAGGACCGAGCAACTCGAAGATGGACCGGGCGGGATCGTCCGCAAGCACCGAGTGGACCGTCCGTGTTGACGGATAAAAGACGTATCCCTCTACGATCCGCAAGCGTACGGACCCCACACCTTTTTCACCACGGGATTCCCAAGGTTCTTGTCAATCCGCGGAGCAAGGGGATTACAAGCGTTCGATCAACAACAACACACTAGCTACTAAAACCCTAACTACTATTATACTAGAAAACACTAAACTACACTAGAGAGAATGATTAAGATATCAAGGTAGAAGACACTCGCCCACGGGTCTACGTTACTAGAGCATGCAATCGCTTAAAGACATGAAAACCAATCTAATCTATCGGGGTTGTGACCACGGTTTCGCCCTTTCCCTCCTCTCGTACTGTCACTACGTGAAGGTATTCATGACTAGACCTTTGATGGCCACGGTGTATTGAATGGATCCAAGGAAGCATTGAGGCCTTACTCCCTTTACGGCATGGTAGCGAACCTTAAGCATGAAAGTATATTCAACACAAGATGATAGATAGATAATCCGACAAAGTGCGATTACATCTCAAGATCGATTACAACCCATGGACGAATGAGAAGATTACCCCATCAAGGTGCTGATCATGGCACCGTTGATCATGGTTTCCCTTCCGCCGGTGTCTTCCTTCTTCTCCACAAGAGGGTGCTTCCTTCGAGGTGGTTGATCTCCCGCCGGAGATCCTCCTCCTCTCTCTCTCTAGCTTGTGGATGGCCTTCTGGTGCGAATGACTCCTCCCCTCGGTGTTGGCGGCGCCTCGGGGGTTTTAGGGTTGAAGATCCTTCGAGGGTAAGGAAAACGGGACCGAACCGGCCACCGAAGTGGGCTGGGCCGGCCGGGCCGGCCGGCCCGGCCCGTGCCCACCCGGCCGGTTCGGTCGCCCCTTTTGCTCCGTGGGTCCTCGTGCACTTATGTACTTTGCCCCCTCCACTTGCACAATTTTGATGCTTTTATCCTCGCGTCCAAGATGGAGGCTCTCTTCGCATGAAGTTCGATCTTTTACGCTTCAATCCCCGGGGGTGTTCCTCGAAGCACTTCGGTCCTCGCCACCATTGGAAGTGATTTCAGCAAGCTCATGAACACGAACAAGACTCCGTAAACGCTCCTTTGAACTTGTTGCGAATCCGTCCTTTATGTCCATGTTTTCCTACATAAACACAACAATTCCAAATGCATGCACAAAGATGAACTTGTTATATGATTAGTGTGCCCGGTGGTGGGTTAGTTCCATAATCAAATCCAAACCAAAGTGTAATGAACATGCTAGGTGCACCAAAATACACCGTCAACATCTCCCCCACGCTTAGCTCTTGCTCGTCCTCGAGCAAGTACTCGTAAAAGAACTTCGTCCAAGGTGTGTAATCATGTATCACTAATCCTCCTTCACAAGTTAGTCAATCCTTTCATCTTTAATACATAAACACAAAGTAATGATAATCAAACATAAACATGGGTGTTTAGAATTTTTACCACGTCAAGTTTTACCCCACAACTCAAACTCTTTACTCGAAGCCTTCAATCTCAACCATGCTTACTTCTTTGCTTCCATTGGAGGGTTTTTATGATTTTAAGACAAAAATTCCCGCAACAAGTATTAGACAAAAACCTTTCTCCAAGCTCTCTCAAGTCACTCATATAAAGTGGCTATCCTAACCAAATTTTATAAAACTCTCACCTCCCATTAATCTCTCATATATCATGTAAAGTGGAGCTATAGGTAGGGCTAGCGCAATCAACACAAGTATTGTCAAACTAAGAACTTCCTCTAATGGTTGTCTACCTTTCAAAGCCAATGATCATGAGAATTAACCATATGTAGGGATATCAAGGTTGAGAAGATTTCGAATGGTGGACATGTGCAAGGGCAAAAGAAAATTGTGACTACAAGGCACCGATGATGTCCTCGTTGTCGGATTGCACATGGTTGGAAATAGAGTAAAAGTTTCGTCTCACAATCAACGTGACACCCTTCCTTACACTTTATTTTTTTTCTTTCACTTGATCCATCCCTCTCATATCTTCATTGCTACCTCATCTTTTTCCTTTTTCTTTTTCTTCTTTCATTCACATATGATTTTTCTTTCTTTCTTTCTTTCCTTTCCATACACATACTTTTTCTCTTTATTTTTCTCTCTCTTGACAACTTTTCAAAGCTTTCAATTCTCTCTTTCCTCGCATGCATACAATCTGAAATTTTAAATAAATCATGCTAGAGACGAGACGAAACTTTGAAAATAGGTTGTGTTCAAGGAATACGATGTACAAAAGAGATGTATAGGGTTGGGTATGGAATTCGGCGATATACGTGACTTCCGTTCGAAAGTCACATTACCGAATATATGACGAGGCTAGCAACAAAAGATAAGCACAAGGACATGATCATTGCTCGAAATTAAAACTCACCAAGAGAGAAGGGTCCTAGCCTAACTCATCGTGCTAATCACACTTATGGTGGAGCGAAAAAAATAAACTTGGCTTTGGATAGGAATTTTTTTCTTACCCTCAACTTGGAAAAAGAGGTTTTGCTAACCTTTATTACAAGGGTTTTAAGATAATTTTCAGAACTGAAATCCTCCAATTTTTAGCATCGAACATAGCACAGCTAACATGTGAAGCTCAAGATCGAAGTGTGGTAAGGGTACTTTAAGTAGTAGCGATTCCACTAAGCACCACGGTAAACGTTTTTCAAACCACATACTTATGTTCATATATCAAGAATCGAAGATTAAACAAACAAGTAAATAAAGATAAGCAATACATAAAACACAAAGATATATATAAAGACTCTTTTTATTTGGTTTTCTTTGACTCAACACTAATTTAAGACACTTGCAAAAAATTTTAAAACACACTCGAAAACTAAAGACTCATTAAAACACTAAGACTCACACACGAAGATTAAACCAAACCTAAACTTGAAGTTCAAAAGCTAAGGCTAGCAAGCTAGCTCTCCCCCACGCTTAAAACATACGACGTCCTCGTCGTATCTTACAAAAATCCTAAGGGGAAAACTAGATCTAGTGGTACTTCAAGCAAGTTTTGCACCACTTGCCTCTCATGTTTCCAACCACGCCGAAAAGTTTGCGCACGTTACGGTTTATGAACTTGTAGTCATCTTCAACTACGCGCTCCAAGTCCTCCATACGCCGTTTCATCGCTTCCATGGCTTGGAGACATTCGTCGGCCAACGTGTAGAGATCCGCGATGGATTGACGGCAAGCTCGACAACACATCGGATGCAATCCGAAGGGGTCGTCGTCGCCATAATCTCCACCGTTGTCACCACCGTCGTTGCCACCTCCATTGTCGTTGCCTTCGTTGCCGTCACCGTTGGGGCCTTTGAGAGTCCTTTCCTTGGGCTGCTCATCCCAATCATCATCATCTCTACCGGAGGCCGCCCACGAGCTCGGGCTACGATCGTCGGAGTAGTCGCTATCCCCATAATCCTTAGGCTCTGGTGACACCTCCTTGTAGTCTTTGCGCTTGATGCCTTGGATGCGTGCCGACCTTCGGACGGGTGTAGGGACCTTCTCTCCTTCTGCGGGGTTGCGAGATGCAAGAGCTCCGGTCGGGACACGTCCTCCGCAACGGATGCGTGTGGTCCTTTTGACGGGTAGCTTGAGCTCGCATCGCATCGCCTCCTCCATCGATGGCTTCTTGGCTTCTAGCTTCAACTCTAAGCTCCTTGGGGGCACAATGGCTGCTACAAGGGTGCAAAATATTGCTTGAAAGGTTTGATCCTCGAGCTCCCGGTTCGGCCAAATAAATAGTCCCGAGAGAAAAGCCCCGGGAACCTTATTTTCCTTTTTTACACTTCCCTTAAAATTTTGTGACCAAACAAGGAAGTCAAAAGGGAGCAATTTGGGCGAAATTCGGCGTCATCGGACGTCGGGCCCCTCTCGGGGCCGGTCCGCCCGGGCCGGCCGGCCCACCCCGCCTCGGGGGCCGAGCCGGTCCGGTTTTTGCACACCACCCTATTTTTTTTTCTTCCTTAGCCCATGGGAAAAAGTTGGCCCAAGTAAATCTTCGTGAAAAACTCCCGAGAAAACTAAAAGAAAAATTATTTACAGAAGTTGATGCCTTGTTTTTCGTCCTAGGCGGGACGTTCGGGTTCTTCCTCCATGGTGAAGACGTCAACATGGTGAAGGGGCACGACATCGGGTTCGTAGTAAACCTTAAGCCGCTGTCCATTCACCACAAATTGATCGCCGTTTATATCCATAATGGTTACCGCTCCGTTGGAGAACACCGAATGCACAACATAAGGTCCGTCCCACTTGCTTTGCAATTTCCCCTTTCCGAAGGTTTTAAACCTCGAATTGTAGAGGAGGACCTTATCTCCTTCTTTAAATTCTTTTTTCTTCAATCTTCTATCATACCACCTTTTGATTCTCTCCTTGCATATGCTTGCGTTTTCATATGCCTTCAACCTCAACTCCTCTAGCTCGCTTATTTGAATTCTTCATTTCACCACCGCGGCATCGAGATCAAGGTTCATCTCTTTAATTGCCCAATAGGCTTTATGTTCCAACTCAACCGGAAGGTGGCAAGCTTTTCCATAGACGAATTGATAAGGGGTCATACCTATCGGTGTTTTAAACGTCATTCGATAAGCCCATAAAGCTCCGTCTAATTTCTTTGACCAATCCTTGCCTCCCTTCTCTATGGTCTTGTTAATTATGCTTTTTAATTGCCTATTTGACGTCTCCGCTTGTCCGTTGGTTTGTGGGTGATAGGCCGTGGAGACCCTATGCTCAATTCCCAACTTGGACAAGCACGTTTTGAAATTCTTCCGGGTGAAATGAGTTCCTCCATCACTTATCAAGATTCTCGGTGTACCGAAACGGGGAAAAATCACGTTCTTGATCATAGTGATGGACTCCTCCGTGGAAGCTTTACGACATGGTATTGCCTCTACCCACTTGGATACATAATCAACCATGACTAGGATGTATTCGAATCCAAATGAGTTTTTAAAAGGCCCCATGAAGTCTATGCCCCATACATCAAATATGTCGATTTGTAAGTTGTATTTCAAAGGCATAGAATTTCTTTGAGAGATGTTTCCGGTTCTTTGGCATTCGGGGCATGACGCAACATATCTTTTAGTATCCTCATGCATCTCTGGCCAATAGAATCCGCTCGACCATACTTTTGCTTCGGTTCGAAAATGGCTATAGTGTCCACCGTACTCCGCCGAGTGGCACTTCCTTAGAATCTCAACCCTCTCTTCTCTTGGCACACATCTTCTCATCACTCCATCATTGCCAAGCTTGAAGAGGTATGGTGCATCCCAAAAATATTTCTTACTTTCGGAGATTATCTTCCTTTGAGTGTTTTTATCTAAATGATCGAGGGGCATCTTCCGAATTGCTCAAATGATGTTGATCATCCAAGTATCTTTATCAAGCACTCTATAGAGGTGGTCATCTCTCATCTTATCTTCTATGGGCTCTTTATCATCTTGTCCACGATTCATCCTAGACAAATGATCGGCCACAACATTTTCCACCCCCTTTTTGTCACGAATTTCAACATCAAACTCTTGGAGAAAAAGGATCCAACGAATCAAACGTGGTTTAGCTTCCTTCTTAGCCAAGAGATTCTTGATGGCCGGGTGATCGGTGTAAACAATGACCTTCGAATTCACGATGTAAGATCTGAATTTTTCGAAAGCGAATACCACCGCTAGCAACTCTTTTTCCGTAGTGGCGTAATTTAATTGTGCCCCACTAACGGCTTTGCTAGCGTAGTAAACGGCGTGAACTCGGCCTTCCTTTCTTTGATCCAAGACCGCGCCTACGGCGTAGTCACTTGCGTCACACATGATCTCGAAAGGTTGGCTCCAATCCGGAGGTTGAATGATGGGAGCGCTCACCAACGCATTTTCAAGGTCCGGAATGCCGCTAGGCACTTCTCGTCAAAGTCGAAAGCCACATCCTTTTGAAGAAGGTGCGTTAAAGGCTTAGTGATCTTCGAGAAGTCCTTTATAAATCCTCTATAGAATCCGGCATGGCCTAGAAAGCTCCTTAAGGACTTAACATCCGTAGGAGGTGGGAGTTGCTCAACCGTCTCTACCTTAGCCTTGTCCACTTCAATTCCTTTCTCGGATATAACATGTCCGAGCACTATGCCTTGCTTAACCATGAAGTGGCACTTTTCCCAATTTAAAACCAAATCTACCTCTGCACACCTTGTAAGGACCTTTTGTAAGTTTGCTAAGCAATCCATGAACGTCTTCCCGTAAATGGAAAAATCATCCATAAACACTTCAACAATTTCTTCGATGAATTCCGAAAACACGGCCATCATGCAACGTTGAAAAGAGGCCGGAGCGTTGCATAGGCCGAAGGGCATCCTCCTATATGCAAACGTTCCGTAAGGACACGTAAACGTTATCTTATGTTGATCTTCGGGTGAATGGGAATTTGCATGAACCCCGAGTATCCGTCGAGAAAGCAAAAGTAAGTGTGGTTTGCTAACCTCTCGAGCATCTCGTCGATGAACGGTAAGGGGAAGTGATCTTTCTTCGTCGCTTTGTTAAGCTAACGGTAATCGATACACATCCGCCACCCGGTCCATTGTTCTTTGCGGTATCAACTCGTTCTTCTCATTCTTCAAAGCACGGTTAAACCTCCTTTCTTCGGTACACAATGTACGGGCTCACCCACTCGCTATGCGGAGGCAGGGTAGATGATTCGGCATCAAGTAACTTGATAACCTCTTTCTTTACTACCTCTCGCATGGCATGAGTTAGCCTCCTTTGGTGGTCCACTACGGGCTTACATTGGTCTTCCATTGGTATACGATGAGTGCAAAAGGCTGGGCTAATACCTTTGAGATCATTAATCGAATATCCAATCACCTTCCTATGTTTTTTTAATAAAATCAGCAACGCTTCATTCTCTTTGGGACTCAACTCGTCGCTCACAATGACTGGATAAGTTTTGTCTGGGCCCAAAAATTCATATTTTAATCCTTTGGGCAAAGGTTTAAGGTCTACCTCGGGCACTTGTGGCTCCTCGGGTTTGATTTCTCCTATGTCTTCGAATTTCTCTTCCTCCACGCTACCATCATGCGGCTCTAAGCCTTTTGTTGCTTCCTCTAGTTCTTCATCTTGTTGATTACTAATTTGATTTTCCATCGCTCTTTGCGGCGGGTCTCTAAGGGTTTCAACAAAACAAAGACTATCTATCTCTTCTACTTCTTCATCTTCGGGAGGAAAAGGTGTAAGGTGTTTAGAAGCACGAAGAAAGTTATATGTGTACTTTGTTCCATTAAGGTTCATTGTTACTTTGCCTTCTCCGGCATCTAAGACGGCATCAACCAACTTAAGAAAAGGCCTACCTAAGATAATGTGATCATGATTACTATGGTAAGCATCAATAACAAAGAAATCGGTTGGTATATAGTTTCTAGAGATTTTTACTTTCATGTTGCAAGCAATACCTAGAGGTTTGATAGTTCCACCATCTCTCATAATTAATTTCGTTGATGTTGGAGCTAAGTCTAGGTTGTGGTATTGAACTTTATCGTAAATTTTAGAAGATAGAACACTTACTTGGGCTCCGATGTCACATAAGGCTTTGCATTGAACTCCGTTGATCTCGCAACTCAAGTGTGGTGTCATCTTCTCTTCTTCTTCGGATCCTATCGAGTAGATTTCGGCGAGGCGAGCGTATGATGATGCTTCGGGCTTGATCCCCATGATTCTCTTCACCTCGGCAATATGTTCGGATCCACCTCGTCATCTCCAAAGAGCTTTTCAAAAAATCTCACCGGTGGTTTCGAGGTCGTATGAATTTTCAGCTTTCTTCTCCGGTGGGAAATCCACTTCCAATGCTCTTGCCATTCCCTTTTGATTGGGGAACGGTCTTCTCTTGTCGAATACTTCTCCGTAATCAATAGGAACCCAATCCATTGGTTCGAACTCCCTTAGTGGCTTCGCGCTTGACATGCTTCTCTTGTTCGTCTCATTTGGTGTGGCGAAGTCGACGCTTGGTGTGGTTCTTGACTTGATGTGTTCTTGTTCAAGCTTTTCCATGATTGGTTCCTCTTTTGTGACTTCCGGGGTTGCCTCTTTAGAAAAATCAGCAAGCTTCTTCTTCCTTGAATTGTATTCCGGCTCTTCCGCAAGTCTTGTTTCCCAATCTCTTCGCATGGCAGCCGCTTTACTAACTTTTTGTAGAAGTTGGGCGGCTTCCGTGAGTGTTTTCTCCATGAGATCCCCACCTGCACACATTTCGACGTGTCGCATGCAACTAGGGGTTAGGGAAAAGAAAAATGTATGCAAGAGTACGTCACCGGTGAAGCCGAGTTTTGGTCCTTGTTCGATTAATCCATTAAACCTATCCCAAGTTTGGTCTATCCCTTCCTCTTCTCCTTGCATGAAAGTGATCACTTGCCTCCTTAGATGTTGAACCTTGCTAATTGGAAAGAACTTCTCGCAAAACTTCTTTGTCAACTTGTTCCAATTGCCTTCAACTTCAAAGGACGCAACCGAATACCATGTCTTTTCTTTGCCGGCAAGTGAGTAGGGAAAGAGATTCCATTTGAACCATTCATTGGGAACTCCTTCTTGACGCACCGTGTTGCATATTGTTGTGAAATCCCTTATGTGTCTATATGGGTTCTCCGTAACCATCCCTTCAAATGGGTTTTCCGCCACCATCTTGATGATCTTGATTTAATTTCATACTTGGTCGCTTCGAGCTTCGAATCGACTCGTGTACTTTTATGTCTTCACATCGAGGGCTAGCGTAATCCCTTAATGATTTCTCCGGTTCTTCCACGGGTTGATTAACGACCTCCATCTAGACAATAAGATAAAAACAAAAAAAAATAAAACAAGTGTTTTTCTAGATAATATATGTTAAATATAGCAAAAAGATAAACTAAATATAAAACTAAGTTAGATGCAAATCAAACGATGTAAACTAACTTGCTCCCCGCAACGGCGCCGAGAAAAAAGGGGCTTGTTGACGGATAAAAGACGTATCCCTCTACGATCCGCAAGCGTACGGACCCCACACCTTTTTCACCACGGGATTCCCAAGGTTCTTGCCAATCCGCGGAGCAAGGGGATTACAAGCGTTCGATCAACAACGACACACTAGCTACTAAAACCCTAACTACTATTATACTAGAAAACAACTAAACTACACTAGAGAGAATGATTAAGATATCAAGGTAGAAGACACTCGCCCACGGGTCTACGATACTAGAGCATGCAATCGCTTAAAGACATGAAAACCAATCTAATCTATCGGGGTTGTGACCACGGTTTCGCCCTTTCCCTCCTCTCGTACTCGTCACTACGCGAAGGTATTCATGACTAGACCTTTGATGGACACGGTGTATTGAATCGATCCAAGGAAGCATTGAGGCCTTACTCCCTTTACGGCATGGTAGCAAACCTTAAGCATGAAAGTATATTCAACACAAGATGATAGATAGATAATCCGACAAAGTGCGATTACATCTCAAGATCGATTACAACCCATGGACGAATGAGAAGATTACCCCATCAAGGTGCCGATCATGGCACCGTTGATCATGGTTTCCCTTCCGCCGGTGTCTTCCTTCTTCTCCACGAGAGGGTGCTTCCTTCGAGGTGGTTGATCTCCCGCCGGAGATCCTCCTCCTCTCTCTCTAGCTTGTGGATGGCCTTCTCGGGGTGCGAATGACTCCTTTCCTCGGTGTTGGCGGCGCTTCGGGGGTTTTAGGGTTGAAGATCCTTCGAGGGCAAGGAAAACGGGACCGAACCGGCCACCGGAGTGGGGCTGGGCCGGCCGGCCGAGCCCAGTCGGCCGGTTCGGTCGCCCTTTTGCTCCGTGGGTCCTCGTGCACTTATGTACTTTGCCCCCTCCACTTGCACGATTTTGATCTTCGTTATCCTCGCGTCCAAGATGGAGACTCTCTTCGCATGAAGTTCGATCTTTTACGCTTCAATCCCCGGGGGTGTTCCTCGTAGCACTTCGGTCCTCGCCACCATTGGAAGTGATTTCAGCAAGCTCATGAACACGAACAAGACTCCGTAAATGCTCCTTTGAACTTGTTGCGAATCCGTCCTTTATGTCCATGTTTTCCTACATAAACACAACACTTCCAAATGCATGCACAAAGATGAACTTGTTATATGATTAGTGTGCCGGTGGCGGGTTAGTTCCATAATCAAATCCAAACCAAAGTGTAATGAACATGCTAGGTGCACCAAAATACACCGTCAACGGTCCGCGAGGCTTGGGCGGATCGTATGCGGACACCGAGCGGACCGTCCGTGAGGCCTAGGCGGACCGTCCGCGTGGCCGTGACAGACCATCCGAAAACAACCCCCAAACCTCCAGATCGCACCCTCAATAACGGACCATCCACGATGGGCGGCGGACCATCCAAGCACTCTAGTACGGACCGTCTACAAACTCCATGCAACAAAAATCCACCAAAGCAAAATGGATCGAACGACAAGAACACACGAAGAACACGACGAACCGCCGGGCTGAAAGGCACCTCATGGACCGTCCGCCGTGGGCGCGCGGACCGTCCGCGTGGGGAGCGCGGACGGCAGCCCGAACTCAACCTCTTGAAGGTCAACTCCTCTTTCCCACTACCCGATCTCCCGAATCAACCAAGGGATTGCTACCAAATCATAGGTGAAGGTGAAGCGCCTCTAGGAGATGCTATGCCTACGAATTTGTAGCCTCAAAACCAATGAATCGAGAGGAACCGAGATTCTACCGAGCCCAAGAACAAAGCAAGGTTTCCAACCGAAATATTTCAATCGGAGGCCGAATTCGGAGTCTGGGGGCTCAAGATCAAGCATAAAGATGCGTGAGGCAACTATCCTTGATTCCCACAAACAAATCTGAACCCAAACACCTTGGGGAACAAGCCGCACACGAAAAACCGACAGAAATAGCTCGAAAAAGACACGAAAATCCAATGAGCTACAACCGGGAAATCGACGCAACCATGAAAGGTTCCATTCACTTGGAGGTCAGATTATTTACAAATGAAGGAAAAATCTAACCCTATGGAGCAAGGAAATGAGAAGCAGTCCGAATGGATGGTTTGCTTGGAAACCCTAGAGCTAATATATATGAGTCCCCTCGGGCCGGACAAAAGACCATGCTACCCCTAGCACTTAAGTTGTGATACAACTCCTCAAGGGAAAATAGGTCATGTAGCACTCCTCCGACCGCATCCTCCGGACGCAAGCCTTGCGAACCCACCACGCGTCCGCCGCATCGAAGCTTCTCGGCGCGCCGGATCCTCGTCTCCGGACCGCCGAGCCTCCGGTCTTGGTTTTGTGGCTCAACCAAGTAACCCGATGGTTTTTACGGTGAACCATTGCAAACGTCGCGTGCGGAATCCGGTCGTGAGCCGCTACCGTGCACCGACTCCGGTCGATGACTTCATCTTTCTTTTATTGCCACCATGAGACCCGCACTTGACCCCGCCGGCCACCGGGTCCCTCGAGTCGAGCCTACTTGTCTCTCCACTCCTCGGAGGCCCCGCAAGGCATAGACCTTTCGCGCCCACTCTTCACCCGCACCAACGTAAATCAAGCCGTAACATGCACCCGCAATACTCGGCCAAGAGTCAATCCACACCACGTTGTCAATCACTCATCACGGCCCGGGAGAGCGACCAACCACCGGTCCTCGGCTTGGTGCAAAGAAGGCCGGTGAGGGAAGTGGTGAGAGTGATGTCCGAGAGCCACCAAAAAACCACCACAAAAATGCCTTTGTTCCCAAGCCAAATCATGTTAGGAACCGACTAGACACAACCCCGGCTCCACCCGTGTTTCCACAAACCTACAACTTCCATAAACCCATTGAGTTCAAGAGTGTCTTGGGGAATGAGTTCTTTGGGAAGAAGGGAGAGAACGAGTGAGGAGAAACCGAGCCCAAAGAAAACCCAAAACCAAAGCCAAAACCGAAACCCTTCCATTGTGAGCATTGTGGGAGGGATGGGCACCTTGCCGAGCTTTGCTTCGGCGGGGAAGCGTGAGGAGATGTTGGCTAGAGAGTTGGCCAACAAGGACAGTACCGCCCTTCTCGTGGTGTGCTTGAGCCTAGGTTGGTGCCAAGAGGTGAGGGTATGGTGCATACCATTTACCCTCGTGAGAAGCATGAGTTTGTGCCTCGAGGTGAGCCACCACATAGAGAAGGTGGTAGGCGTGTTGGGTTTGGGCGTGGTGAGTTTGTTGGACGTTCCTTTGCTCATGGCCAATACGAGTATGGGGGGAACGATCGCGGCTTTAGGTCCTAGAGGAGCTACGGGCCACGGTCTCCCCTTCGTGGTACGCGGAGTCCTCCAAGGGGACGTGTGGGTGTTCCACCTAGGAGAGGTAGGATGGATTTTCCTAACCCCGCATTTTAGCAAATGGCGAGGCACTGGTTTGATTCGTTTTGTACTAACCCCAATGTTGAGTGTTTTGCTCACTCTCGCTCTCTTTTTTGATTTTGCAGGTGGGAGGCATGGAGGGCTTTTGGTTGATCGACTCCTGTTGCTCTCGACACATGACCAGAGATCAACAGTGGTTCTCCAGCCTCACCCTGTGATGACCAAAGAGTACATCACTTTGGAGGATAATGAGAAAGGTAGAGTGCTTTCGGTGGGCACGATGAAGGTGAGTGAGTCCGTGACTCTTTGGCATGTTTCTCTTGTCAAGTCTTTGGGTTACAATCTTCTCTCTGTCTCTCAAATTTTTTATGAGGGTTTTGAAGTCCGTTTCAAAATGGGCTGTTCTCGTGTTTTGGATTCTCGAGGCGATCTTGTGTGCACAATCGTCCCGAGGGTCGATTTTCGAACCGATTTTTCTCGGTGTGTTGGCTCTTCTCGTTGCTTGGTTGCTTTGGTGTTTCGACGGAGCTTTGGAAATGTCATAGGAGACTAGGTCACTTGAGTTTTGACTTGTTGTCACGCTTGAGTGGGCTAGGATTGGTCCGAGGATTGCCAAAATTGAAGTACCAAAAGGATTTGGTATGTGCTACATGTAGGGATGGCAAGATGATCGCCGCCTTTCATCCGCCTCGACATCCGTTATAACAAAGAGGCCATGCGAGTGTTCCACATGGAGTTGGTTGGTCCGGCTCGTGTGTGCTCGGCGGGTGGGAAATGGTATGTCCTTGTGATCGTGGACGACTATTCTCGCTATGCTTGGGTCTTCTTTTTGGGCGACAAGGGGGAGACGTTTGGTTTTGTGAGGGATCTAATCTTGAGGTTGAAAAATGAGAGATATGGAGATTTTGTTCGAGCTATTCGTAACGACAATGGCGTGAATTTAAAAACTCTTGTTTCGAAACTCGTTTGCCATGATTTAGGTCTCGAACATCGTTCTCTTCTCCTTATGTGGCTTGTCGAATGGTGCGGTTGAGAGGGAAAATCATTCCCTTTGTGAGATGGCTCGGACGATGCTTGATGAGCATAGGACTTCGAGGAGATATTGGGCGAAGCGGTGAATACCGCTTGCCATGTTGGGAACCGGATTTTTCTAAGGGCCTCCTTGAACGAGACGTGCTACGAGCTCATGCACGGGCGAGCACCTAGAGTGAGTCATTTTAGGGCTTTTGGTTGTCGGTGTTTCGTTCTCGAAGAAGGGTAGGCTTGATAAGTTTGAGTCGAGGTCTTCCGATGAGATTTTCTTGGGTTATGATAGTCATTCTAGAGCATTTCGTGTGCTCAACCTTGATACTAACCTAGTCATCGAGACTTGCGAGGTGACCTTCGACGAGACACAACCATGCAATTCGTCCGTCTTTGAGTGTGCGGCTCCGGCCACGCAAGAAGATCTTTGAGGACGAGGAGGATGATGTTGGAGAGGATGATGGTGATTATGGTGAAGCTCCAACCACGCATGTACCCTCCGCTTCCACTACGACGACTACGGTGCGAGATGGTCCATCCCCTACACCACCTACGATTCAACAAGATCAAGTGGAAGCAATGCCGAGGGAGAGGTTGTCTCCGGGCGAGAGGCAATGAGGCGCGTACAAGTTGATCATCCACCCTCAAAAATCATCGGCGACATCAATGAGCGTACAACACAATCGAGGTCCGTAAATGCTTCTCACGTTGCTCATTAAGCTTTTGTTGATACCTTTGAGCCGAAAGACATTGGACACGCTCTATCTAATCCTAATTGGGTAAATGTCATGCATGAGGAGTTTCAGAATTTTAAGAGAAACCAAGTGTGGGAGTTAGTGGAGCCACCACCAAATTGCAAACATATTGGGACAAAATGGGTGTGGAAAAACAAAGAGGGAGAAAATGGTGAGGTGGTGAGCAACAAGTCGAGGTTGGTTGCTCGGGGTTATAGTCGAAGGAGGGGATAGACTATGAGGAGACATTTGCTCCCGTAGCTCGTTTGGAGGCGGTTAGGATCCTTCTAGCGTTTTCGTGGCTAAAGGGTTCAAATTGTACTAAATGGATGTGAAGAGTGCTTTCTTGAATGGGTTTTTAGAAGAGGAAGTTTATGTGAAGAAACCACTACGCTTTGAGAGTGCTTTGAGTTTCCCCACGGGGTGTATAGGTTGAGAATGACGTTGTATGGGCTGAAACAAGCTCGCCGTGCTTGGTATGACCGTTTGAGGGGGTTCTTGTTTAGCAAGGGGTTTGAGATGGGCAAGGTAGATAAGACTCTTTTTCTCCTCGGGCGGGGTGATGATATTCTAATTGTTCGGGTATACGTGGATGATATTGTCTTGGGTGGCTCGTCTCACTCTTTGGTTGCGATGTTTGCGAGAGGATATGAGCAAAGAATTTGAGATGTCTATGATGGGAGAATTGGAGTTCTTTCTCGGGCTTCGATCAAGCGGGGCAAAGGAGGGAACATTTGTGCATCAAGCCAAGTACACGAAGGACATCCTTAAGAAGTTCAAGATGGATGACTTGAAGCCCCTATCGACACCGATGAGTACGGCTACGGTGCTCGACGTGGACGAGGACGGAGAGCCCGTGGACCGAAGGGAGTACCGGAGCATGATTGGATCCCTCTTGTACTTGACGGCGACAAGGCGAGCATCCAATTTTTTGTGTGTCCGTGCGCTCGTTTTCGGGCGTCATCGAGGACTTCACATTGGCGGTCGTCAAGCGGATCTTCGGGTATCTTCGATACACTCCCGAGCCCGGTCTTTGGTACTCGACGTCCTCTTTCCTTTCGCCTCTTGGTTTTTCGGACGTCGACTTTGCGGGGTGTCGAGTCGATAGGAAGTCGACTTCGGGGGACTTGCCGAGTTTTTGGGATATTTGCTTGTTTCTTGGTCTTCTCGAAAACGAGTCTAGTGTAGCTCGTCTACCATAGAAGCCGAGTATGTTGCTTGCCGCTAGTTGTTGCTCTCACCGCTTTGGATCACATACACGCCGAGTGATTTTGGTGAGGAGTGTTCCCATGTACCTCTCATGTGTGACAAAGACGAGTGCCGTTAGTGTTGCCAAAAATCCCGGGCTTCACTCTATAACCAAACACATAGAAGTGAGGTACCACTTTATGAGAGATAATGTTGAGAAGGGAAATATAGACCTCATTCATGTACCCACCGAAAAGCAAACTTGCGGATATCCTAACCAAGCCTTTGGACCAAGCTATATTTGCTCGTTTGCGAGGAGACCTTGGAGTTGTTTTTCCTTTTTGAGCTTTGGTTGGGAGGGTTGATGTACATATGCATGTTGCACTTTTTCTTTTTTGCATCTTATCATGTTTGCATCTTTGTATCATAGACTCGCATTTGTAACATATGTCGTAGAGATGTGCTTCTCTCATATGCTTTGATCACCATGATATGCTAAAGATGAGGTTATGACTTTGCTTGTGATGCTCATGACATATATAGCTATGCTCTTGGTAGATTTGGGATATATATGCTTGTGAATGGCTTTCTTTTGTAAAATGCTATATAATCATCTCTTGTGAGTAGAATGCCTCTCATGTTCATTTTGGGTGCATATGGCTATATCTTGCTTAATTTGTGCTTGGAACCATGTTCTTTTCATTTGGGATCAAAGATCCATTTATCATCATGAATGTTTAGCCTACATGCTACCTTGTGGAGACGCCTAAGCTTCTTTTTGCCGCAAAGGCACTTCATTACCATGCCTAAATTGTAAATCATGAAAATGGTATGTGAGATGCCTAAGCTTGAAAAATGTGCTTCCATGTCTTAAATGTTTTTCAATTTCTTATCTTGGGTGCTAAACCGTTGCATGATGTTCACTAATGAGAAGTCTCATATCTAGAAGTGGACACATGGCTCGGTGGCTTTGACATGACATGAGATAGCTTATAGGTGTTTGTGATGACCTTGTGATGAGAATGTATGACCTTGCATGAAGTTTGTGAGTTAAATGTTGTATGTGCTCCTTTTGATCATGTTTAGGTCCTATGCTCATGAGAGGGAAATTTTTTGTGAAAAAAGACTTCATTTTAATTATGGCTATGTCACTTGCTTGTATGTCCCTTTCTATCTTGTTGGCGATGCTTGTGCTCAAATTTTGGCTATCTTGCTTGTCTATGTCTCAATTTTAGCATGTTGTAGTGCTCTTTGTATATTTGAGCAAGCACATGTTTGCATTTGTAAACTTGATTGATGCATTACCAACAAGCGGGAGGAAAGTACCCAATTCATGTTCCCGAGGTAGAGTTTTGCATCAAGGAAATAAAAATTTGGGAGAAATGCATTTGTTCGGGGGAGCTTGCATTCATGCATTTGGGAGCTCTTTTTTTGCCTGAATTTTAGTTGTGCTCTTTTGCCGATGGTGTCGAGCCCTTTTGGCTCACTCCGGCAATTTTGGAACATTTTATCTCGGTTATGTCGAGTCGTTGCCCTTGCCTTAGGGGACCGAGATTTTCTTTCACTCAAGTGATCTTTTCCGGCTTTTGTTTGGCTTTTGATCAATTGTTTGAGTTTTTCTTTCGTTTCTCTTATTTTTCTCTTTTTCTCGATTTGGTTACTCGTGTATGTTGTCGGTGCACTCATCGAGGGGGAGATTGAGGACCGGAGCGTCCAAGGACCGGTGGAAGGTCGCTCCCGGCTATGATGAGTCATTGACAATGTGGTGTGGACCGACTCTTGGCCGAGTATTGCAGGTACGGGTTGCGGTTTGATTTGCGTTGGTGCGGGTGAAGAGTGGGCGTGAAAGGTCTATGCCTTGCGGGGCCTCCGAGGAGTGGAGAGATAAGTAGGCTTGACTCGAGGGACCGGTGGCCGGCGGGGTCAAGTGCGTGCCGCATGGTAGCGAGAAAAGCAACACGAAGTCATCGATCGGAGCCGGTGCGGGGTAGCGGCTCACGACCGGAGTCCGCAAGTGGTGTTTGCGGCGAGTTCACCAAAAAACCGTTGGGTTACTTGGTTGAGCCACAAAACCAAGATCGAAGGCTCGGCGGGCGGAGACGGGATCCGGGCGCGACGAGAAGCTTCGATGTCGGGCCGACGCGTGGCGGGATCGCATGGCTTGCGTCGGGAGGACGCGGTCCGCGGCAACGGCGTGACCGTGCGATGAAGAGGAGTGCTACATGACCTATTTTCCCCCGAGGGGTTGTATCACAACTTAAGTTCTAGGGGTAGTGTGGTCTTTTGCCTAGCCGGAGGGGACTCATATATATTAGCTCTAGGGTTTCCGAGCAAACTATCCATCGGATCGCTTCTCATTTCCTTGCTCTATAATGTTAGATTTTTCCTTCGTTTGTAAAGAATGCGAGCTTCGAGTGAATGGAAGCTTTCATGGTTGCGTCGATTCCCGTTTGTAGCTCATTGGATTTTCGTGTCTTTTTCGAGCTATTTTCGTCGGTTTTTCGTGCGTGGCTTGTTCCTTCGATTCTCGAGGTGTTTGGCTTCGATTTGTTGGTGGTGATCATGGATAGTTGCCTCGTGCGTCTTTGTGCTTGATCTTGACACCCCAAACTTCGAATTCGGCATCCGATTGAGCTTAAGCCGTTTGGGAGATCCATGGACGGATAGGTGGTAGGGAGCTCACGTTCTTGCTCTCGACCCGTTGTTCCCGCGTCTCGTTCACACACGGGGGGCGGTCCGCCCGGTAGGCGCGGACGATCTGCGTGGAGCCGGTTGGCCTAGGGTTCTCCGTGTTCGTCGCGTGTTCTTGAGCATCTTCATTTAGATCCATCTAGCTAGTCGTTTCGGCCGGGAGGAGTTTGGTGGACCGTCCGCTTGGACGTCGCAGACCGTCCGCGTGGCACCAGTTGCTCGCGGACCGTCCGAGGACGAGGCATAAACTATCCGTTATTCGAGGTGCGCTACTGGAGGGTTGGATCCTTTTTCGGACTGTCCGTCCGTGACTTGCGGACCGTCCGCCCGTACCACGCGGACCGTCCGCCCCGGCCACCTGCGGACCGTCCGCCGATCCGGCCACCGCGAACCGTCCGTCCGGTGCCTCGCATAGCTGCTAAGTCCTTTGCTCTTTGAGTTTTGCTTTCGCTTTGGGGTCGTTTAGGGTTTGCTCCTACGGTTGATAGGTCCGTGGTGACTACACGACTTTGCCAAACTCGTGTGGAAATCCTTGGTTGTGAATTTGGTGCATAGGCCGAGTTCTCTCTTCGGAGAAGAATTTATATCGGCTCCCATTCACTCCCCCCCCTCTCACGGTCGCCTAATTGGTCCTTCACAAGTTCACTCCGTTCGGAAGCTGCTTTATGGGGCCGAAACCATGTGCCCGGAAGAGCCGGCCAACGAAAGCGCCATGGTTTTGGTGGGTAGCTCTCGCGAGAGTGAGGAGGTTGACAAGGATCTAGTGGAGATCGACGGAGCTTGATGCGGTCCAAAATCCGCTGAAATACCAAGAAGAAACCGAACATGGAGAAACAAGAAGGTATCTCTCGAGAACATTCGGGTGGGAGACTTCGTCCCGAAGAGAAAGAAGAATGCCGACACCGTAGGCAAGTTTCGGTTGCTTGGGAAGGACCCTACGTTGTCTCAAGTAGTGTTCGAGATGGGGCCTTTCATCCGAAGGATGAGGCGGGCGTGGAGTTGCCACATTCATGGAATGTGGACAACTTGTGTAAATTTTTCCCGTAGTTTATTTTAGTAGGAGCCCGTCGCATGGAGCTATAAGTGCGGACGACTCAATTAGATTTACATTTCCAATTTTTACAAGGCGGGTACTCTTTTCCTCACATAGGGAGGACTCCACCCGGGAGCGTGAGGTTTTTAACGAGGCAGCCTTGATGTAAAACTTCATTTCCTTGATGAATGAAATAATTCCTCCCTACGTTCGTTGTTGTTTGATTTCGCTTGCACGATTCAAAGTGCTATCACAAGATATCCCACTCCGAAAGAGAGTGAATCAAAGTGCTATTTTCGAATAGCCCACTCCGAAATAGGGTGAATTGAAGTGCTATCTTCAAATAGCCAACTCCCAAAGTGAGTGCATCAAAGTGCTACTCAAAGGTAGGCCACCCACAAGTGGTGAAATCAAAATGATTCACAAGAATCAATGTTTTAAAGAGCTATTTTCGTGGCGGCCCATCCGTAAAGGGCATATAAAAGTGGTTCAATTTCAAATCGAATAAGCATAAATGGTTCGCTAGAATCAACGCTTTCGAAGAGCGGTTTTCATAATAGTACATTCGACGGGGGTATATCAAAAACTCATTGACGTTGATTCAAAACATACGTGGGAAACCGTTGAGTACAAATATAGTCTTTTTAAGCCGTTCGTACAAACGAAACCTAGCATCGCACCGAGGTGCCAATACTAAATCGGGAAGAAACTTTCGTTGTCAAAAAACGGCCAAAAGTTATAATATTTGACACGGTTTGAACAACTCCTAGTCCCGCAATGCTTTTCACACCTAGGCGTAGCATCGCGAGCTAGCCTTTTCGTGGCAAAAGGATTCAATCGGAAAATAAACAATTTTGCATAATATCCTTCATCAACATAGAGGTCCTCACGCAAAAATTCACTCGGTACAAATAGTCAAGCAAAGTCGAAGATACACGAATTCAGCCGGTACAAGTTAACATTTTTCAGCCTTCATTCACCCTACTTCCGAAGGGGGGAAGACATTTTCTTTTAGGAATTTTAAATCCAAAGGAGTGAGAATATCGGTCTAAAGTACGCAATTCTCTTGAGAAAGACAAGTTCTATGCAACTACCATCCGAGTATCGTCCCCCGCGACTCTTAGCCATATCATATACAAAGCGGTGATTCGCGTCCTCCTCGGCGGGCAATTCCTCTTTCACTAATGAGGCTTCTTAGGCCTTCGGGTTCACCAAAGAAATTTTTCTACTATCGTTCATAGTCATAAAATAATGAAGAGGATAGCTGTGTAACGATTGGTACCGACAACAAAATTCCCAAAACTCTTTAAAAGTTTTCTTGGGGTATCGGCGTTGAAAAGCTTTCCAAGACACCCCACCGACACGGGTGTTGGGACAGTTGAAGGGTTTTAGGCGTCACATCCAACACCATTCCCTCATCCGACGTCCGTCAAAACAATGTGCACAAATTTACATCACAATTTTCAAGAACCCGAGCGGGTGTTACATCAATTTCCTAAAGAGTTCTTATCATCCTAAACCTCCGCGGTAGGATCGGTGGTGGGATCGCGAGGCAACCCTTCGTGTTGTAGGGGAGTAAGGGCTTCGCCGGTTACAAGATCCACGAGGCCGCCTTCGGTGTCGGTCGTTTCACGAGCCGGGGCTCCGGGGACTCCTTGATCGTCGGCCGATAGCCCCGGTCTTTGGTGGCCAATCCCGTAGGGTCCATAAGGTCCGAGAGTGGCGTCGGGTTCGTGGGTCGCCCGATGCTCACACGGCTCCAAGGATTGTTTCGCCCGGCCAAAATGGAACTATGAGAAGGAAGAAAAGCATAAAATATTAGAGTAAAGAACGCAAAAGAGAAGTCTCAATCACGAAACAAGTCGAATGTCTTACCTTAGCCAATCGATCTACAACCTTTTTCCGTGTGTGCTCACGCCCACTTTTAGCCCGGAAATTGCAAAGAATGATCTTCGAATTTGATCGACGAGTCTTGCTTGGGGCCGGCACATCCTCGGACAAAGGTAACTCAAAGTTGCGGCTTCCGAAAGCCTTGAGATGCTCGAACCTTGCTCGTTCCGAGAAGATGCAGTAACGTTTGGGAGCACGTCGCTACCCCATAATCCCCGACTTTCACTAGTACAAGTACTCAACATCAATGACCAAACGGTTTGGGCACGGTACATGCAAATTTGGTCACGGAACACTTTTTTATGACCAACTTATGACCAAATTGAATTGGTCACAGAAGCTCCGTCACATTTGGTCTACCATGACCAATCGGTCATTTTGGTCATAGAAGTGGAACTTTTCCATGACCAACACGTTTTTCGTCATAGAAGTGTATTTCTTCTATGACCAAGCCAAATGGTCACGAAATTGGTCACGGAAGGGGATGCCACGTGGCACGGCCCATGCTGGCTGCTGACGTGGCAAGGCACGTGCTGACATGGATATGATGACGTGGCTCTTTGACACAGCGCCACGTGTCGCACTACGATTTGTCCACGTGTCGAGCTCGAATGGTCCACGTGTCGCACTCAGGTTTGTCCACGTGTCGCGCTCGAATAGTCCACGTGTCGCACTCAAGTTTGTCCACGTGTCACACTCCGGTTTGTCCATGTGTCGCGCTCCGGTTGCTCCACGTTTCGCTCTCTCGGTTGGTCCACGTGGCCGGTCCCCGTGCTACCACGTGTCGGCTGCGGTGGTGCCACGTGGCCACTTCTCGCTAGCGCCACCTTTCATGTTTGGTTGGGCCACGCCTTTGATTTAGGTTGCGACACGTGGTTGCTTCTAAATGCACCACATGTCTCTTTCCGGTTTCACTGTCAATACACATACAATTCACGAGGAGACGAGAATTTCGCATATATAACATATTCTTATGACACATGGCATATAACGGACGACGCAAACATGTTTTAGACTCGCAAGACAACCATGTTCACAGACGACACAACCATGTTCACAGATGACACAATCATGTTCGAGAAGACACATACGACTAAAGCGAGAACACAAGACAAGTTCGGATCCGATAGCAAAGCACAAGTCTTCAAGTTCCAAAGAAACAAAACTTCCGGGAAGAGGCTGATCCTTCAAAGATTCCATGGCGACTGCCATCATCAAAGTGTAATGCAACAATTAGCTCAAAGGAAATAGCATTTCGATTCAAGGTAACGTACTTATTCATATATGGAAAGAAAACCATTTCAATTCATATACATGTATAAGAACTTGTAATAGGAGCTGTCGGTTAATATACATGTATAAGAACTTGTAATAGGAGCCGTCGGTTAACATATACGTATAAGAACTACTAGACATGCCGCTTGAATTTCAAGCACATGTAATTCAAACCTAAGTACAGGAAGAAGAAACAGCGGGGTAAAAAGAAAATTGAGTAAGACTTGTACCTCGGTTGCAAGACGGAACTGCGGGCACCGACTTTCGCCACACCTTCCACCGATGGCATGTATCCAAGACAACAAACATATCTACGGCAAATAAAGGCACAATGGGCATAAGTGATGAGAGCGGCGCAATGGGCATAAGTGATGAGAGCGATTAAACAAAAAGGTTTGTGTGATAACCATAAAAAAACAAAAAATATAGTGCATGCTACCTTGACATGTCATTATAGAGAGCCCTTTTGTGAAGCATGTACGACACGCACGGTCCATCGAACGAAATAGGAAAATGAAGCAGATTAACAAAATGGTATAAATATTCACATTTCCGGGTGCAAAATTGCGCCTATCCAAGTGCGACCACAAACGAGCCTTGATCCACATGCTAGATGAGCACCATATGCCGCACAAAATGAAAGACATACTCGATCCTTCTTTTAATATGCAATGCTTTAGAAATGCTTGGGCGCCATACAAACAATGTTGGTTATGAATGAGCACATAGTCTCTAGAGTGAACTCATACGGGCGGGGGACAAACATTGTTGGCCCGGGCTCATCGGAAACAAAAAGATGCTACACATTTTCAATTCCCTTTGGCCCGATTCGTCCGGTAAAGCCAGTAAAGGAATGTGGAAGGTTGTTTCCCAACTCCTGTTGATGATTTCTAAGGCAACTTGCTTTAGGGGTGGAGATGAAACCGGTAGATGTGCTCCTTTTTGGGTTTGCGGCAGATAATGTGTGCGCTATGTACATTTGCCACAACTCACAACAACACGAAATTTCTAGATATAATGCTAGAGGGCCTGATGGATTCAGCATTATCATTAATTCGAGAGGGTATTTGCATAGCGCGAGATTCCACATAGAACACTCTAGAGAGTAAAATCCTCCCAAAAACCCTAACTACGGTGACAAACGGAAGCGAGGCAAATTTCCTCATCATCAACCGGATCTAGGAAAAAGCAAGGGGGGATCGGAACCCCAAAAAAACCGCGAGGAACGGAGATCGGGTAGGGTCGATCGCTCACCACAGTACTACCACATCGGTGTAGAAGGACATGTTCCCGATGTACACCGTCGTGAACGCCGCGGCGCCACCTCGTCCCGCGTCCCGTGGAACCGCCGGTCCCCGTACGCCGACGGCTTGCTCGGGTCCTACGGGGAAGCGGGGGGAAGCCGCGTGAGCGTGGGCGGGGCGACGAGAACCGGGGGCGAGGGGATTAGGGTTTCGGGGATCCGTACCTTGAAGAGGGACGCCATTGTGGGGAGGGGTGCGGCGGCCGCACGGGTCGAGCTCTTCTTTGTTCGGGTTGTTTTGCTCCGATGTGGCTCGCTCCTTGCGCTCCTCCTCCCGGTGCGCGGGCACGGTTCCGGGCCCGGATCCGGCGGAGACACGTCGGTGGGCGGCGGCCCGTGGCTCGTGGAGGTGGGGCGGGGGGGAGCGAGGCCTCCGGCTAGGCCCGGGCCGGCCGGGTTGGGTAGCCGTAGGTGGATCTACGGGGTTAGAGTGGGAGTAGGGGCGGCGGATCTAGGGAGGGGGGATGGGTGAGGCGGGAGGAGAGGGGGGGGACTAGGGGGAGAGAGAGGGGAGGAGGGACTGCGGGAGGAGGGGGTGGGGTTAGGGTTGGATGCTGCGTTATATACCAAGGAAACACGATGAGAACCATTGGATCGACGATCGATGGCTGCAAATCGTTGGGCTATTTGGGCCGACATGGGCTTCTCTGTTTATTGTTTTTCTTTTTCTTTTTTCCTTTTTATTGCACCATTGTGAAGTAACACTAAAAAATAATTATGTTATATGTACAAATATATTTTTTATATATAACAGTATGGATACAAGTTTTCATCTAGGAGTTTCAAGATTTTTCGAGTGGATTTGCTATTTTCTAATCATTTAAATAAATTTCTACGTGTTTACCGAAAGTAATTCAAAATTGACCTATATGTGCATCTAATAAGTTTAAAAAATTCAAAAAAAATATATTTAGGTGCCTATGGTCCATTCTAGGCCACATCTAGGAGATTGACGAAAAATCAATTGGCTTGTAGGAAATTTCATACTTCTACTAGTCACCTTGTTATAAAATAATGATAATAATCAATAAAACTTATCAAAAAATTATGTAAATTTGCATAGGATCATTTTATCAATGTACAAGCTTGACAAAAAAGTTTAATAAGATTTTGTGAAAATTGGAGTATACATTGTTCATAAACTAGCTAGATCATCACATTGTTTCATACAACTCAACTTAAACTTCAAAGTTTGTACACACTCAAATACTTTTTTACTCATGGGCACCTCAAATTTGGATACAACCTTGTGTTGACCATAACATTAGAGAATATTAAGTTATATTAGCAATTATTATGAAAAAAACATGTTTTTTATATTCTCTTTTTAGTTGGAAAAGATATGTTGTATGAAAAGTAATCAAGAAATAGTAATTAAGATACAAACAAATGGCACCGAGCATCTCAACTTTAGAAAAAATTAGGAAAAAGAATCAACTGATTTGGAGTTCATATGAGGGAGAAAGACTAGTTACAATTTTTAATCCGAGGAAAAAAGAGAAATCGGTCCTTCTTCATGAACGCGTGACGAACCGGAATGAACTGATCGATTTTTCTTTTTTTCCTCGCATTAAAACTTTAACTAGTCGTTCTCCCTCATACAAACTCGAAATGAGGTGATTCTTCTTCCCAAAAATTTTTAAAATCATGATTTATCAAGTTATGGTGTTAGATTCAATCATTTCTTCATGCAACAAAACATGAGCAATTCAAATTTTAAAATCCAAGTTTGACTCTCGGTCAAACGAAACACGAAATGAACTCGGATGAAAATCTTTTGAACACAAAAGTTTCATAACTTGTCGAGACTAACAAACTTTGTGTTGGTCAAATTTCCATTTAAGGAAGTGGTGATATTATGTAGTTCAAATATAACAAGCCACTCACATAGTTTAAGGAACTATGTGAGTGACTTGTTATATTTGGACTACATAGCACTAAACTTTTTTGAAATGATTTGAGATTTTTTTGGTAGTCATTTGTAGCAAAAATACGGTCCCTCACAAGAACTTACATTTTTTGGACAATTATTTTAATTTTTATAATTTTTTCGTGTTGTGTGAGACAAAATATGGTGAATTATACATTGAAAACTCTATAATTATGCGGCGACTTCCACATGTATTTGTTTCCTAGCACACAAGGGACCTTGTGGCGAAGTTTGGCGCCATTCCCGATCTTTTCGAGGGTGGGCCTAGTTCAACACGGAATTACCGAGCGAAGTCGCATGGAAATTCAATTAATGCGAAAAAAAGTACCAAACGAATTCCAAAAAATCTCACCATCCTTTCTTGCCCTAAACTTCCACGTACTAGTTTTGAAAATTGAATCGTAAATCAAATTCAAAAAGAAAGAAAGAGTGGAAAAATCAAAATTGTAAATGAAATTTGAATTCAAATGTTTACAAAATAAAGAAAATAGAAAGAAAAGAAAAGATGAAAAGGAAAAGAGAAAGAAGCACATAACCCCGAGCTGGCCCGCCTCCACCGGCCCGGACTACCTTCTCCCGCTCGCGCACCGGCCCTAGGTGGGCGGCTAGTGGGCCGAGCGGGGCCGAGCGGGCGCGCGGGGAGAAAGGCCGGGTAGGTGTGGATTCGCCTTCCACACTAAAACATTATTCCACCTCGCCTACTCAAGGATGCGTCGCATAGCTTAAAAACGTGAGCCGGGAGGGTGTCTCGAACTCACTTGTATACCCCGCCTACCATGCCACACCACTCGTGCCGGCTCCCGATTGAGCTTAGTGCGACACGGCGGCACAAATTTTTAGATTTTAACAAATACAAAAAACTTCGAGTCCACGTTACGTTGGACCCACGTGGCGACGGGTCCCACGTGGCCATGTGGGATCGGATATGGTGGTACCGCATGTGGGACCGGCGGTACCCACGTGGCGGTGGGAAGGGAGCGGGGTCTACGTCACGTGGGACCCATGATGCCACTTAGTGGTGGGACCCCGTTGGCCACGTGGCCGTGGGTCTGAGTGGCCGCGTGGCTGGCCATGTGGGAGTCGGTGTGGTGGTGGTGGGGTCCACATGGTGGGATCGCAAGTGGGACCGGTTGTACCCACGTGGAAGTGGGAAGGGCACGGGGTCCACGTCATGTGGGACCCACGTGGCCGTGCGGCTGTGGGTCCGCATGGCCACATGGCTGTGGGACCCACATGTTAGACTCACACCTTCACGTGGCCCATGTGGGTCTAGATTGGTTTTTTTACTCTAATTGTTTTGTGATCATTTTTCTCGTTTGGTCGTTGCTTTCACATGTTCAGAAGCGGAATAATTGAACTGTGACCAATAGGATTATTATTCTGTGACCATTTTTTCCTATTCGTCATTATTCCTTAGTGTTACGGCGGCGTAACACCTCATCTGTGACCAAATTATGTAAATCGTCACCGAAGCCTACACTTCTATGACCAATACATAAATGGTCACGGGGAAATGGTCATGGATGTGAGGTTTTCTACTAGTGTACGGCAAAAGTTTGAGCTCAGTTGTGCAACCATTCCATGAAGCTTGAAATATTATCTCGTGATTTTAAAGTCCTGGGTTTCAACACCAAAGATTTCCAAGGCGCGACGATAGGCCATGTCCAAGTATGCCCCCCATTGATGACAATAGGTTTCGATTTTCTCTAAAGTGTCCTCGAGTTCACCTTTTAGCCTTTTTAGCTCGCAATGAGATTCGCATTGGCTTCTAGCTGAATTTGTTGAGCATCGTACTAAGTGACCATGTCTTTCAATTCGGTACAACATTCCTCATAGCATTGCAAGCTCTTTTCCAACTCTCGCTTTAGAGCGTCGATAGCGGTCCGTTATTTCGTGCTCGGTCCTTCGGTTGACGAGGCCGCTCTTTCGATCTCTCGTTTTCCCCCCATAGTTTGTGGTTCTCATTTTCCAAAAGTCTTTTCTCTTCTAGGGACGCCTTTGCCTCATTAGCGACTCGTTCGAAGCCTTTTTGGCCGGAGGCAACGCCCTTCGAGAGAAAGGATTGCATCATCCGCACCGGTTCATCCGCTCTTAAACTCTCCAAGGAATGAACAAAATCTAAAAGCTCAAAGCATCATGGGGACACGACGCGCTAGAAAAGCAAGGCGAATTCATTAAGTCGCCAAAATTGAAACATCCACCAAAAGTTTTTTGAGCAAGTCAAGTAACTCGGCCGCGTACGGGTTCTAGCGTCGAAGAGCCAATGCCCAATCCGAGCGACGAAGGGCTAGCTTCGAGTCTCAAGTGAATCTTTCTCCTTCTTGCTCAAGGTGACCAAAGTTTTACCGCTGAAAATTAACACGGAGCCGAAAGGCGTTAGTCGACGAAAAGCAAGATTCATAAGAAAAACAAGAAATCTCGACGACAAGTCAAGAAAACACACACTGCTTTTTCAAGCTGAAAAACATTGGTTTCTTTGTTGAGCGGGGCCGCACCCTCTCCGGTAGCTTCCGCGGTCGATTCATTGATGTCTCCCAAAGCGGCGGTGGTGAACGAGACCGACCCGTCGCGGCTCTCTCGGCTTCCGAGGAATCCAAGTCGATTGGATCATGCGGTATCAAGCCGAGTTTTCACTGGACCCATCGCGGACTCATTACGGTCATCTAGGATTTTCGGATCGAGCTCTCTTTCTTTGTGGCTTACCCGGGTGTGTCGTCATCAATATAACACGGTTCTTCGGTTTCATCAATTATGTCCTCGAGACCGGTGACGTGTTCCGCGGGGGCCGAACTAGCCATCGTGATTTGTTTTTGTATTATTTCAGCCATGTGCTTGCCCCTAGCCTCTCATGCCTCCAATTCTTCCGGATCGACCGAAGAGGCAAGCGGCAATTCTTCGACCGCTTTCGGTGTTTTCCCTTTGGGGGGGGGGGGGGGGGGGTAATACGTCGAGGGCTCAAGGCTCGGGGGAGTCAACGAATATCAACGTCCTCATCCGTCTCTACGATTGGGTCGATTCGCGCCCTTTTTCCAACGGGCTCCTCATTGTTAGGGTGTTTTTCCTCGGCCATAACATGTTTTTCCTCTTCGAAACACTATCAACCCTCTTCTTTGAGATTGTTTTCTTCTCAAGATCGGTCACTAGGGAAGGGTCATGAATTTTCTTCTTTTCCCTCTCGGCGGCGGCCACCTTGGCCGCCTCGGTCTTGCGTCGAATCAAGTTTTCGTTAACTTTCAACAACTTGGAAGACTTTTCAACAAGCGGGGGCATGGTAGTCTTTGCGGCTTTTGCCTACCGCTTGGCCAAGACATCTTGGGCTTTTGTGCTTTTTGAAGCACCCTCCGCCGTGCCGGCCACTTTGTTCGTTTTTCCCTTCTACGAGGTCTCGACGGGCTCGGCCCAATATTGCTCGGGGCTGCATCTTTTTGCCGGCGATTCTTTGGTCTCGGTCGTGGAGGATACGAGACGTTCATCTCGTCAAAGACTCGATTAACGCGGCCTTGATGCTTCGGGATTTTTGGGGCACATTCCTACTCACTATGAGTGTAATTTCCAATCATCCGAACAACCTTTTTCTCAATATCGCAATGATTTCCTCATCTGTTTTTCCTTCGGGACGCTTCACATTGAATTTGGGGCTTCGCACCTCATGGTCCGCCCGGGGTAACACTTGAGACTTGAATGCCCATGAGCCCCATCGAGGCCGGCATGGCCAAATTTCAGCGGCTACGAACTCTTCCAAAGCATTCCGAGTTGTAATCACGTGGGAAGCTTGAAAGTAAACATCGGTGCTAGCGGACGAGCGGCTAGCCTTCGTCGGTTCGGGTGACGGGTCAACATTTAGATCAACCATGCGGCTCGCCAAATCATAAGTTGTTACTTCCTCCCGTTTTGCATTCCTGCCAATCACCGGAATAGGGGCATAGAACCAATAGGATATCCATCGATTGGCCCATTTATTCTTGTATGCGGGGGCTAGCTCTCTCGGGGCTTGATCTTTGCGGATGCGTCGTGTCTAAAAAGTACGGCATCCATATTGAGCTTCTCTTTTTTTATCCTCAACATTAATCACCCTTTTCGTCCAATGAATCTCGAGTGGCGAACGAAGGTATCCACATCGTTGTTCCCGGCGAAGGTGCGACGGGCCCATAAGAATTTCATAACCCGAGGAATCGAATTGGGAGTCAGCGATGAATCGCACATTGTAAGCGCCAATATCTCGGAAAACCTCCTGGACAACGGCGGTCGAAGCCCCGCCGTGAAAAGTCCCGAGAACACGACACTTTCATTCTTTCGGAGTTTTGGTGTGGTTTCCTTCCTTGGCGGATGGCGGACTCCGGGTTCGAAACAACCTTCCAACCGCAACGCATCCGGATCAGCTTGGGTCATCAAAGACCGACCCATAAAGCAAGTTTTCTCGCTTAACCGGATCTTGGAGATAAGATTTAACTCCTATTAAACTTTCCTCGACTCCTCCGCACCCGCCGCATCGCTCTCCTCTCCAATCTCGCCCTCCTCCACGTTGACGGCACGCTTTTTTTGCATCCGTGTTGCTCAACATTATTTCGACATACCCTCCACTACCCGAATCATTACTTTCATCGCTACTAGAGGTGGATGAGGTGCTGCCACTCTCGCGAGAGCTAGCAGACCAATCCAAGCCAGAAATCTTACCGGACTCCGAGCTGGATGACGAAGAGGTAGACACGGCGGTAGCTTCCGCAACCTCTAGCGAGCATCCTGGACTTCATGATTCGACGGTGACCCTTCGCCCTCCATAGCCTTAGCGGTGTGCACGACACGAGCCATATGTCTATGAAAACTTAGCCTCAAAGTGCATCATCGCAAAAGGTAAAAGCCGTAAAATATATTTCATCCGGGATAAAAACTAACCTCGAAAGACGGCCAAAGCTTTCGTAGAAACGACTCGAAAGGAGCGAAGGCAAGGGGACCAATCACCAATTCTAAGCGAGAGAAGAAGGGGTGAAAGTGACAACGAGTCCTCGGCGGCGTCGGCCCCTATATTTATAGGTGGTGAAACCCAACGGTCGAAATTTTTGAACTCAACGGTAAAAAATCGAGGGTGTTTTGGTAATTCGCGCGGAAGTTTCGGGGCCGACGCCGTGGAAGACGTTTTCTTTTGCCTCGACTCTCGATCCCCGGGTTTCGATGGCTCGGGTTTGCAACAACGCAAGCGCCTCGCCATCGAGGGGCTTTTGTTGGGGGATTCATAATCAAGTCTTTCGTACGCTAAATCGTGAGATCATTTCGGTTAGTCAAGTACGACTCAAAAGGCTTAGGTTGTGAAACCCCGAAGCCCTTAAGTCCTTTTTCATTTTTCAGAACCCATCTTTCGACCGATACCCTTCGTCGCCAACAGAACAATCGATAAGTCCAAACGTTCAAGGTTTCCGGGTCACGGTCGGATAGGCTGATTTTCTTCACGACGAAGCCCCAGAGGTGAATCTTACTCACCCAGCCAGTCACGGCTTGGGTTTGGTTTTGGTATGTGTTTCAGGGGAAATAATGCACCAGACGAAAGGGGGTTCTCCAAAAGATTGAGGGTCTTCTCCCGACAAGCGCACGTGCTGACCGCAAGAAAAGCGCCGCGATTTGCGGCATGACGTCATGGAGCGCCGATTATGTGAAGACTTAATTGGAGGCTTCCCAAAATTAGCCTAGTACATTCGGTTTCGATCCGTTTCACACGAGGGTAATTTCAGTATGTAAAAAGTCCGCTCGCCTCCCTATAAAAGGAGACGGACCGGTACTTGTAAAGGGGATCGACTTTTGAGAAATTCACTGTTGAGAAAGAGCGTTTGGTTTTCTTCGCTTGTGTCCGAGCTTCGGTTCGATTCTTGAGCTTTTAGTTTCCTTCATTGTTTGTGAAGGGTAGCTTCGCTACCCCACAACACGGAGGACAATCTGTTGCAGGCAATCATGTAGGATGCGCCTCTCATCTGCAGCGGCTCTTGTCAGACGAGGCTGGAGGTGTGTAGAAAAAGTCACTATGAAGCAGTGTGGCGACAAAGAGCTCTGGGTTGGTGAAGTGAGAGTAGAGAACCGGAAAGTCTCTGCCAGCGTGGAGCTCAACATCCATTTGTCATGCCGGAAGGAAGTATGGTGACCATTGCCGTGGCGAACTACTGTAAGAATGCGAAAACAAGGGAGTTCAGACTGCACAATACGACTGAGGAAAGACTCCTCATCGATGGTGACATGTTTGAAGAACCAGTCTTTCCATGGTAACGGTGTTGGGTCGTGTAGCAGTGTAGCTTGTGGACAAACTTCATGAGGAAGCAGTGATTTTGGTCCTCTAGATTTTTGATCCCCAAACCGCCGCAGTCCTTACTGACACAAAGCCTTTGCCATTTAATTAAGCATTGAGCGTTGTTGCATTTTTCATCCCCTGTCCAGAGGAAAGCTCTGCGCCGAGCATCAAGCATATCTATGACTGTTTTTGGGAGAAGGTGAGAAGACATGAAATAAACAGCAAGGCCTCTGAGAACTGCATTCACTAAAATCAAGCGTCCACCAGCACTTAAGAGTAAGGCTGCCAATGGTTTGGGTTGAAACCGGATTCAATAGTTTGGTTTTCCTAATTGGTGTTGGCTGGTTTGGTGGATAATGTGGTGACATACATAATGGTTTGGTTTGGTTCGGTTTAGCAATCTTAATGTTTGGATCAGTTTGAAATAGTTTGGATTGGTTGTATGTATCACTTAGATTAAAAGTTGAGCGTAAAACTAAAAACACGCGTTCACATTTTAAGATTTCAGCGAATTTGACTAGAATTTGTTCGAGATGTCTTCGAGTGATAGTTCGCTACTTTGTGCAAATTATCATACCTAGATCCACCGGTGGGCCCCACGTCGAGAGCCGGACCACGAAACTAAAAGCTCGTGTTCACACATTAAGATTTCAACAAAATTGTCCGAAATTTGTTGGAAATGTCTTAGAATGATAGTCGCTACTTTACGCAAATTATCATACGTAGATCCACATGTGGGGCCCACATCGAGAGTTGGACCCTAAAATTAAAAGCTGGCGTTCACACTTTAAAATTTCAACGAATTTGACTGGAATTTGTTGGAGATGTTTTAGAATGACAGTTTGCTACTCTGTGCAAATTATCATACCTAGATCCACATGTGGGCCCCACGTCGAGAGTCGGACTCTAAAACTAAAAGCTCGCGTTCACACCTTAAAATTTCAACGAATTTGGCTGAAATTTGTTGAAGATGTCTTAAAATGGCAGTCCGTTTTGCTTTGTGCAAATTATCATACCTAGATCCACACGTGGGCCCCACATTGAGAGTCGAGCCCTAAAACTAAAAGCTTGCGTTTACACCTTAAAATTTCAACGAATTTGGCTGAAATTTGTTGAAGATGTATTAAAATGACAGTATGCTACTTTGTGCAAATTATCATACCTAGATTCACACGTGGGTCCCACGTCGAGAAGCTGGACCGAAACTAAAAGCTCGCGTTCACACCTTAAAATTTCAACGAATTTGTCTGAAATTTGTTGGAAATGTCTTAGAACGACAGTCCGCGGTTTTGTACAATTTGGTACAGCTAGATCCACACATATGATGCATATGGAAAATGAATTTTATGTGACATAGAAATGATTTGAGATATAAGTTTGGTTTGGTTTGTGGTGTTCTACACCACTTAGTTAGTTTGGTTTGGATACATAAGAGAAATGAGTTGAATGGTGTGGTTTCAAATTAATTTTTTTTTTATGTATGGTTCGGTTTGGTTGTACGGCAGTTCTCAAACCATTGACAGCCTTACTTAAGAGTTTTGCTTTCCAACCCGAGAGATACCTGTCCAAACTGTCTATCAAAGGCTTATAATCGGAGACCCGTAGCTAATCCAGCGTCCAGGCACCCCGTTAAGCATAATAGAAGTACGTCCAGTGTTTAAAATTGCACCAATCCAACCACGCCAGAAATCGTCAAAACCTCGGCACTGCATGATCTTATCCAAGCTGACTCATTCAATCGAATCGAATGCTTTTTTTGAAGTCCAGCTTGAGCACCACAGAAGGCACATGACGTTTGTGACAGCAGCTAAGGAGGTCTGCTGCATAAACAAAATTTTCTGCAATGCTCCTTCCATGGACAAAATCTGTCTGATCAGGGTCGACAAGGTTTGGAATTGCCGATTTAAGGCGGTTAGCCAAAGCTTTGGTGAGCAACTTCATGGGACAGTTCTGGAGAGAGATCGGCCGGAAAGCATCAGCTGTTCGTGCACCATCTTTTTTGGGCAGAAGAACTAAGTGAGCGCGGTTTAGGCCATCAAGCTCAAGAGATCCGTCATGGAAACGTTCAAATAGATGAAAAACATCATCCCAACAGCAGGCCAAAACTGCTTGTAGAAAGATGGGCCAAAACCATCAGGGCCAGGACTTGCATTCATGTCCATGGCAAAAAGAGCACTAGAGATTTCTTCCATCGAGAATGGCCGTGACAAATTCAGAGATGCAACATCCATCGATGGGTAAAGATCAGTCAGGTTGAAGTGCCAAGCAACAGATTGTTGCGTACCAAGAAGCTCAGAGTAGAGAGTTCTCATTGGAATGAAGGGGTCGTCATTCCTCAAGCATGTCTAAAGCGTTGATGAGGATTTTTGTGTCGCTCTCGCGCTGCTCTAAGGGAGTAATGCGTCGAGACCATCGTCGGCATTCACAACGACAAAGTTTTAGACGATAGACAAAAGCCTTAGCGCCGTCACCCCGGGCAGGTTAGGACAAAGCTTCAGTGACCAAGGCTTTAAAGGTACCATGCTGCAGCCATGCATTCTCGAAACGAAAGCAAGTGCTTTTCGGAATCCTGGTCGAAGCACTTGCAAAAACCGGCACATGGTCGGAAACGAAGCGGGTTCTGGATGAGAGATTAGAGTTGGGAAACAGCTCTTCCATTCAGTGTTGACAAAGCAACGATCGAGTCTGACGAGAGTTGGAGAGTCCCGGCGACTGCTCCAGGTGTAGGCACGGTCCACCAGTGGGAGTTCTATAAGGCCCAGATCACTGATCATGGCATTGAACCAGGTAGCTTCAGTTGTAGGTAAACGGGTAGGCTACGCTAGCTAATCTACCGCATACACCCAAGATACTTGCGAGTAGGAGATCATAGATCATTACCACTAGACGCGCATCGCAACGGAAGAAGTCGCGTGTCGGTGTAGAGGAAGTAGTCGATCACGTCCCACGAACCGAGCTCCTCATCCTTGATCGTAGCAGCCGATCGGCGCAGCAAGTAGTAGCAGCGCCTCTACGGAGTCCACACGTACGGAGATGGAACGCCGGACGTCGGTGTGCTAGCACCGCACGTTCGGCTAGGGCGGCGGCAAGAGGAGGGCGGCGGCAAAGGGGAGTCGCGGCTAGCTGGTCCAAGGCGCCCCTTTGCCCCTACTACGTATATATAGGCCGTACTAATGGACTTCTATCTCATAGGCCCATTAATAATCCTAATCCCTCTTGGATCAATATCCTCTTAGGCCTTTAAACCGTATTGTGATGATGGACTCTTGGCCATATCACCAACAATCTCCCACTTGCACTAGAGACAATCATCTATGCAAGCTTTCAAACATTCCAAAACCCCTTAAGTGTGTTACCTGTTAGGTTCATATGTAGATGGTCGTGAGTGGAAACCATTTCCGAATCACTAGTCAAAAGCGGCACCTAGCGAGGGCATAGAGACTCACAAATACACATAAAGATCATATCGGCCGAACCTTAGATATACTCGTACACTCATCCCTTTGCACCGATACCGTCAAGCTCAAGGTGAGATGCGTGCCACCCTTGTGATAGCTCGACCATTCTCTCGATCTAATAGCGGATTCTATTTGTGACTAACCTTTAGTCATTTTGATTAACTCCTTAATCACTTTGGCATGGCCATGCACTTTCTAATCCAACTATCTCGAGGGGCCCAGAGATATCTCTCCTGTTATCTAGGAGGGGCAAATTCCATCTTGATCCGCACACATCCCATTCCATGTTTCATGATACACCTGTAAGCTACTTTTATAACTACCCATTTACGGAGTAGCGTTTGGCAGCCCCAAGATGCACCACTACACAGTGAGAAACAATGGTCATCTCGGGTCTAAGGATCCAGGTGGGTATAACACTCAAGAACAAGCGATGCCACATTTATAATAACAATCCCAACATTGTCTTGGAGTGGGTCAATCCAACACCATGTTCACTAACGAGTGTCCACATCATTAATCCGATATCTCCATATCTATGATCCGTGAAACATGATCATCAATTAATGCATGTGCTAGTCTCTCCGTCGTTATTGTCCCACATAACGACCCAAACTAGGGATAATTTAGAATAACATCATTATAACAAAGAGTTTCACGATCAAGTCACGTACTCGAGAATCAATATAAATGATAGTCATCCATAGAACAAATAAGAATTATTCATTATTACATAAATATGCTCATGACACAAAACTCTCCCACGCACACTAGAATCAACGATGTAAGTATCTAATACCCATAGACCTCATGTGTGCCTCATGCTTTGGTTGTCGGAGAGGCTTTGTCAATGGACCGGACAACGTTTGAATCTGTGTGCACCTTGCAAACCTTCACATCACCTCTCTCAACAAAGTGACGGATGAGGTGATACTTCCGTAGTATATGTCTGGACTTCTTGTGTGATCTAGGCTCCTTTGCAAGCACAATGGCACCACTATTATCACAATAGAGGTCCACTGGACTGGACACACTAGGAACAACACCCAACTCAAAAAAAAATTTCGATCCAAACGGCTTCTTTTGCAGCTTCGGAAGCCGCAATATACTCGGCCTCTATCGTCGAATCAGCCACTGTATCTTGCTTGGAACTCTTCCATCTCTTCGCCCCACCATTGAGGCAGAAAACAAATCCGGATTGCGATGCAGAGTCATCTTTATCTGTTTGAAAACTAGCATCGGTATAACCCTTTACAACGAGCTCATCTTCGCCTCCAAATATTAGGAACATATCCTTAGTTCTTCTCAAGTACTTAAGGATACCCTTTACAACTGTCCAGTGATCTTCACCGAAGTCTGATTGGTACCTGCTCGTAACACTTAGAGCAAAGGAGACATCTGGGCGCGTACAAAGCATAACATACATTATGGATCCTATGGTTGAAGCATAAGGAATCACACTCATCTTCTTTTGCTCATCAGGTGACGTAGCACACTGACTCTTGCTTAGAGTAATACCATGTGACATTGGCAGGAAACCTTTCTTGGAATCTTGCATATTGAACCGATTCAATATCTTGTCAATGTACATATCTTGGCTTAATCCAATTAGCCTCTTTGATCTATCTCTATAGATCTTTATCCCCGAACATAAGCCGCCTCTCCTAAATCCTTCATCGAAAAACTCATTTTTCAATGAGGTTTTAACGGCTTCAAGCATTGGAATATCATTTCCGACCAGCAATATGTCATCCACATATAGGACCAGAAACACAAGTGCGCTCCCACTAGCCTTTTTGTAAACACAAGGCTCTTCTTCATTCTTGATGAAGCCAAACCCTTTGACTACTTCATCAAAATGAATATTCCAACTCCGAGATGCTTGCTTCAATCCATAAATAGAACTCGAAGCTTACATATTTTCCTAGCATTTCCGGGGTCGACAAAACCTTCAAGCCGTGTCATGTACACAACCCCACTAAGATGTCCATTAAGGAAAGCGGTTTTGACATCCATTTGCCATATCTCATAGCCATAATAAGCAGCAATTGCTAGGAGAATCCGAACAGATTTTAGCATTGCGACGGGCGAAAATGTTTCCTCATAATCAACGCCTTGAATTTGTCGGAAACCTTTTGCCACATTTCGATCCATGTCTAACTTTTTCTTAAAAATCCACTTACAATTGACAGGTCTAACACCTTTAATTGGATCAACCAAGTTCCAAACTTGATTGTCATGCATGGAATTTAACTCGGATTCCATGGCCTCAAGCCATTTGTCGGAGTCGAGGTCCCTTCATTGCTTCCGTGTAGGTCATGGGCTCATCATTTTCCATCAATAATACGTGGCGCTCCTCCGTAATAAGGAGGTTGAGCTTGTCAGTTGCGCGACGTGCCTGTATAGACCTTCGTGGGGCTGGTGCCTCAACTACGGTTTGTGCAACATCTTGCACATCCCATGGATCTTCAGTGGGTGCTGAAATAGTTTCAAGTGTTTCCTGAATTTCTTCAAGTTGCACTTTGCTCGCACTTAATCCTTTTGATAGAAACTCCTTTTATAAGAAAACACCATTGCGAGCGACAAACACTTTTCCTTCTGCTTTATTATAAAAATAATATCCTTTGGTTTCCCTTGGATACCCCACAAAGAAGCATTTGTCTGACTTTGGAGTGAGCTTATCTGACATCAAATGTTTGACATAAGCCTCACATCCCCAAAATTTGAGAAAAGATAATCCGGGACATTTCCCAGTCCATATCTCATATGGTGTCTTCTCAACAGACTTATTTGGAACTCTATTCGGTGTGAACGCGGCGGTTTCAAGAGCATAACCCCAAAATGACAATGGAAGATCAGCTTGGCTCATCATCAACCGAACCATGTCCAACAAGGTTCGGTTCCTCCATTTGGATACCCCATTCCATTGAGGCGTTCCTGGCGGAGTTAGGCTGCGGAACTATTCCACATTGCTTCAAATGATCACCAAATTCAATGCTCAAATATTCTCCTCCACGATCGGATCGCAGTAAATTTAATTGTTTTGCCTAATTGATTTTGTACTTCATTCTGAAATTCTTTGAACTTTTCAAACAATTCGGACTTGTGCCTCATTAAGTAGATATAGCCATATCTACCAAAGTCATCAGTGAAAGTAATGAAGTAGCGAAAACCACCTCCGGCTATTGAGCTCATTGGTCCACATGCATCGGTATGTACAAGTGGCAACAAGTCACTCGCCCTCTCACTATGACAAGTGAAAGGTGCTTTGGTCATCTTTCCAAGCAAACAAGACTCACATGTGTCCAATGATTCAAAATCAAATGAGCTCAACAAACCATCTTTATGGAGTTGTTCAATGCGCTTCTCATTTATATGACGTAAGCGACAATGCCAAATAAAAGTGGGATTCAAATCATTTGGTCTAAGCCTCTTAGTATTAATGTTACGGATAGATTTATCCTCAAGATCAAGAACATATAATCCATTCACCAATGTACAATGAGCATAGAAAATACCATTGCAAAAAATAGAACAACGTTTGTTCTCTATTACAATGTTAAACCCATCAACTTCTTCCAAACACGAAGAAGAAATAATGTTCTTGCTCAAAGTAGGAATGCAATAACAATTATTTAATTCCAAAACTAATCCGGAGGGTAGAGACAAGTGGTAGGTGCCGACCGCCAACACCGAAACCTTTGGGCCATTGTCGACATAGATGTCCAACTCGCCTCTTGCAAATCTTCTAGTCTCACTTAGTCCCCGCAACAATTTGCAAGTGTGAATCATCGATCCGGTATCAAATACCCATGATTCACTAGAAGATGATGCAATATTTATTTCTATAACATTTATACCTGAAGTGGAACTCTCACTTCCCTTATTCATCTTCTTTTCTTCCAAGTATTTCTTGCAATTCCTAGACCAATGTACCTTCTCATGACGGTGGAAGCATTCATCCTCGAAGTAGGGCCGATTTATCCTTAGGTGCTGGCTTTAGCTTAGAGCCCGAGGACTCACCAATGGAACCCTTTTCCTTGCCATTACCATTGGGATTAGGAGGCGCCCAACGCTTCCTCTTTTTGTTCCCCTTTTGGATCATCATCACATGATTGAGATTTTTTTTAATGTTCTCCTCTGCTTGTCTTTTAGCATCCCATGCAACTCACTCAATGTTTTATCCAAGCCATTCATCCGAAAGTTCAAGATAAAAGGCTCATAGCTCGTCGGGAGCGACTGGAGAATAACATCAGTAGCCAAGTCGGGGTGAAGTTCGGAACCAAGTCTGTCCAAAGTCTCAATGTAACCAATCATTTTGATCACATGAGGACTAACCATGCTACCTTCGACAACTTGCACGCAAACAAGGACTTTGGGATATTGTACCTCTCGGTCCTAGCTTGGTTCTTAAACATCCCACACAGACCCCTCGATCATGGTGTAAGCATCCGCATGCTCATCTTGCTTCTTCGGATCGGGGGACATGGTGGCGAGCATCGACAGTACCGACGTCAAGTGAGTCATTGCGGTGCTTCTCATAAGCTCGCGTTCGGCGGTATTTGCATTGTCGGGGAGATCATCGGGTTATGTCCGCTCAAGAACATACTCCTTTTTCTCTTGTCCGAGAACAATTCTCGGGTTGTGGTACCAATCAATAAAGTTTGTTCCATTCAAATTTTCTTTCTCAAGAACAGATTGCAAATTGAAAACGGAATTGTTATTCTGCGGACATGATCTACAACATTAAAGTAAAGCAAGATTTCAGCACTAAGTTTATGTAAAGACTTTCATTAACTGATTTAACAAAAGGCAACCTACTATATCAAAATTCATATTCCCTCTAATGACATATAGTAGTTCAAGATCCATATTCACTAAAATCCTAGTGAGCTTTAGCATCACGGCTAGAAAAGTAGTGACACGGGTAAGCAACAATTTTTGCTAATCATATCTCTATATGACTCTTGTTTGTCGGGTGGCATCCAATGCCCCGGCCCCAACACTATGCCTTAAAGCCCAAAACCGTTTTGATAGCTTTGCTGAGTTAACCAATACTATACTTGTGAATGTCCGACATCCACCCTATACAAAAATGATAGCTGAGGGTACTCTACTTTGGTAAACCTTACACACAACGATCAAATTTTATAGTTGTAACTATTGGTAAAAAGGCATCAAAAACTCAAATTTTTTGAGGGGAGCTATTCTATCATGATCAAAACATCCACCATATGTAAAGCATGAAAGAATAGTATGACAGGAAAATAAACATCGCAGGCATATAATCATATTATTTGTGAATAGTATGGCTTCATGCATCACAATTGGCTCCATCGCCATGGCTCCAATGTGACCTCCACTGCCATCCCTCTTGTCTTGTGGTGATCATCATCGCCATCATGCTTGAAGCCTCCATGGATAGATACTAAGCTACTACATCTAATAGCTAGTGAAAAGATTACATAAGGATTCAAACATCACAAGTCAACACGCAGGTCGTTATACAATAATGGTGCAACCTCAACCCGGTTGTGTTAACTTGCGACATGCACGCCGCACAAATTATCACATACATCATCACATGATATCGAGGCCATACCATTCACATCACACTGTGCAAAAACAAGTTAGGCGTATGACGTGTTCTAACAAAGGCGCGCTTAGGAAGCTGCTATAGAAGGAAGCAACGGCGGTCCCGCCGACGGAATTACACAGATCGCATCAATGGAATCCCTTTGAAAATCTCATCGGAGTGATCGCATCACCCCAAATCTGAGCCATTCATAATGCCTCAATTTTCACTTGATCGTGCAACCTTTGCACCTGAGAAGATCGCATCTACACATGACCTCGATCTGTTGGTTTAGTCTACCGAATATGCACACAATTAGTCCCTTATGGTGATTCCGGCCCGGTAGGGACATGTCGTATGCACAACGGAGAAGTAACGAGAACTAATCTTTTTTGGTCACATGCCGCAATCAACTCGCTCCGGTTTTAACCCCTTATGACCAATTGATATAATCAAACCGTACAAAAGTAATAGATCCAATCTACTACAACAACATATCACCTATATGTTAAATATCCGGACCAAAAACTACACAAGATGGCTCGATACCACTGTAGGTAAACGAGTAGGCTACACTATCTAATCTACCGCGTACACCCAAGATACTTGCGAGTAGGAGATCATATATCGTTACCACTAGACGCGCGGCGCAGCGGAAGAAGTCGCGCGTCGGTGTAGAGAAAGTAGTCGATCACGTCCCACGAACCGAGCTCCTCGTCCTTGATCGTAGCGGCCGATCGGCGCAACGAGTAGTAGCAACGCCTCTACGGAGTCCACATGTACGGGGATGGAACGCCGGACGTCGGTGTGCTAGCACCGCACGTTCGGCTAGGGAGGTGGCAAGAGGAGGGCGGCGGCAAAGGGGAGGCACGGCTAACTAGTCAGAGCGCCTCCTTTGCCCCTGCTACGTATATATAGGGCATACTAATGGGCTTCTATCTCATAGGCCCATTAGTAACCCTAATCTCTCTTGGATCAATATCCTCTTGGGCCTTTAAACCGTATTGTGATGATGGGCTCTTGGGCATATCACCAACATAAGTTGCATTGAACAAGTCCTCATTTTTGTCCTCAGGTGAGCGAGTGAGATTAAAATCTCCAATCAGCATCCAAGGCCCGGAAATGTTCGCTGCAATGGAGGTAAGCTCAGCAAGAAAGGTGGCCTTGTCATTTCTGGAGGTGGGAGCGTACACATTGGTGAGAGTAAAAACAGTGCCGTCAGCATCTAAGCGGAACTCCGTGGACAAAGAGTAGGTGTGTTCATCTGAGTTTAATAGGGAGCAAATCTTACTGTCCCAGGCTGTGATGATTCCACCTGAGGCTCCAATTGAGTTATGGACAGCGCAAAAGAGGTGAGTTGGAAGGAAAGATTTTCTCTTCGGCACAGATAACTGAGGCAACTTTGTATCCCGAATGCAAGCAAAACTAGGGCGAGCTGCAATAAGCTCTGAAAGCACGTCATCGCAGCGACTTGTTTGCCCCAAGCCACGGACGTTCCAGGAAAAAAAGGAGATGAACCTATGATGCATAAGAACAAAGAGACACCCAGTAAAGAAACAAACATAACATTAAGCACGCGATGGGCATGAGACCTAAAAGCTGAAATGCAAGAACCAGACACACTGCTCCAAAATGTTTGGGGGCCGGAACACCAGCATGGAGAAAACACATTTGCTGGTGCCACAGGCGGCGCTCGCCGAGCGACCGCGACATCACACACTAGGAGCCACATCGTCCTCCACCTCCTAGTGGTGGGGAAGGCCGCACGCGCGACCAAGGAAGCGCAGGTTCACGGTGGAGATGCGAGTTAGCAGCGGGCGCTCCAGGATGCCGGAGTGCTCCAGAGCAGCTTTCATGCGTTCAGACGCTTTGGCGAGATTGAGTTGGGCGGCCTTCATCTTGGAAGCCTTGGAAGTAGCGTCAGTGTAGAAGGGATCTTCCTTGGCTTCTAGCCGGCGGCTTCCTTGGCTGCCAGCCGGCGGCTACGTTGAAGCTTCGACGCACTCTCCACCGCACGGCGTCGCCGCACCCGGCGACAACAGATGGTGACCTCGTGTTCCTCCTCAGCCAGGAGATCACTAAGCGAGGGAACAGGGGATAGCCTCCTGCGGTGAGCCTGTGATGCTCCATCCGGCTCGTTGGTGGCGAGCGAGAGGGCCGAGGCGGGAGGTGGTGTGCGAGAACGAACAGGAGTCGCTAAATCACGAACAACTAGCTGAGGAACGCCAACTAGAGAAAGAACGGGGGAGGAAGTGCCAGCAGTGGACGTGCAGACAGGCACATTGGGGTACAACAGCACCCCAAGCGCACGACATCTACCACCGCTAGCTTGTGTTCAGCTGCATCCGTTAGAGGACGGCGAAACTGGCGAGCGGTTGGGTGGTAATGTTGGGTTTAGTCCCACATCGAAAATTGATTTTGGGGGAGCGCAACATATAGGTGGGGGCAGTCCTCACCCATCAAACAAGTCTTTTGGGTTGAGTTAGGCCCGGAGCCCTGTTGTTGTGGGTTCCGGTGGACCTAGTCGTTGATGGGGCACCGGCTCGTGGGTATAGCAGGTCGGGTCGGATTCCGTTGCGCGACTCTAACAGGCAATGCCAAGGCTTCCTCGAGCGAGGAGCGTGCCAGCCTAGCACACGGTGGGCCGGTTCTGTTCCCGCCTGCAACCGTCTGCAATTCGAACTGACCCCTGCCGACATTAGCCGTGATGTCATTCCGGGCGGCATGCACCTCGCGGGCGGCAATGGCGACATCGCCCCCAACCTTTGAGCTGGCGGCCATGGTGGAATCAAGAGAGGAGAAAAGGAGTGAGATGGGTCCTAGTTTGCAACGCCCCCGAGAGACAATGAAGCTGGCAATATTATAATAAATGCCAGACTGTGCTTCTTCATTCGCTAACTAACATGTGCTATCTTTTGGTGCGAGACTCTTTCCCGACCTGCTTGATTGGCGATTCTGGCTCTCCTGCTGACGATTGCACGAGAAAATAGATATATTTCTTTTTACAACGCTGCGCGCCTTTGGCCGACCTTCTATGCCGTGAAGAAGTGCCAGATGTCTTATAGACTAGGAGTTACTGACCAAGATTTCAATGGTGATGTAGATCGTGAATCGAATGGCACAACCCACACTTGCTGGGGATCCTAAATTATCATCAGATCTGGGGGAGGAGAATACGAAATCCAGTACAGTTAGCTAGAACAACACTTCGTGCATGCGGCCTCAGTTCTTCCTATTTACGCTTTTATTGTCTTTCTTCACTACGTGCTTGCTCAGCTCTTTCTTTGGCTCGACACCCGCGGAAGTCCTCCGCTTCACGCCTATGCTGCCTAATCGTCGAAGAGGAAAAGCAATTGGACTGAGACCGGGCGGGAAAGTTGGTTTTTGCTATTAGTTTTCAGACTTCGTCATTAAGCCGTTGTGCGAACGAAAAGAACCGAATGCTGCGCCTTGTGCGTTAAATGAAAAGCAAGTCAATAGTCTAGTGTTGACTGAAAGGCATGTCCATAGTGTAGTGTCGACTAGAGAAGTTCTTCATCTCTTTTCTAGTTTGTTAGAACAAATAACAAGCTGTGAATGAATGAAATTCAATCCGCTGCTTGCAAGGCACATAGTGTCCACTTTTAGTGGTTTCCCTATCATATTTCAAAGCCAGGAAAGTGTGAATCCTAGTTGGCAATTACGCAAAACGGACCCAGACCACCGTCCATTTGATACGTACGGACGATGCTTTGTGCCTTTTTCAACATGGCGAGGTAGACGAAAGCGTGTACGTTCTTGTAAAAGAAAGTCAGCTTTCTTCTTTAATCTCGCTAGAAAGAATAAGTTCCAAGGTGCGCGCGCCACAACACGCTTTTACTCTCTATTGTCAAGCACCGTGAATCTGACTGATCTGCCCATAAGCTTTAGTCTCAGTGTTTGGGGTGTAGACTGAAGCTTTCTCTTTGGTATCGGATTCATCATCCTCCTAGGGCAGAGGGCGGAGCAAGTCTCACTTTCTTGTAGAGGCGGAAAAGGTGCGAAGCGTTCAGGTTCGCATAAGGAGTATAAGGCGGGCCCTGTCAAATCTGGGTATCTTGACAGAACTCGTGCTTTAGAGAAGACTTCAGGAGCTTCATTAATGATGAACTTCTAAAGTGAAAGATGTATGGAAAGGAGTGTCATGCCATGAATCAGGGACTGAGCTCTGCCCTGGCTAGGTAGAGTGAGGGATAGGACATAAGCGGATAGAATGAAATGAGAAAGCAGGCGGAAGGAAGCAAAGGAAAGGATCGGGTGTGGCGGGATACGAAGTGCACTGCTAAGCCAATACGAATGTATACATACGAACCCACGCCAATACTAGTAGTAGGGGTATTGAACTCAATTAAATATTAGTTTTCGGTTTCCGGTTGACTTTTCGAATCATATCCTCTGTTTCTGGTGAAACCAATTAAATAGGAGTATCCACCCAACATTCATATGTTGTTGTTCTTATACGCTAACAGGTTCATCTTTATAGGCAATGATTTCATTTGTATTCCAATTCGTATGTATACCCCATCGCTTTGTTTACCATTCCTATCGTCTCAAATAAGGTTTCCTAGCCTAGCCCATATACCCAGAATCCAAATTGCCTGGCGGAAATTCCATGCTGGTATGAGCTAGAAGGGCGGATTTTGGATTTTTACTAAGAACAAAGCCCTTACCGTAAAAGACGGCTTACCGGTTCTAAACAGAGTGTGAAAATCAGAAAGATTGAATCTCATTCGAAAAGGTATTGGCCAATCGGTTCGGTTTGAGCCCTAGCGAACCACCTTCTTTGGCTAATCCACTACCCAGTCCTCTAGTCAATGTCTGGGGCTTGTGTTAAAGCCGCTTCTGCGCTCTCCAAAGAAGCTTCTTTCAACATAGAAGGAAGCTAGGGAAAGAAAGGATGAGATGGCATCGCAGAGAGGGCGACAAAACATCTGCATTCCCTTTCTTTGATTGAGAGAAGGATAAAGCAGAAAAAAGACTTTACTGAAATTCAATTCGCTCAACAATTTATTGGTAATACTGGGCACATACATGGAGAATGTTGGTAAGAGAGAGTCTGAACCGGTGTCTGAATAAGAGATGAACTGTAATGGAGAATTTACAAACCTGTGTTATTTCCCATATGGATTTTCTCCATTCCAGTGTAAACAGAGGGAGTTCAAAGGTTATTGATGTCACACTACGGGAAACCGAGTCTTCGCCGAGAGCAATATTCTTCGGTGAGAGCTTAATCTCAAGCTCTCGGCGAAGATCTCTTTGGCGAGAGTAAAAAAAAAAATTCTCGGTGAAGAAAAAACTCTCGGCGAAGAAATTCTTCGCCGAGAGAAAAAAAAACTCTCGGCGAAGAATTCTTCACCGAGAGCAAGCCGTCTGGCTCTCGGCGAAGAAATTCTTCGCCGAGAGTTTTTTTATTGCTCTCGGCGAAGAAATTTTAAAAAATCACTTTTTCACCTTCAATTTTTTTCTATCATCGACATGCACTTATACAAAGGATATGTTCAAATTTGACGCAAATTTATGTTTGTTTACTACATTTAAAAATTTTACTTCACTCTAGGCAATTTTATCGAAGACGTCTGATATTAACTGCAAGTGCATGAAATCATAGAGTAAAATTGTTGGAAAAATGAGATTCGTGCTCATGAGACATCTCTAAGACCATGTACACGAAATAAAACTAAATTTCAAACATTTTGTCCTCTGATCATGATGAAGATCGTGTCGCAGAAAGGTTTTAAAATTATATAAAATTCAAATGAAGTTTGAAAATCACAAATTTTGTCGAGCCCTCATTATATCATATGTAGAGGTTGTGATAAAAAGTTGAGAACATTTCGAGCACTTTGACACACACGCTGTTTAGAAACCGGAACATCTCACGAGAAGTTTCAGAGAATTTGAACTAATGTCACTAGTTTTGATATATTAGAGAAATTTAAATTTGAGTTTGACCACAACAAGTTTTTTATAAGCAATACATAACATATCTAGTGTCATGTTAAGTTTTTGAGATTTTTTAAATTTATTTGCTATTTTTAAATATTTTTAAAAAGTTTTAGAAAAATTCTTCGCCGAGAGCCATTTATTGGGCTCTCGGCGAAAGCTTAATCGGGGCCGGCGGCCCATTTTCCCCGCGGCCAACCCAACCCGGTAACCCTAGCCCCTTCTTCTATAAAAGTCGCCCCCCAACCCGAAACCCTAGCCCCGCCCCCGCCCTCCCTCTCGACCCGCCGCCGCCCCCTCCCACTCGATGCGCCCGCCGGCGTAGGTTCGCCCCCCCTCCGCTCGCCGGACGCCGACGGCGGCGCCCCCTCCTCCGTCTCCGCTCATCCGACGCCGGTGCGCGCCGCGCGCGCCCCCTCCTCCCCCCTCCGCTCGCCCCTCACCTTGTGGCGGGGAGCAGCGGCGGGGCGAGGCGCGGTGGCGGCGGATCCGGCCGCCGCCGGCCTCCCTCCCGGCGCGGACTCCCTCCCGGCGTCTCCCCCTCCCTCGGATCCACCCGGATTCCAAGTTCTCCCCCCTTCCCCGCCCCTCTCTCTATTCCTATCTCGTCTCCCTCCTCTCTGTTCCACAGGTGGCGGCGGCGCGGCGTGGTGGTGGAGGACGGCGGAGCGGTGGCGGTCGTCTCTGGTGGCGTGGTGGTGGCTGTGGGTGGCGCGGTGGTGTTGCCGGTGCTTGGTGGCGGCGGCGGGCGGCGGTGGTGGTTGCATGCGGCGGCGGCGGTGGTGGTGGGTGGTGGGCCGGTGCGGCGGCGGCGACGGTGGTGGGTGGTGGGCCGGTGCGGCGGCGGCGGCGGTGGTGGGTGGTGGGCCAGTGAGGCAGTGGTGGGGGCCAGTGCAGCGGTGGCGGTTTTTTTTTGTTTTATGAAACTCCGTTCGCCGAGAGCCAGATGGGCCTCTCGGCGCATCTCCGCCGAGAGGGTTTCTGCGCGCTCTCGGTGAAGATGGCTTTACCGGTAGAGAGCCGCGCCGTGAGGCCATCGCCGAGAGCTTCCTCTCGGTGAAGGCTTCACCGAGAGGAAAGACCCATTCGGTGAGAGTAACACCCCTCTCGGTGATGGCGCCGAATCCGGTAGTGTCACCGTAACATGGGTAGAAGCTCCAGAATAAAAGAAGAAATCTGAAGTAGCACCTAGCTCGAGCGAATTGACGAAACGAGCCATTCCTTTAGGCGCAGGGGCAAGTGAAAGAGATGGTCAGAGACTAGGGAGGAAGATGGAACGAAGCAGATGGAGAGAGGCGAGAGAGATTGAGTGGAGGGGTCGAATCGCAAGAAACGATTGGAGCGGATAGATCAATCGAAAACGAGATAGTCGGGGATAAGGATCGAAGGAGGAGAATTGCCAAACTAAAGTGAATGTTGGGATATACCTGAAAAGCCTAAATCAGTTCTATTCAAAGGAAAGAAAATAATCTCTCACTTATCTTATGCTTTCCTAGCTATCAAACCGTGAACGAAAGAATTGATCTTGCTGGATTGAAGTGAAGTACTTGCTTATGCCATTCACCTAGACTTTTCTAGAAAGACTTTACATTGATTTCAGGGCCCTGTCTTGCTTATTGTTTTAGTGGGATAGGAGCACTACTTGCTTTTGATATGTAGTTTTTCATAAACAGAAGAAAGAGTTTGTTTTCTCATCATAAGTGCCACCAATCTCGTTCAGGCACTAAACTAGTTTTGGGGAGGATGGATGGTTGTCCCTTCTTCTCAATAGAATCTGATAGACAAGAATCGAAAGCTGCAGATTTCTTTGTTCCTCAAGTAAGTCAGTTGATGATTCAATTCCTTCAAAGATGGCAAAAGCGGGGCATCTATCTCGATCCGGCAGAGGCGGAGCCCGAGCAAATAATAAATGCTTTTGAAGAAGATCCTTTTCGGAATGTTTTTGAACCGATTTCTAATCAAGATTGCGGCATGGGCAGCATTGAATTAGTTCCTACTAGTTGTAGTAAACTTATCAGTAAGATTATCCCAAAGGAGGGGGTGTTAAAAACTATAGTAAGTCCTTAGGAGATAATCTCATTTAAATCATTGTTTTACAACCCCCGAACCGGTACTATAGAAAGGGGGCATTCCAATGGATGGAGACAACACTGTGATTAAGGAAAATCATTCGACGATGAACGAATATCTAAATAAAGATTTAGGACATAGTCCCTAGAATTATGGGGAATTCAGTTCACAAGGAACAATGTGGAAAGCCCTTAACATGGCTGCAGATTCACTAATTAATGGGTTCTTAATTGAATTAGGAGGACTCGAGGCCCGCTGCAGGGGAATCCTAGATTAGATAGTCTAGCTTAGATTAATCTCCCCCCGAGAATTAGCTAGCCGATAATGGGGGATGAGAAATAAGTGTATCAATTATCGAGGATAAATAGCATAATGGAATCCTTCGTATTGATGTCTTATCATCGCTATTTGAAAATAAATGAAGATTCGCTAAATCTATCATCTTATTTGGGGGACTGTTTAAGATATTTGACTCATAGTAGATTTACCTCTGTTTTAGTGCAAGTAGGAAAAGCAAGGTTTTGTGTAGTTTCATAAGTAGTTAAGCAAGGTTTTGTTTGCTATTATTTATCCCTAAAAGCAATAAAAGTACAACATTAAAGAATATGCATTCAATCCTTATAGCGAACGAAGCTTTCCTTTTCTTAATTAGTAAATACCTGTTTTATTGCTCGCCACCCGCTTGGGAGAATAGGGCGTTGCGTGGCATTCCTTTTTTTCAATAACGCTGTAGAACGGAATAGTTCGGTTGTCACGGATGGAAGAGCAGTTCTTTTCTGTTTTTCAATATCGCTTGCCCGATTTGTCAACTAATACTATTTCTTCTGCCGATTCTGTCCTAGTCGTGTTTCCTATGCCTATTAAGTAGTGTGGTTTTCTAGTGCATTCTTTCCAGCAAGACCCGCTCCTTAAAAGGAAAAGGTAGTAAACCCAGTTCTGTAGCTTAGTTCCGACTAATTCCCGACTACATCCTCAAAGAAAGCCTTCTGTCTACGGAATAGGCTGTTACGAGGATTGATTCCTTCGAAGAATAAGTATCAGCCCCTACGGCCCTACCCCTATTTTTCGCTTTGATTCTTGCATTTTGGATTGCGAATAAGAAAGTGCACTAGCAGTTTTGATTGTGTTCTCCGCGAGCCAGCCTTTTTACTAGGAATGCAGTGAGTACCCATAGTGAATATTCTGCGTTTGTGGTTGAGTCACCTCCTGCATCGGAGCCAGCTAGTGTGCCATGATCTTGTTATATTTGTTTATTGAGGGATGGATAGAAAGTCAAAGTAGTATGGTTGCACAAGAAACGTTAGTTTCAATCAGCAGACCTGAGCAATCTGTTCAGCACTTTTCGGATCTCGCTTGTTTCTTTGGTACAACCGAACTCGAATCAAGTGAAACCTGTGCTCTATCCTCCGGTTTGTATATTCGATATTGGTTTGTTTCATTGGATGATGCGGATACCGTGACTCATCAAGAGAAGAAATCCTTTGATTTCGAAAGCCCCGCCTTGACCCTTCCTCTAAGCTTTTGACTATCTCGGTGGCCAACTTACTTGAAATATCGATAGAGGTACGAGAATCGGGAACACCGATAGGACCAATAAAACTCTATAATACATCTATAGATGAATTAAATGCGAGTGACTCCAAAGATCAAGATCAACTACGCTATTTCTAAGGTCGGGATCGGTGGATTGAGGAGATAGCTTTTGATGCCATCTAGGGCTTGTTGGCAGTTTTCATCCCAAAAGAATGGAATGTCTTTTTTGGTTAGTCTTGTAAAAGGTTGGATTCTTACCGCAAAATTGGCTATGAATCGCCCGATGTATGTCGGGGCGCCCTTGAAGCGAACGCTGCTCCTTAAGGTTTTGAGGAGGAGGCATTTCGAGTATGGCCTTGATTTTACTCGAGTCGATTTCTATTCCCCGATGTCGAATATAGGTTACCACTCTTGTTAGCATCGCCATCAATAAGTCGTCACGCTAGAGTTGTTCAAGAAGCCGGGTCTCTACAAATAGATACGGACGAGCTCGATGTGAACAATAACCTCATTGAAGACTGGGTGGGCTCGATATTCGAATAGAGTCAAATGGCTTCAATTCTAGATGTAATAAATCTTATTCAAAAAAACAATAAGAAACAGGATCTCAAAACATTGTATATTGATGATGATTCGGTTTCAATCGATAAGGTAGTTGGACCAATGTGATCTACCAAGAGTACCCCAAGGGGTCGTAGTATCCGGTAATCGGTCTACTCCAAGAAGGAGAGTGGGATCATCACATCATTGCTAGAAGACTAGTGTCATTTCACTAAAAAAGTGAAGGATAGCTCAGTTGGTAGAAAAGTGACTTTAGATCCGTTCATAAAACCATATCAAAATCAAGCAAGAAAACGAGATAATAGAACTTTTTCTTTGAATAAAAAAAAAGATCCGAATAACACGACCCGTCGATTCGAACGACTTAGGGTGGGCCAGGGACCCGCCTATCTTCGCCTAGAAGGAGTCATTTTTGTTTACGCGATTCGGTTGGTGATCCCATCCTTCTTAATCTGCGAGTCCGGGGCTAACTTTTCACAATGTTTGTTAGGGGGAATAGCTTGCTCACCGATCTATCACTGGACCCGAGAATTGGCTAGGCATCACAACACCTATCTGTCACTCTTCTATACGACTAATACGTAAGCAACTTTGTCGTTCCGGTAGCTTTCGAATGCGAGGCGCCTCACTCAATGAATAATTCGATTTGTGTGTCGGCTAACTAAGAAACGGAGCGATCTACTTGTTAAACCTAAGAAGCAAGAGAGCTACGAGAGGTCCTCCGAATGGTAATGAAAGAAATAAAGAGTTTTGATAGAAAAAACTCATAAAGTATCATTCTAAAAGAAAGAAGAGAATGAAAGGAGAACGGAACTTTGTATTTGGTCTTTGCTCTAACACCGAGGTCTAGGTCTCGGCCCCCTTTTATTCCGAATTCTAACAAAAAAGGAATAAGGACGGACTTGACCCACTCTCGTTTGTTAAGCCGTTTCTCCGGTAACCAAAGGTTAGATAGATTATACGCTTCTTTCTCTTTCGCTAAAAGCGCCTGCAAAGAAGTTTCTTAATTTGAGCTCTTCTACACGGGGGTTAACTAACCGTGCGTTTTCTTCCACTAGCATCGGCGGCTTCCTCCCATCCGGAAGGGATCTACATCTATAAATAAAATCTTGGTGAAAAAGAATTTTGTATTCCAATTTCTTACTTTCGGATTCCGTATCTTGAATATTCGACAAAAATTGCGCTAGCTCGTCCGCCTCGCGCCTCAACATACGTTTATCCACGTGCCCGCCGGAACCGCCTAGCGAAATCTGGAGTTGCTCTCGGAAGTGGAGCACTCGAAGGCTCTCCCCGATCCGACAAAGGATCCGCTTCACTAGGCCCGGGCCACGGCGGGTTTTCTATAGCTTTGACAACCGTAGGGCCGGACACAAATACGCCACGAAAATAGTGGAAAGGCATGCAAAAATGGAAAGTGTACTTGATGGAGGATTTTGCCTCCCCCTTCGAGAATATCAAGTCCAACAAAAAGGAGGAGAATCAAAACCAAAGTAAGGTAAGGTCTCTCGGTCCACAAACCACCGAAGATAAATTTCCCAATCCATTTGCACATCATGCGCTCTACACCCGACATGATGTTCCTTTCTTCATTCAAAATACGGGGGAGCAAAGCCTGTTTTTTGCTTCCCCAATTGATAGATCAAGGCCCCTCCCGCCGGCCCGAATGAAAGGCTCTTTCGGGAAGTAGTCTCATAACTCTCGGGCCGGCACCAACCAAGGGACGGTGGGGCTCTCTCCAATCATTCCGAAGAGCCGAGATCTCGTAAAGGAAAAGTTTGAGCGAGTTAGACTCGGACGGACACGTAAGAAGACAAGTATTCACGGTAACTCGATAGTCCCTTAAAGTAAAAACTTTTTCCAGGAGCCAACTTACCGGTTGGCACTTTTACGGAACGAGTACCGGAGACTCATAACATAAGAAGACATTTTCAATTAGGCACTACTTGTCGAGGACACGCGACAAGTTACGTTCTCATTTCGCATCTTATTGCGATCTTTCTATTCTATTCTATTCTATTCTATTCTATTTCTATAAGTGAATTATTGATCAAGATCAAATGGAGAAAATGTAGATGTGAAACTATGTGCTTTCAACACCTTCTTCCGAAGGATCGGATGGCGACTAGAGAGGGGGGGAGTGAATAGGAGCCGGTAAAAATTCTTCCCAAAGAACCCGGCCTATGTCCTACTCCAATCCCGGTCACACACAAGCGATGGATCGAATCACGCACCAATCGCCAAGACCACGAGGTTATGGACCAACCTCTAGCCTTAGGAACGATTCCTCAAAGCACACGCGGAAGCACTAGAAAGGGAGGAGGGAATCGAACCAAGAAGCAAGGCACACGAGCTGCGGCGGACCGTCCGCGCGGGAGGGGCGGACCGTCCGCAAGAGCCGCGCGGACCGTCCGGCCGGGTACCGCGGACCGTCCGCACCCGGCCGCGGACCGTCCGGCCTTAGCCGCGGACCGTCCGTTAACTTACACAGAACGACCCAAAGACACCCACGTGCCACGGACCGTCCGCGGGGAGCACGCGGACCGTCCGCCAAGCACCCGCGGACCGTCCGCCCGACACCGCGGACTGTCCGAAACTTCGTCCAACCAAAAACCAAAATCACAACGGATCGAAACAAAGGACGAGCAAGAACACGAAGAACTCGGGACGAACTCGAGCGGCGCGGACCGTCCGCCGGAGGTCGCGGACCGTCCGCGAGGCTCGGACAGAACAGAAAAATGCCCGACCTCGAAAGTCAACTCCCCCAAATCATCATCGGATTTCCCAAACGGTTGAAGCTGTAGAGACAAGGTTTTGGGGACTTGAAAAGCGTCACACAAGGATGCTATACCCCAAAAATCTTGCCTCCTAACTCCCTAAATCACCGGGAATCGCGAATCCTTTGAGCACCACCAAAAGCTAGAGCACCGAACGAAAACTCACGAATCGAAGTCGTTTCCCGGCGTTTGAGGGCACAAGATCAAGCACAAAGATGCACAAGACATCTATCCATGTTTCCCTCAAAGAAATCCGGGAAGAAACTCACTCAAATCCGCGGAATCACACCGGGAACAAAGGCACGAAAATAAGCACAAAAAGCCACGAAAAACAACCCCGAATCTTCTATACAAACCAGAAAGATTCACAAGGTCTAGCATGCCGCCCTAGCATCCATCCCTCTCAACAAATCTCACATGAAGCCCTCATGCTAGCCTAGAGAAAAATGGAAGAAAAATGGCTACGAAAATGAGAAAGAGGAGGGAGCAAATGAAACCCTAAGTCGCGGAGAGAGAGAGCCATCAACACACACTCCAGGCTTATATATCGGGTCCCGCGGAGTGGTAAATGACTCGACTACCCCTAACTACACTACTGGCGATACAACCCACGTAGGGGCATTTTGGTAATGTATGTGGGTCTTGCCATCGGACGGCCACGCCTTTGCCGCACCCCCGCGTCCTCCCGACGCAAGCCATGCGATCCCGCCGCGTGTCCTCCGCTTCGAAGCTTCCCGACACGCCCGGATCCCGTCTCCGTCGTGTTGGGCCCTCGGACTTGGTTTTGAGGCCCAAACCAAGAAACCGTCCGCCGATGGTTTTGTGGGCAAACCACCAAACCCCGCGTGCTCGGTCCGGCCTCCCGCCAAACCACTTGACTTGACCGCCACCGTGCACCGGCTCACTTGTCCATGACTTCGTCTTGCTTGTGTCGCCACCATGTGACCCGCACCCAGTCCCGCTGTCCACCGGGTCCCTCGAACCGAGCCTACTTGTCTCTCCATCTCCCGGAGGCCCCTCAAGGCTGAAGACCTTTCGCGCCCGTTCTTCACCTGCAACAACACGAACTAGGCCGCAGCCTACACCTGCGCACTAAGCCAAGAGTCAGTCCAACACCCGTTGTCAATCACTCATCACTAAGGAGCGGTCATCCACCGACCACTGGAACGCTCCTGGTCCACAATCTCCCCCTTGATGAGTGCATTGACAACACACAACGCGAAATGAAATTCAGAGTAAAAGAGAAAGAAAGAAGAAAGAAAAACGAAGAAGCTCAACTCATGACCAAAACCGAAGAAAGGCAAAGAAAGGTCACAAGCCAAGCAAAGCACAAAATCCACACCGAAAACAGCAAGAAAGCTCCCCCTGAACAAATGCCTCCCCCTGAACATGTGGATGCACACTTCCAAATTTCAGCTCACCTTTTTACGAGTGTTCATTAAGCTCACCTTTTCTCCCCCTTGTTGACAATGTATGAATCAAGGTGAAAATGCAGAAATGCAAAGCAAAGCATATAAAAATCTACATGAGCTTCTCAGATAGGCCAAATCTAGTGTCAAAGGCTAAAAATGAGACAAAGATCACACACATGAATCATAGCATAGTCAAAGCATTGCCACAAGTAATATATGAAAATACAAGCATGTGACAAAGCAAAATTTTCAGATTTAAGCAGTTTTCTCAAAAGAAGACTCGCTTCACATGTAAAAGCCTATCCATGTCACACTTGAGCCACAAACATGCATACCATTTAAAGATCATACAAGGATATCAAATTCTCAGCAAAAGATCATGGCAAACACCCATAAAACAAAGCATGTCATGTCAAAGCTCATGAGCCATGTGTCCACTTCGGGGAGACTTCTCCACTGGTGAACATCATGCAACATGTTTTGCACCCATATGTGAAAGATACGACATTTTCAGCATAGACATGATGGATGGAGCATTTTTCAAGCATTTGACACTTCTTTTCAAGATTAAATTATTTCATGGTACATGAAGTGCCTTTGCGGCAAAAAGAAGCTTATGCTCCCCCATGAATGCAACATAGGCTAAACATTCACAATGATATCCGGCCTTTGGCCCAAATGCAAGAACAGGGCATCCAAGCACAATCTAAGCATGAAAAGCACATTTAGACCAAAGCGTGACATGGATACACAACTACACACGAGTGGAGCATATTTCATCGGAAATTAGTCAAGTTAAGCATTTATCTCAAAAAGGGGCTATCTCACCACACATATATCTCAAATATTCCAAGAGCATAGCCTCACATCACCATTTCTCCACACATATAACCAATATCTCACAAATAGCCAAAGAGACTCAAATATGGCATATGAAAGAAGCTCATCATCCTAAAATGCAATATGATATATGACAAGATGGCTATCCTACCATGGTTTATACATCAAGCAAATCATGTATATACATCAAAGTAAAAACATGGTATGGTACATATGGTACAAAAAGGAAATCCCCCAAGAGTCAACTAGAAAGGGCAACAAACCCCAAGTTCCCCCCGCAAGCGCACAAATGTAGCTTGGTCGAGAGGCTTTGTAAAGATGTCGGCTAGCTGATCTTGGGTAGGGACATGGCTCAAAACAATGGTTCCTTTCTCCACATTGTCCCTCAGGAAATGATACCTCACTTCTATATGTTTGGTTCTGGAGTGAAGCACTGGATTTTTGGCTACGCTTATGGCACTGGTGCTATCACAAAGAAGTGGGATCTGGGTGCACTCCTCACCAAAGTCTCTCAAAGTGTATGAAATCCACAAGCGGTGGGAACAACAACTCGCGGCAGCAACATACTCCGCCTCTGTGGTAGACTGAGCTACACTAGACTGCTTGCGGGAAGACCATGAGACCAACGAAGAACCAAGAAACTGACAAGTGCCAGAAGTAGACTTCCTCTCGACTCGACAACCAGCAAAATCCGCATCGGAAAAACCATGAAGTCGAGGAGGAAGAATACCAAAGGCCAAGACCAGGGGCAGACTGTAGGTACCTGAAAATCCTCTTGACGGCCTGTCGATGTGATGTCCTCGGCGAAGCCTGAAAACGAGCGCACGGACACACGCCCGAACGCGTATGTCTGGCCTCGTCGCCGTCAAGTAGAGGAGGGAGCCGATCATGCTCCTGTACTCCCGCCGGTCCACCGGTTCTCCGTCCTCATCCGCATCCAAAGTGGCCGTACTCCCCATGGGAGTCGACATCGGCTTCACATCTTGCATCCGGAACTTCCTCGGCATGTCTTTCGTGTACTTGGTCCGGTGCACAAATGTACCGTCCTTCACTTGCTTGATCCGCGGTCCGAGAAAATACCGCAACTCGCCCATCATGCTCATCTCGAACTCCCTGCTCATCTCATCCGCAAACTTGGCAACAAGGTTATGTGACGAGCCACCAAAGACAATATCATCCACGTAAATCCGAACAATCGGCAAGTCATTTCCATGCTTGAGGAGAAACAAGGTTCTATCCACGGTACCCATCACAAACCCTCTCGCTCAAAAGAAAACCTCTCAATCTCCCATACCAAGCACGGGGCGCCCGTTTCAACCCATACGAGCCCTTTTCAACTCCGTATACCCCTGTGTGGGTACGGCTCGCTCTCAAACCCAGGTGGCTGCTTCACATACACCTCCTCCTCTATGACCCCATTCAGAAAAGCACTCTTCATGTCCATCTGAAACAACTTGAACCCTTTAGCCACGGCAAAGGCTAGAAGGATCCGAATTGCCTCAAGACGGGCCACAGGAGCAAAGGTCTCCTCGTAGTCGATCCCCTCCTTCTGACTAAACCCCTGAGCAACAAGTCTGGACTTGTTCCTCACAACCATCCCATTCTCTCGCTCTTTGTTCTTCCAAACCCACTTGGTTCCTATGGGATGGCAATTTGGAGGTGGTTCAACTAACTCCCACACCTGGTTCCTCTCAAAGTTTTCCAACTCCTCATGCATAGAATTGACCCGGTTTGCATCGGATAAAGCATGTCCAATGTCCTTGGGCTCAAAAGTAGCAACAAAAGCGAGCATGAGCAAAATGAGAGGAATTCCGGACCTCGACCGTGTAGTGCGTTCATTGATGTCTCCAATGATCTTCGACGGGGGATGCACTTCTTGAATCCGCGGGGGAGCCTCACGCCTCGAGATTACCTCCCCCTCAACTTCAGCTTCTCTCGTCTGGTCCTCTTGTTGTACCGTCGTTGTCCATGAAGTAGATGGTCCATGCTCCAAAGTAGTCGTAGGGGAAGTAGTGGGTACATGCTCAGCTTCAGGCGCATGGTTCTCCCCATCATCATCTCCAGCTTCATCTTTCTCCTCTTCAAAGAGGTCCTCGGCCATCTCTTCATCACCGCACATTCAAAGCCAAGAGAAGTACATGGCATTGTCTCGTCGAAGGTCACCTCGCAAGTCTCCATGATTTTGTTAGTCTCAAGGTTAAGCACCCTATAGGCTCTAGAGTGGTTAGCATATCCAAAGAAAATACCATCACTAGACCTAGCCTCAAACTTGTCGAGTTTTCCCTTTTTCAAAATAAAGCACTTGCAGCCAAAAACTCGGAAATGACTCACTTTGGGTGCCCGACCATGCATAAGCTCATAACAGGTCTTCTTCTTGAAAGCTCTCAATAAAATCCGATTGGAAACATGACAAGAGTCTGTATTGACCGCCTCAGCCCAAAACCTCCTAGGAGTCCTGTGCTCATCGAGCATCGTCCTAGCCATCTCACAAAGAGTCCGATTTTTCCTTTCCACGACTCCATTTTGAGGGGGCACATAAGGGGTCGAATACTGATGTTCAAGACCTAGATCACGACAAAAGGCATCAAAACGAGAGTTCTTGAACTCAGAGCCATTATCACTGCGGATAGCTCGAATAGCATTTCCATGCCTCTCGTTTTTCAACCTCACGATCAGATCTCGAACAAAACCAAAAGTCTCACTCTTATCCTCCAAGAAGAACACCCAGGCATAGCGAGAGTAATCGTCCACCACAACAAGGACATACCACTTCCCACCCACCGAGCGAACTCGAGCCGGCCCAACAAGGTCCATATGCAACGGCTACGTCGGACGCTCGGTCATGACATCGGTCAGGGGTGGATGGGGAGTGGCTACCATCTTACCATGCCTACAAGGAGCACAAACCAAATCCTTCTCAAGTTTCAACTTCGGCAATCCTCGGACAAGGTCAAGACCACTCAAGCGGGAAACCAAATCAAAGCTCAAGTGTCCCAACCGCCTATGCCATTTCCACAAATCGAAGAAGGACCGGCCATCGGACAACGAGGGGGACCCAAAGAGCGAGAGAAATCAGCCACGAAAATCCGACCCTCGGGGATGATCATACGGACAAGATCACCTCGAGAATCAAGCAAACGAGACTCGCCAGACTTGAAACGCACCTCAAAACCCTCATCAAGCAACTGAGAAACCGAAAGCAAATTAAAACCCAAAGACTTCACAAGAGCCACTCTCTTCAACGTTACCTTGTCACTCACATGCACAACACCCTCTGAAAGCACCCTACCTCGTCCATTGTCCCCAAATGTAATGTACATCTTTTCCTTCACTGGGGTGAGGCTGGAGAACCACTTCTTATCTCCGGTCATGTGTCGAGAACACCCGGAGTCGATCAACCAAATGTTCTCCAAGCCTCCCCGCCCGCAAGTCGAAACAAGAACGAGAATGAGCTAGCGACTCGACACTGGGGTTAGCACGAGAGAAAGTTAAACCGGTGTCGAGCCATCGCTCAAAAGAGGGGTTAGCAAACATCACTCCCTTGCCACCAAACTTCCCATGTCCCATGGGAGGAGTACGAGCACCACGAGGGGGAAAACGTGGTCCGTAGTTCCTCCGGAACCCAAAGCTGCGATCATCTCCCCTAAACCCGTAGCGAGGACGAGTAGGAGGACGTCCAACAAAACCACCACGAGCCCGACCAAACCTCTCACCGGCACGCACACCATCATCTCTCCCGACAAACCTCTCACCACCACCACCTCTCCGTGGGAACCGCCAACACTCCTCACACTTCCCACACCCCCGTGGAAGTGGCACTCTAGGCTCGGGGAATACCGTGAGGCCGGCGATACTGTCCTGGTTTGCTTGCTCCCTAGCAAGCCTCTCATCCCTCTTCCTCTTGTAGCAAAACTCGCAAGATGCCTCTCCTTGCCACAATACTCACACCGAAGGGGATGGGTTTTGGTTTTGACTCGGCTTCTCTCTAGGTTTCTCACCCTTCTCACCCACAAACTTCACGGGTTTTTGGAAATCATTTGTCTTAGGTGGAAATTTGGGTGGATCTTGGGTTGTGTCAAGCTTGTTGCAAAGGTGGTTGGGCTTTGGTGTGAAAGAGTTCTTGGGTGCTTTTGGGAGTGGGACTTGGATCTCTCCGATCACCTCGAACCCGGGGTTAGACTCAACACACTTCTCGTACACACTCTCCCCACTTGTTCTCTCCCACTTTCTCACCCAACTTCTCAAACCCCAAACCACGACCATCGGCTCTCTTGAACTCCTCAATCATGATTTTCAATTGAGGTTCCCGCCCAGACAACCAACCCAACACCTTCCTCAAATAGTCATTCTCCTCATAGATGACATCCAAACGGGAAGTAAGTTCAAGATTACGCAAAGTGACTTCATCACAGCTAGAACATGCATTTGCAACAGGAGATTTCAAAGATGCTTCCAAAGAACTAATGGTAGAACGAGCATCGACAAGCTTAGCATGCATAGTAGGACATGATTTGCAAGCACCAAGCAAAGTGGGTCTAGCCTTAAGCTCATCATGTTCATTCCTAAGAGCATCTAGTTGAGTCAAAAGAGAAGCATTCTTCTCATTATGCGGTTTGATCTCATTCAACCAAGCATCACATTCAACACATTCAACATCATCGAAGAAGTAGGAGCAAGTTTCAAAGAGTCATTCTCAAGTTTTAATTCAAGCAATTTTGACTATAAATCTCCTACTTTCTCACTAGCATTCTCAAGCCGAGCCCTAAGATCTTTCCTCATCTTTTTGGCATCTCTCAAGCACACTATCACGGTTATCAAGCAAACCATTCAACCTAGCAATCTCAGCAAGCAAAGAGTCGGGATCACGGTTTACCTCGTCCTCCGAGTCGGAGTCGGCGTCCTCCTTCACACTCTTCTTCTTGCTCGAGCTATGGGCCATGCCACAAAAGCCCTCGAGCGCCACACGGCTTCCGGCCGCCGAGGTTCCGGCTTGCACTCTTCTTGCCACCGCGCCTCCCGGCGTCTTCATCTTCGCTGCTTGAGCTTGACTCGCTCCTCGCTTGAGCTTGAGTCGACGTCGCTCGCACCGGCCACCATCGCTCTTGCCTTGTTCTTCTTGTAGGTGCTCTTGCTCGGTCGCCGCTTGTCCTTGTCCTTGCTCTTGGACTTGTTGAAGTGCTTGCCCTTGGAGGAGTACTTGTCTTCACGCCTCGGGTGCGCCTTGTACTCGTTCACCTTGTACTTGTTCTCCTCCGCTTCCGGGCACTCGGCGATGAAGTGGCCACGCTTGCCACACTTGTAGCACGTCCCTGAGCTCCGCCTTGCGTTCCTCCGACTCTCGTGTAGTCGTTCAAATCTTCTTGAGAGCAAGGCCGGCTCCTCCTCGCCCAAAGACATCAAACTCCTCATCCGGAATGGACATAAGAGAGGACAAAGAAAGCTGTCGACAGGAAGGGTTAGATTTGCCCTTTGATCCTCCCACAAGAGCAAGACTATGATCAGTCGAGCCCTCATGCTTGGATAGCAACTTCCTGTCAACCTCAGCCGACTTGAGCTTAGAAAAGAGGTCATCCAACTCAATAGTCAAGTAGTTCCCCGACTCCTTGATGGCCTCCACCTTAGCACCCCAAACATTTGGATCCAAGACATGCAAGAGCTTCAAAGCCTGATCATGCTCGGAATACGGAAAATCCTCAACATTTGCCTTCATGTTGTTCACGATGGCGGTGAACCTCTGAAACATCGCATCAATGTCCTCACCGGGAAGTGGAGTGAAATTCTCATATTGCATCCGGTAAGAGACAAAGAGGCGAGCCTTCACATGGTTATCACCACCGTGAGCAACCAACAACTTATCCCAAATTTGCCAAGCAAGACTCAAATGGCGAACACGCTCAAACTCTGGATCACACAAGCTCCGGCACAAGTGATCAACGGCTTTTGCATTAGCCTCATACTTGGCCTTGGCATCGGCATCGGTCACCATAAGAGTATGGATGTTGACCGGAATAGCATAGGTCTTGTCAAGCACAATAAAATCCAACAGCTTCCCTCGAAGAAAGATCATCATACGAGCCGCCCACTTGTGGTAACCCTTGCCATCGAAGTGCGGCGGACCGCCCCGCTCAACGTACGCCATCTTAAGATTCGAGACTTGTCAAAGTCGCAAAGAATCCGGCACCAAGCTCTGATACCAATTGAAGGATCAGATGGCGACTAGAGAGGGGGGAGTGAATAGGAGCCGGTAAAAATTCTTCCCAAAGAACCCGGCCTATGTCCTACTCAAATCCCGGTCACACACAAGCGATGGATTGAATCACACACCAATCGCCAAGACCACGAGGTTATGGATCAACCTCTAGCCCTAGGAACGATTCCTCAAAGCACACGCGGAAGCACTAGAAAGGGAGGAAGGAATCGAACCAAGAAGCAAGGCACACGGGCTGCGGCGGACCATCCGCGCGGGAGGGGCGGACCGTCCGCAAGAGCCGCGCGGACCGTCCGGCCGGGTACCGCGGGACGGTCCGCACCCGGGCCGCGGACCGTCCGGCCTTAACCGCGGACCGTCCGTTAATTTACACGAACGACCCAAAGACACCCACGTGCCACGGACCGTCCGCGGGGAGCACGCGGACCGTCCGCCAAGCACCCGCGGACCGTCCGCCCGACACCGCGGACCGTCCGAAACTTCGTCCAACCAAAAACCAAAATCACAACGGATCGAAACAAAGGACGAGCAAGAACACGAAGAACTCGGGACGAACTCGAGCGGCGCGGACCGTCCGCCGGGGAGGTCGCGGACCGTCCGCGAGGCTCGGACGAACGATAAAAATGCCCGACCTCGAAAGTCAACTCCCCCAAATCATCATCGGATTTCCCAAACGGTTGAAGTTGTAGAGACAAGGTTTTGGGGACTTGAAAAGCGTCACATAAGGATGCTATACCCCAAAAATCTTGCCTCCTAACTCCCTAAATCACCGGGAATCGCGAATCCTTTGAGCACCACCAAAAGCTAGAGCACCGAACGAAAACTCACGAATCGAAGTCGTTTCCGGCGTTTGAGGGCACAAGATCAAGCACAAAGATGCACAAGACATCTATCCATGTTTCCCTCAAAGAAATCCGGGAAGAAACTCACTCAAATCCGCGGAATCACACCGGGAACAAAGGCACGAAAATAAGCACAAAAAGCCACGAAAAACAACCCCGAATCTTCTATACAAACCAGGAAAGATTCACAAGGTCTAGCATGCCGCCCTAGCATCCATCCCTCTCAACAAATCTCACATGAAGCCCTCATGCTAGCCTAGAGAAAAATGGAAGAAAAATGGCTACGAAAATGAGAAAGAGGAGGGAGCAAATGAAACCCTAAGTCGCGGAGAGAGAGAGCCATCAACACACACTCCAGGCTTATATATCAGGTCCCGCCGGAGTGGTAAATGACTCGACTACCCCTAACTACACTACTGGCGATACAACCCACGTAGGGGCATTTTGGTAATGTATGTGGGTCTTGCCATCGGACGGCCACGCCTTTGCCGCACCCCGCGTCCTCCCGACGCAAGCCATGCGATCCCGCCGCGTGTCCTCCGCTTCGAAGCTTCCCGACACGCCCGGATCCCGTCTCCGTCGTGTTGGGCCCTCGCACTTGGTTTTGAGGCCCAAACCAAGAAACCGTCCGCCGATGGTTTTGTGGGCAAACCACCAAACCCCGCGTGCTCGGTCCGGCCTCCCGCCAAACCACTTGACTTGACCGCCACCGTGCACCGGCTCACTTGTCCATGACTTCGTCTTGCTTGTGTCGCCACCATGTGACCCGCACCCGGTCTCGCCGTCCACCGGGTCCCTCGAACCGAGCCTACTTGTCTCTCCATCTCCGGAGGCCCCTCAAGGTCGAAGACCTTTCGCGCCCGTTCTTCTCCTCGCAACAACACGAACTAGGCCGCGGCCTACACACCGCGCACTAAGCCAAGAGTCGAGTCCAACACCCGTTGTCAATCACTCATCACTAAGGAGCGGTCATCCACCGACCACCGGAACGCTCCCGGTCCACATCTTCCATGCTATTGAAGCCGGCAAACAGGGGAGTGAGTGAAGAGGCATGGCTTCCTTTCTTGTTTTCCTTGTGCAAGTCAAGCGTTCCCCGGCACACCATCGGTTCGGTTGTGACATCTTGCACTTGTAAGATCACTTGCTTGCCTTGCTTTATTCACCGCAAATCCTATGCCATCTAAGTTTGTCTTTAACTTATTCTCTATTTCCAATTGCTTAACTTCTCTTCCCGGCACTTGCCGGCGTGTAGTTTGACATTACGTTTTTTCGTCTTTCTCTCTTGTTGCGAGAATACGGTATAAACATGTAGTTAATCAAGCATCGGCAAAGAAGCAAAACAAAAGCAAGTCTTTACTTTTACTTTCAAAGTAGGATCGCAAAAATTTAGTGCTAACCCCCCTCTAGTGCATTAAATCGGACATTTGACTAGCCGCAATGGGGAGCAAGGCATCCCTACTCATCACCTATATATATAACAAGAATCTAACTAGCGCAAGAAAGCGATTGGAGGAAGGCATCCTAGAAGTATATGATAAGAACATGAGAAAGGTAGTAGCTAAAATAAGGAAAGCAAGTTTTGTAACAAGTAGTGTATAATATATATTATAGGGAAGCAATGAAAGCCTTTATCAATGCTTAGCGCCCTTTTCGCGGCTTGTGAAAGAAAAGGTATAGGACTTGGACAGCGAGTTGAATTTTGGAAAAGTTGAAAACTACCAAAGAAACGGGTATTTGGACCTACCATAGAAAGGGGATAATCTAGTTCACTCTTCACAACGTTTTCCTAATAAAAGGGTATCCCGCAAACCCAACAACTCTTTTTCTACCGAAAGATCATATCCCAAAGTCACATTTCCATCTACACTAGACGGACTATAAGGTACCACAAAGCTCTAACCAGCCCCACCCTTCCTCGTTGAAAGAAGATCAAATCAAGATATCCAACTTGCTTACACAACTACAATAGCAGTCTTTCTCTTCTAATAATCGGGAGCTATTCAATTGACAATAGTTAGAGGGACGGAAGCAAGCACTGAAGTCTATAGAAGGGTGATCCTCTACGTGTTATTAAGTGCCTATTTCCATCACTAGCTGATAAATAAACAACATCATATAGAAACGGTTAGTTTCCATCCTAACCAAAATGAGATTACTTATCCTTTTAGAGGTGTGGTATGTACTCGATGAACATATCTTTCGATAGTTTGACGAGCTCTTCATCAATGATACACTTGCTGAATTCGTTGCAAAGTCTTTCATCGGCGTCTTGGTGGGACACTTTTATCCGCTTATCTTTTTTATATCATATTCTTTTTTTGGTGGAGCGGGAGCGATCGACGAGACCTCTACGACGAAGAGATTCTTCCACGTTTCCGGCCGGACGATTCCATCAAATAAATGACACCCTATAGGCACGGTATAAAGAAGATACTACTTACAAAAACAAAAAGCACATTAATAGAGATTAGAAAAAGCATGTTAATAGAGACTGTCATTGCTTTTATTAAACAAGATATTCTCATGATCGGGCCCGACCTCGGTCGACCCGATCAAATTATTTCACTTATGATGCGGCCTGGTTGACCCAATCATGATATTGAAGGATGGGACCTTTTCTCGAAGGTTGGAAAGTTCTATTCGTTTAGTATGAGATCGCTTCACACCTCGCGATGCTTACACCTCTTGCCTATCGAAGTTCTCGTTCAAAAAACTCGTACGAGAACTTGTATAGAGAAGGATTTCCCGCGGCGCAACAGTTCTTCCATACCAACTTAGCTGCCCGGCGTCGCTATTGGCATAACAACTGGTACACCATAGGTTGACCCAACCCAGTCCTCTTGTACTAGGGTTGGCTCGTCGCAGATTCTCCCTTTAACACCAACGGTAGATAGGAACCGAACTATCTCACGACGTTCTAAACCCAACTCAAACACCACTTTCATCGGCGAACAACCGAACCCTTGGGAGACGGAGGAGTATCTCAACACCAAGTATCCGGGATTCCAGCAATCTCAAAACCGTGAGTTTCCCTTCCCATCTTGTTTTTCCGAAATCGAATCTCGGGACGAGATTCCGTTTAAGGGGGGTAGGCCGTGATGCCCTAGGTTTTTGATTAATCCTATTCGTCGATCAACCCGACCGACGGTGGTCAAATCACGGTCAACCCGGGTCCTCACCCCGAAAAACTCACCAACCAACTCTAATTACCCCTTGGGCTAGTGGACACACTTGTGGGGCCAACCCATGGTCAAAGCCTTGGTCAAACCCCACTTAAACCCTAGTACCCATAGATGTCCTTCGGAACTTTTTCCGCGTTCTCCAAAATTCACCTAAACACTTAAAAATCTACCTTTAAGAAAGTTGTCCAGCTTGTTGAGGGACACAACTTTCATGTAGATTGGCATTTCGAATTTTGAGTGGAAAAGCATGAAAAACTTGCTCAAAGGTCAGAATCTCTTGTTCATGGACACAGACTGACATCCAAAGTTGGCAAGCCTCCCTTGCAAAATCTGTTGAGAAAAACCCCATATGGCTTTTGTGAAAGTTGTAGGTGGTACCGAGATCTATAACTTTGGTATTCAAAGTTTTGTGCACTTTAGTACAAAATTTTGGAGTAAATCAATTTCAAACGGGCGCTCAAAGCAAATTACGGATGGGCCGGGCGCTCGCGCCACGACGTCACGCACGCCACACGCCGCGCGCGCGCGCCCGAGCGCCGTCGCCTCGGCGTCGCGCTCGCACGCCGCCCCCATGCCAAGCGCCTCCCTAGGCCGACACCGCGCCCCGAGGTGCCTAGTTTTTATCCCCGCGCCGCGCGTCGCTCCTCGTCGTCCGCACCGTACGCGCGCGCGCGCGCGCACGGGCGGACCGCCGGTCCGTTCCGCACTCCGCCGTACGCGCACCCGGCCCGAGGCTCCGCCGTACCACGATGGAATCCACGCCGTCACCACGTCGTCACCGCCGGACGTGCGCTCTATTTAAGGCTGCCATTCCTTCTTCCCCCTCACGCCATTACCACCGCTCCCGGACCGGTCCACTGCGCCACCATGGCCGCCGCCGCCGAACTCGCCTTCCCGCGCCTCTCCAATGCCGAGTGAACTCCCAAGGAGTTTCCCCATCGCCCCTAGGACCTAACCGCGCGGCACCTTGTCCCGGACGTGCGCCCTAGCGCCCGCAGCGCCACCCGCCGCACCGCCGCCATCCGTTCCCGCCGCGCGCCCACGCCGGCGACCCCACCGCCCAAACTCCGCCGCCACCGGGTCCTAGGTGAGCACGTAGTCGAATCCCGCTACCTCTCCGGCCGGGAGCGCCACCGGTTCGCCGGCATTGGCCGGAGCCGCGCCGCCCCGACGGCCAAGGGCCACATTGCGAGCCCCCATTTCTTTCCGGGGGCCTCGGCGCAAAAGCCGTATCTCCAATAGTATTTGCAAATTGCTGAAACTTGTATAATGCATAGAAAATCGTAGAAAATTCAGAAAAATGCAAACCCAATTTTCCTAGATTCCTGGTGAAGAATACTACAGCTTTTGTTATACTCACCTAGTCTGATTCTTGATATTTTTAGCATGAAAAATAGGATTGTGAGAAACCTAGATCTGTCATAACTCAAAATCCATAAGTCCCCTGTATCCAATTTTTGGATATGTTGTGTGTGATGTTATGTTTAGCTCCTGTGCCAACAATAGCACAACTTCATGTAGTAAATCTTTTTATATGAATTGTTTTCCTTTTATGCAGAATTTGACTAGATGATTTTTGTAGCTAAAAATATTTATGTTTTTGTTCCCAACTTGTGCATGCTGTCTTGTTATGCCAATATACACCTCTGGTGAATTAATCACAATTTTTGATTGATCAGAAGTAATTATTCTTAATATGTGCATGTTTTACTTTGTAATTTGATGAAGCAAGATCAGTAGTGATTCTAGGTGTGTTTGCTGGTTTTCTAAAATGGTTTAGGACCAGAGAACATATGTGAGGAAGTTAGGAGCATTTGGATGCTTATTTATTTTGTATGCATTTAACTCAAATTGCTAGCTAGCTTTTGTTATTTTCAAAGTAATTAAATTTCTAGTTGCCCAAGCTTTATATGTATGTTCAGAGGCCTAGCATGGGTATGTTGATGCTCCAGAAACCCTTGCTGATTTTTTATGTGATTTGTTATTTAATAAAAGCTTGGAAGCCTTTTATAAGTATGTGTTGGATTAAATTAGGAAAATGCCTTTTACTCCTTTTACCCCTTTTTGTGAAAAGTGGTCAAACTCAATTAAGGGCTAAGAACGCACCCTTGCTGTTGAAAGAATTAATTTATAAATAATTATCTTTGTACACACCTTTACTAGTGAAAGGTGAGGTATCAAAGCCTCACATGAAATAACAAGTATGAGAGGAAACATTACCTAAGTGTTTAATTAAAAGAATAAAACACATATCAATAATAGCCTTCATGAAAAGGGAAGTAATAATTAATTAATTGTTAAGGTGAATATGACTAAAAAGAGTTGGATAAGATAAATAATCTATCACATCACCTGAACACTGCATTGCATTCCGTGTAGATCTTCCTGACGGTGACTACTCGCTCGTCCCAGAAGCCGAGGAAGGAGAAGCGGAAGCTGCTCTGTGGTACGTGGAAGTACTCGACGACACCGAGGGTGCTGAGGCTAACCTTGCTGACGAAGGCAAGCCCCGGTGCATCTGACCCAGTTTTCAAATTTTGTTATACACTTATCTATGGATGCTTGTGCATTTAAGTCAGGAGTTGTATGGAACCTTAGATGCATGATCCCTAGGTACTTGTGTCCTTACTAGTATGATAGGTCGATAGCTGCTAAGCTATAGGACCGTTACAAGTCGAGTGATGATGTCACTCGCGAGAATAGGTTCCTAGATAGGAATCATAAGATCTCCTTAAATGGATTGCTCATGTGGTAAGAGCATGGGATGTGGACTCCGGTCCAATGGCTATTGTGGGTTAAGTGTTTGAACATACTAAGCACTTGTCGGGAATGGGACCGGTAAGCCTAGTACCTTATTGAGGCGGTGAGGGATCTTACTATTACTCATCTTTGGATGCGTCTCACGGCTAGCTACCGGTGGTGTATGGTGAGTCCGAGTGCCTCGCGGGGTATTTCGGATAGCCCGCACCGAAGACCGTAAGATTGGATGCGTCTCACGGCTAGCTACCGGTGGTGTATGGTGAGTCCGAGTGCCTCGCGGGGTATTTCGGATAGCCCGCACCGAAGACCGTAAGATTAGATCCCGACCCGAAGAATTTTGGGAACCGCTTGGTGGTTGTCCTCGCGGGGGCATCCCTCCGTGTGTTTAGGTCTACCTTGCAAGGCTTGAATCAATCGATTGTGGCCTCTCACCGTTATTTGAGACTACTTACTCCACTAGCCATGAGATCCGTAATGATGGAAGTTGATGAATATTATGCTTGATTAATTGTATGGTACAACCTTGTCCGTACTAGATGGCCAATTTAGTAAAGCTTAAACCAACTAGAACTTGTGCTAAAATCTTGAAAGTAAGGACATACTCTTTGTTACTTTTTAGCAAAAGAAACCCGGTGTCCAAAAGCCTTTCATGTCTAGAGTTGGTGAAGTAGTTATCATCGACGGGTAAGCCTTGCCGCATATGTTGATCCGGGTAATGCTTTCGGTGATGTGTGGCCGGAGAGATCCCGCCGGCCGGGAGCTGGAGTGGGTGGAGGATGACGACCGAAGGCATCATGGCCGGCCTCCCGAGGTGTTCTCGCTTTCCGCTTAGTTTAATTCCGTTGTTTCGAAAACTCTGAACTACGTTGTGATGACAAAAACTTCGGTTTGTAATAATTAAACCCTTCGGGGTAAATTTCGGATGTTAATTATGTTGTATCTCTGGACTCGCCTTCGTGTGAGTTTAATGCATATATGTCGATCCTTGTTTCTATATAAGTGATTTACCGGGCACTAACCCGGCAACTAACGACAGGACGATACCTTATTGCTGCTTAATGACCAAAGTGGATTGGTTTAGGCGGTAGTACGGTATTTTCCTGGGTGGGTTGTCACACTTTCTCCCCTTAAGCTTCAAGGAAGAGAAGGGCGAAGCATATACCGGTGTTTTGCCAACGGCACGAAACAAATCTTGCAAGCCGGCCCTAGCCCTACAACTAGATTGATATTCACAAGAACAATAAGTTGAGAGGAGGAGCAATAAAACCGGACGAAAGCGAGTGGGAAGAAAGCGATGCCGGGGCGATGGTAGTACGGAAAGCTCGACTCCTTTGGATTCCGGATTAGAAGTAGCTTCGGCTGTGGCTAGAAGGCGAGTTATCATAATTTGAGGATGATGGATTTTTTATTCACAAGCTAGATCGTATTATAAAGGAACGAGGCCCATCTATAATCTATAGTAGGTGGGCCCCGTCTCTTCACGAGGGTCGGTGCGGCTTTAAAGCTCCTAAGTTGTCCACTATACTATACAATATAAGAATCGAAGCCGGAGGAAAGAAGTGAAGGTGGATCGGCGATTCTGTTCGAGTGGTTCCAAAACTATAAACTATTTCTCCACTCGCTATGCGAAAAAAACTCGAGAAAATAAGTATAGTCTAGATCGTACTCATGAGACTCATATAAGAACAAGGTATGGAAATTCATCTTTACG